>LPNX010951935.1:0-157165 GCA_001517045.1 Pseudotsuga menziesii
TATATATATATATATTTTATCTTTCAGTTATTTATATTTAATGGATGGGGAACTTATCTAGATATCTTCTTAAGATATGGAGGTCATATCTTTATGCTAGTGTTCTTCGATTATCCTTAAATGTTGAGAAAGCATTATTGATAAGGTTTATTTGCTATGCATATATTTCAAACTCATTCATCTTTATGAAGTATTTGAATAATAGTTGTGACAATTCATTTGATTGTGACAGTATTATAGTTCAAACTTTACTATATGGGCTAGTGACAAGGTAAAGTCGTGTGATGTGAAGTTTGATATTTCAAGAAAACCTTAACTTTATATCTTTAATATACAGAGATAACTGGTTCGCCCAGCATGCCGCCATTTGTTGGCACCCCAACAACTCCCCTTTATTTCTGCAAATAAAAGGGTCCCCATTAGAATTTTGTAAGTATTTAGCTTTTGGTTTTATTTTCTTTTATCTTACTTTATTTAATGTGTGATTCCATTCCTACTTTTCGATTGATCTATCATTTGTGTCCGCTACTTGCTCTTTGGCTCGATTCTCATCACATGAAGGATTTGGTGATTTTGTCTCTCTTGGTTTATTGATTGCCTCTATTGATTCAAATTTTTGAAGTTTTAAGATTTTAATATATAAATTTTGCCTCTTTCTACAATTTTATAATTTCAATAAAATATTAAATACTTTAATTAAGGCTTATTTATATTTGGTTTAATATCTTGATCTCTTTGTTAATAATCAATGATTGCATGCTCTCATTTGATCTTGGTTGAGTTTAGTGTATGCCTCATTTTGAAAGAATTGAATTTTCTAGATTTTTCAAATTCTTGTCAATTTTGATTTGCAACTCATAAATAATTTTAGAAATTTTAATGAAAACAAAAATAGTCTTATTTATAAATTGATTTTATTATGATTTTGATAAACCATTATTATTATTAAATTTGTTTGTATATATATTTATAAATAATTTGAATTTTATACACTCTAACTTTATCAAACTATTTCTTTACTTCAATCAACTTCTTCAAAATTTTCATATAATGAAACATCATGTCATTTCTATAAGAATTGAATTCCATTCTTTAGAAAGGGTAGACACATCTATAAATTTTATAGATTAAAATTTATTGTTTCCTAACTTTATGACTAAAATTATTTCACAATGGAAGTATTATATGAGGATATAATACAATAATGTATGAGTTGTAGATTATGAGAAAATGCAACGATGGTTGAATGAATTTTTACAACACATAAGGTTTATTCCTTTATAAATTTTGAGCCTAAATTTTGAATAAATTATCAATCTGGTATGCAGTTATGGCAAGCGTATTATGCATGGGATAGAAGGGATAACATATTATTGAAGCATATTCATATTGTGTCCTCACTTAAATGAATCGCCGTGTCAAATATAGAAGACCATGTACTCGCACAAATTATGGAAGATCAATGGTGACGTTGTTGTTATTAGCATACTGAAATCGCTGCCAAGATTTGATGATTTCAGAATTGATGAAAGCATTTCACCAACTGCCAAAGAAGTTTTATGAGCTTGTAGTCTATCAATTCAGTTTATATCATAAAGGTCCCAAAAGTAAATGGTCATATTTCATTCAACGTAAAATTTATATGCCTACAATTTAGCCAAGAATATTGTTAAAAAGATGAGATCCACCAATTTTATCAAATCAAGCATAAACTAGTTCACCGCCAAGTTATTTGAGCAAGCCATGTTATGACTCATGCAAACTAGATTATCTATCTGTTTGCCACATTTAGGAGGATATGAAAACAGTTAAGTGATTTTAATATCAAAAGTTACCAGCTGTTCACCAATCCACAAAAGGAGAAAATGAAGAAATTAATCTTCAGCTTGAAGAATCGTTGCATGCACTAGATCAAAAATAATAGAAAAGAGTGATTCATTGCAATAATTTCAGAAGAAGAGCTACGATTTCCAATCATGGAATGGAGGGTTTAAGTAACTATCAGTTTGCATCAAAATATATCAGATCCTCGTGAAAGTTACCGCTACAGGATTCTTCAGGGTGAAAGGGAAGTCTGTTATTTTATTATCATTATATCTTGCGATTCAATCTCCAGATTAAGAATACTTTGCGCTCACAATTTTATTGAATGACGTTTGATTTTCTTGATGATGTAGGTTGAAGGAATTAACCTCGGTAAAAGGGATATATCACCTTCATCGATTAGGAATAATGATATCATCAGATATGATCAGGAGGAGTTGATCATGCCCGGTCTTCTGGACAGTTTTTATTGGATAGTCTTCCAGCTATTAACAAATGGATTAACGTTTTCCTTTATGTTCGTTAGGTAAAAACGCTGAAATCATGGTACTGTAAATTCTAGGAAGACAGTTCGCCGAGGAATTGATCTATGGTTGGGGAGGTTGTTATTATTTCGATTTCTTATATAAGAAGATGGTCAATTGTTGAAGAGAAGGGGGGTTGGGTCTCTGTAGAGTGCAGAGAGAAGTTTTATTCTCTGAAATTCTATTTCTATTGATGAGACTTTGATATCTGGAGATAGAGGAGAGACGCTGCTGCTGCCAAAGAGAGGGGGAATCGATGGAGCTGAAGACAACTTTGATTTCTGAAAACTCTATTGCACTTCTCTACTGGAGAAATGGAAACGCTTAGTCCCTGGATGGAGTGTTGGAAGAAAACATACTTGAAATATATTTTTGTGGCTGGTGTTATTTCATTCCTGAAGTTGAATCTTTGGATGTGAATATGACTGGACATCTACGTACTGATACCATTACTGGTATTTTTGTTTTGGATATAATATATATATTTCAGCATCTTATCTTCTTTCTTAATATTAACACATTATGCTTTGATATATGTGTGTTTAATTACAATTTGCACTTTATCAGTTCGATATTGCATTTTGAACAAATTTATCGTTATGATTGTGTTTATTAGTATTTTTACTATAAACTTAAGGTATAATAATATACTCTTCTGTCTGTTAAAAATATCATTTGTGTTGTGACAGTGATTTTATAATAGACATTATCTTTAAGTTGAAAGAGCTATGTTGATAATTAATTATTAATTAATTTCAGAAAGTTAGAATAACTGTTTGTTTTCAGTTGTCTTTCAGTTCTGTTGGCATATAACAGAGTGACTTATTATTCATTATTTAAATGTTTCTATTTAAATTGTGCTTTTAGTCTTTCTGTTCATCTTTTATTAATAATTAATCTAGTCCTTAGAAACGCTCTCAACTTAGATAGCTGAGATAGGATAGATAGAATAGTTCAGATTAAGTTTTATTTTGATATATTTAATTTAACAGTTGTTAAATTGATTTGTGTAAAGTTTTAGCATAATTTTAACCGTCTTTATATTCAGAAAAACTCTTCAACAGTTGGAACCAAACCAGTTGGCTGCAAGTGGGTGTACAAGAACAAATACAGATCAGATGGCTCACTTGGCAAGCACAAAGTGAGGCTTGTAGCAAAAGGAAATGCACAGAAGGAAGGAATTGACTATGAAGAAACGTTCTCTCCTACAACAAAATGGGCTACCATCCGTACCTTACTCTCTTTAGCTGCTCAGAAAGGGTGGAAAGTTCATCAGATGGATGTGAAGACTGCTTTCTTGAATGGAGAATTGAAAGAGAATGTCTTCATGTCTCAGCTAGAAGGCTTTGTTGTGAAAGGAAAAGAACAAAAGGTATGCAAGCTTGTCAAATCCTTGTATGGCCTAAAACAAGCACCTCGCGCATGGTATGAAAAGTGAACCGAGCATATTTTGAAGTTAAATTTTGAACATTTTGATCTTGATGATGCAACACTATTTATAAAGAAATTTGGAAGATCTGTTGTGTATCTTGTGGTGTACGTAGATGATCTTTTTATGACAGGGAACAATGAGAGCTATATAGCATCCGTAAAGAAAGATTTGAAAAATATCTTTGAAATGACAGATATGGGACATCTCCACTATTACTTAGGAATTGAAGTCACTCAACATCCTAAGTACATATTCCTATCTCAGAAAAAATAGGTTGGAGAACTACTAAACAAATTTTGCATGACAGAATGCAACCTTATCTCTAAGTCTATGTGAAACAATTATATTGAAGAAGCCTGTGTATGCTATAAACTTGCATTGTATTTGCCTTGGCAGAGACTGTAGACCTGCAAGGTTATTGTTTTTATATTTCTCTTTGTAAATTACACTAACAGTTGTAAAAAATGCAATCTATAGCATCTATTGTTGGTGATGTCTTCACTGGCAAGGAAACATATCCAAAATGGTCTAGAAAGATCAAGAAATCAAGTGAGCCTATTGAAGAATCCCTTTACTTTGTTCAGAAAACAAAGAATCGGTCCAAAGACCCTTCCAAGGGAGATTGCAGCAAGAGAGGACGAGGAAGAAGAAATTTCAAAGGAAGAGGGGGCAGAAACAACTCTAGCAAAAGATCAGATTTGCAGTGCAAGCGTTGTGGAAAGACTGGGCACACATCAGACTAGTGTTGGGCTTCATGGGACTCCATCAAAGACAGACATAACCAGAAGAAAGATGACAATAAAAACCAATATGCTAGTAAATCTTCTGATTCTGCTCATTATATTGTTGCACATTGTAATCTTGGAATTAATGAAATGACTTCACTTTCATCTTACACAGAATGTTGGCTACTTGATACTGGTGCAACATCACACATGACTTTCATAAAATACTGTTTTGAAGAACTTAATGAAACAATAAAGGGCATAGTTTACTTTGCAGATAAGTCAAGTCTTAAACCAAAGGGAATGGACACCATTCAACCGAAGATGCCTGAATTCCCTGATTTCTTGTTGAAGAATGTTCTTTATCTTCTAGAGTTGCAGAGAATCCTGCTGTCCTTGGTGGAGATTCGATAGCGAGGCCATTCCATCTACATGTTTGATGGAATCGTAGAAATAAGAAATTCCTTTGACAACCAAGTCATTATGACTGGATACGAAGATGGGAAGTTGCTGAAGCTAAAGGGTTCATCTGCAAGAGTTCAGAACTATGCCTACCTCTCTCAGCATGGAGAAGGTAATTTGTCATCTAGTTCATTGTGGCATGCAAGATTTGGTCGTCTAAATTATAACAGTCTTCGTTTGTTGAGAAAGAATGGTGTATTTGGTTTTCCCACCATTCCCAAAGAGAAGAACAAATGTGATCCATGTATATTAGGGAAACATAGTAATCTGCCATTCCATGAATCTAATTTCAGAGCAAGTAGGAAATTATAATTAGTGCATTCTGATTTATGTGGCCCAATGCCAACTCCTTCTGCAAATGGGAATAAGTATTTTATGACATTTGTTGATGACTATTCAAGAATGTGCTGGATTTACTGTTTAAAGACAAAATCAGAAGCATTTCAAACATTCAAAGAATTTCATGCATTGATAGAAAAACAAGCACAATAAAAAATTGGTACACTTCGTACTGATAATGGGAAAGAATACACTTCAAATGCTTTTGAAGATTATCTTTGCCAACATGGAATTGCACATCAGATTACCGTTCCCTACAATCCTCAACAAAACGGTGTAGCAGAAAGAATGAACAGAACCATAATGAATATGGTTCACTCAATGATGTTTTTCATGAATGTAAAACTAATGTTTTGGGGTGATGCAGTAAAATGTGCAGCCTATTTGAGAAATAGAAGTCCCTCAAATGCTCTTGATAACAAGACTCCACATGAAATGTGGTTTGGCAATCTCCCTTCACTCAGGCATCTCAGAGTTTTTGGTTCCACCTGTTATACCTTGATTCCAAAGGAGCAAAGAAACAAGCTTGGTGCTCGAAGCAGAAAATGCATTTTCCTGGGGTATGAAGAATACTCCAAGGCATACCGTCTGTATGATGAGGTAAACAAGAAGTTTGTTATTTCTAGAGATGTCATTTTTCTTGATCTGTGATTTGTTTGTGTGAGTTTCTACTCTTGGTGTTCGGTCTTTTGGGAGTACCCTATGTACCCGAATATGGTATCAGAGCATTTATGAAGAGCAACTTTCATTTATGATCTAGATCTTGACTTGGTGTTGTCGAAACTTTGAAAGGGTTTCTGGTTCTAGATTTTCTATGCATTTTTGGGCTATGAGAGGTGTTCCATTGCGTCTAGAGCATCGTTTGCATTGGGTAATAGTTTTAGTTTGATAAAAAATGGTTTCTGTTTGCTCCATATACGCCAATTTCAGCAGATCTGAAGGTATAATGTTACAGTGATGTTTTTTTATTTTTTGTTTATATATATATATATGTATCATATTTTATCAGTTTTATTATTAGATTTTTATTGTTTTAGTATCGGATTGTTTCCTTCCTTGGATACATATGCTCTTTGCCGTGTACCTTGCGTGATCGCGACGAATCAGAAATAGAAAGGTAAATAGTTTTTCTCGACTACGTATGTTCTTTGTCGTGCACCTTGTGTGATCGCAATGAATCAGAAACAGAGAGAAAATGTAGACTTTCTAGGAAAGCTAACAAGATCTAACCCCAAAGTGTGGAATTTTTTTTTTCGTTTCGGTTTGTGGTGTGATCTGTAGGAAAAGAAGTAAGCATAGAGACCGAAAGAGAAGACTAAAAAAAATAAACCCCTTCCTCCTTCCCTTCTTTTATGTACCTTTTAATCTTAGCTCACTTGGTTCAAAGTTGCTTTATTCCTTAATATGTCTTGAGTTCAAGTCTTATTAAGTTACTTTTTTAATAGTGCATGCAATTTCTAATTTTAAGTTACTTTATTGTAAAAGTGCATCTCACTTAAATTAAAACTAAAATAAAATAAAAAGTGAGTCACTTAAGTCCTTTTTTGCACTATTTAAAAGTAACATTGTTGACTACTTTTTCTCACTCGCGCGACCCAGGTTCTATGCAGCCCGATGATCCACTAGTGGAAAATGAGAGATTAGTGACTAGGAGACCAAAATTTTGGTCACCACAGTTTTTTCAAGGGATAAATGACCAAAATTGATAAATTTAAGTGAGCTAACTAAAAAAGACCAAGATAAATGACCACTTTTGGTCACGTAAAAAAACTAAACTGAAAAAGACCAAGATAAATGACCAAATTTGGTCACGGGATATCTAGACTAAAAATGACCACATAACAATTGGTCATTATTTGATTATTTTTAGTTTTGACAATGAATTTGTACAATTTACTAAATTATAACATGACATATGGGTTCAGAGGGGGTGTTAGAATTTAGTAAATTCTAGACCCCCTCATGTTTCACAACTTAGCTATTGACACCAATTTAACGATCATGATAAAAAACGTTTGATACACTACTAAACTAGGAGTGGTTTTGAAATAGTTTTTTAAGACGATAATTTAATTAGGTCTCTATTCTACCCATTTTTTTCTTTTCCTTTTCATTTAATTATTGTGTCCTACGCAGCAGGATATATACAAATCACTCGAGAGTATTATTTAGTGTGTACTTCTATTAATTTTTTTTTTCAATGCTAAAACTCAAGTATAGTATTGACTTATTTTATATACATTTTTTTAAAGCTAATTATTTCTGGTTTGATTGGCCAGGAGAAACATGAGATATGCCTTGGTTTTTGTTCCCCTAGATCCGGTGGCCAGCATACGTCATACCCTATGCAGAAACCATTGAATTAAATATTTTCCACAGATGACCTTCACATCAGAATAAAGACAAATTAAAAAAAAGGAAAATGTTATTAGGAGTGTGGGAATCGTTCAAAATTGAACCCTTCCCATCCCTTCCAAAGGGTTCTATCCCTTCCCAGAAGTGTAAAATTAAAATTGCCCTTCAAAAAAATTTTAAAATCTGAATTTTACCCTTCCAATTAGGAAGGGCATAATTTATATCAACTTTTTAAAAGAAGGGCAACATTTGAAATCACCCATCCATATAAATTTATCAAGATTTTGAAATTCCTATGTTATAAAGTTGAACTCATCATTCAAAATATTTGAAATATGATAAATTATAATCACTCGCTCACTCATGTGATGCACTCGCCCCTTAGCTGTGCAAGATGACTAGTAATCATTGATGACTACGAGACACTAGCCATCGAGATGTGGCTTTGACTCCTGAGTCACTTTTAGCTGCAATCTAAAGTGTGACAATGTGTCAACAACTACGACTATAACAAAAAAGAAGAACTACTAGTCTACTACTAGGCCCAAAATGAGCTCAAAAACTCGTGCCTAGTACCTATGTGAACCTTGCTACCAATGTTCACTCTTTTTTTGTCAAAATGAAATTAAAAAGGCCGGTTTGATGAGTCCTCCTCTAGAAGAATTCATTTCTTGCATGAATATCATGGACTCACGACAACTATAAACAACACTCGATGTCATGCAAATACAAAAATTGCATGTAGCTAGGATCACAAACTATGTAGAGGTTGATTTATGCATTTCTATAGAGAGGTGTCATTAGGCACACGATATGGAGAAACAATGGTTATTAATAAAATTAAAAGAACAATTGTTGGCTCAATAATAGTCTTCAATATGATGGGTGGCATGATCGTGATGTAATCTCCCTCAGTCCTTCCAAATTTGTGGTTTCTCGCAACATTTGTCCTCAGCGCCGCCAAAATACATATAAAAATTACTTGTCTTTACATCCTCTTCCCTTTAAATCCTCATCTCATAGTCATAACTAAGGATTATTATCCATGCACATCCTCACCTTATAATACGAATTGGGTCAAGGCGCATAGACAACCATAAAATATTAAATGTGTCAAGACGCAAAGAGTAAGAGACAACAATAAGTAAGTCTTATATTAAATTTACCATATAAGTCTTTAATTAACAGTATCAACTGAGATTTGGCATGTTGGATTGTTGTGATCTTCTTATCACTCCTCACCAATGTGATTGTCCATAATTTTAGGTCTTCTTCCTCTTATCATGCCTTTTGGTAAGACAATAAAGATGGTAGTGGCATGCATTAGCATGGAAAATGGTTTCAACATAGAGATATACACATTAATTTTTTTCATTAAATAACTTAAATTCCTACCTGTGACTATGGATTGAATGAATCGTGGATAGGTACAAAATACAACAAATTTTAGAGACCCGAGCCCTTAATTACTCACACCTAGAACTTTCTCAAATCTATCCATTAATAAACTTCCTTTGGTATTTTAGTTCAATTTAAAAGGCATATTGTTGAGACTCATACATGAAGTGAGTTGCAAGGATACAATTGACTTAGGCTTAATTACATTCCCCCTCCATCTCATACATGTATTCTTTCACCACAAGTGTTGAAAAAAAAAATTGACCCGATTGTGGTTATACTAGCCTTGCTAACTTGCTTGGTATGTAGGTATTTTTTTTAATGTTTTCATACCCATCCTTCAAATTTGATCAGTGAGTGTGTGGACAGCCAGCGGTGAAGAACACAAAACAAAACACATAGACACAGAGAGAGGAGCTGCAACAGAAGGAGAAGCCCATGGTCGCAGATCGCCTATTCCTCTGCCTTCGTTTCCTTAGTTTAGGTAGATTCAGGGTTTATTTATCTACAAACCTATGTATATATTCTCATTTTTTGTGTGTAGAAGGTTTGTTTCCTCTTTTTTTCTCAGTGGCTGTGAAGGAAAGCGTTCAAGTCATACAAACAAGAAAGCAAGCAGGGAAGGAAAAATGAAGATAGAAGAAGTCCAGTCCACCTCAAAGAAGCAACAGATTGCAACGCACACGGACATAAAAGGTCTCGGCCTCAAGGTTTGTTACCTACTGCATTTTTCTAAATTCATTCAAGGGGTTTAAGTTGTTTTTTTACATGAACAGTTCGATCTTTCTTTTGTTATCAAGAAGATGACACATCTTTGCCTTTGGTAGCGGGTTTTGTTGGGTAGGAGCAAGCGTGAGAACCAGCGGGGCTAGTGGTCGATATGATTCGCCAGAAGAAGATGGTTATTTGTTGATTATGATATGCAATATATGAGAAAATGATTATGCTTATTGTCAAATATGCTTATTGCACCTTCTCCTTTCTAGAAGTAAGCGATTGTGAGTACTTCGATTTGCTTTTCTAAGAATAAGTGATGCATGAATTTTATGTGATATATATATATATATATATATATATATATATAATTGTTTCTCTGTCAGTTTTTTCTGAATTGGTTTTTGGGCTATATTTGTGGGTTTCTAAATCATATTTTGGGCCTTCATGTATCAGATGTTCGAAATTTGTTTTTGATTTTGAGATATGTAGAATTGTGTTTGTTGGGTTGTTTTTGTTTTCAGTATTTCTAAATTGGGTTTCCGGGTATATACACGGGGAAAAGTAATTTTACAGAAATGGTATTTTTGAAGAATTAGGTATTCTCTTGAAGTATTTTTAGCATTTTTTCAATTGGGTTGTGACTCTGTTACAGTTTCAAAAGTTTGGGAATTGGGTTTTGGTGTGTAGATTTTAGAAGAAAGCTACTTTGTAATGTCAAAAGCATTTTGTGAATTGCACTGTTCTCCTATAAAAATATACTTATTAAGAGAGGCACAACAATATATTTATAAAGAGCTTAACATATCTCTGGCCAGAATTGCACTGCTTTTTTATGTTTTTTCTATTATGCAACTTTATAACAAATAGTTCCTTGATTCTTACTAACTAATGGACTCTTTCCATTGCAAGAGACAAGATTAGTGTAGTCAATTTTTTTATGGATTGTTGGTTTTTATAATTTATTTTAATGACATTTTTCATCTAGCCCCTCACCTTTTTCAAGTGGTTTTGTTGGATTCTTTGGAGAGGGTGATTTGCATAGAAGCCCTAGGTGATTATGAACAAAATTGTAAATGGCTAGGCTTTATTGATTGAAAATATGTAAACAGAGGATATTGAATTTCATAGCCATAGTGAGAACATGGGTGCCTAATAAGCATGGGAATATATGATAATTGTAAGCTTTTCTAGTTAAGAAAAACACACTAGGATAGGGATATTTTATGTGGAGTTTGGATGAACTGGATTTTTCAATCTGTTTTCATTTTGAATTTTTATTAATCTTGTTGAAAACATTACTGGTTTTTACAGAATTGTTTTCTGAGTTATGGGAATATATGACAATTGTAAGCTTTGCCAGTTAAGAAAAACACACTAGGCTAGGGATATTTTATGTGGAGTTTGGATGAAATGGATTTTTCAGTCTATTTTCATTTTGCATTTTTATTAATCTAATTGAAGACACTGCTGGGTTTTACAGAATTGTTTTTTGAGTTCTAACAGTTTTTTCATGAATTGGACTTAGGTTATCTTCAATGTATCTTTTGACCTCGGTTAATTCCTTTTTGTGAGATAATATTAAATACTAAGTTTTCAAACTGTGTTTTAGGACCCTATTCCAAGAAGTTACAACATTTGATTGATGGGCACTGAGGTTGTCAGAAATGAGACGATTGGTTCTGACGTCTGCTATGGGGAAGAGATGTGTTACAAGATGTATTTGGAGCTTTTGGAAGAAATGGACCTCCCCAAGGGGTTAGTTCCTCTGAAGGACCTTGAGGAATCTGGGTATGTAAGGGAAACTCACTATGTGCGGCTTAAACAAAAGAATTCTATTGAATATTACAACAAGAATATCAAGAGAATAATTGTCTATGGTACTAAAGTTACTGCATATGTGGAAAAAGATAAGATGAAGAAGATGACTAGAGTGAAGAGAAAAGAATTTTTCATGTGGATAAACATTACTGAGATGAGTATCGCTGATGCCTCAAGCCAAAAGATCTATTTCAAGAGTTCTTTTGGAGTCAGCAAGTCATTTCCTATTAAAGCCTTTGAGCTGGAAGATGATGAAAAATAGAAGGGAATTTTCAATTTTATTTTTCTTTTAGAAGCCTCAAGGCATGCTGGTACATATTGTGACTGGGTATTGACACTAAATAACTTTAAAGATTAGTATCCACTATCCTATGCATTTAACCCCAATAGTTATTTTGTGGACCAGTTCATTTTTTGTTTTATTATTTTTTGTATACTTAACTGTTGTGAGTTTAAGGATGATCTTTTATATATTATTGTGATGGTCTAACTTTATGTTACTAATGTAATAGGTTCACACAAGCAATTGAATCAAACCAGAATATGACGTAATGATCTGCAATCTTTTCTATGGTCTACCTTTTCAAATAATCTTTGGGTAAAATCAATTGGTTTTGATGCATGTAGAAGTTGTATGTCTAATATGTTCCAACATCTAACATGGATTTTGATTATGGTATATCTCGATACAGATTTAACACAACCTAACTTCTAAGGATTTGAATTTTCTTTTTTGTCTCTGACTTTCTATTACAGTCAGTGTGTATTTGTCATATTGGATTTATTTTCGGAAGTTTTTTAAGGGATGAATGTTGTTTTACGTTCAATACAGTAGTAAGATTAGTTGTTCCTTATGTATATGATGTGATCATTTCCCCAAGCAGGATGTTTCTTGTTCTTATATGGGAAATATTTTATACTAGAATTAAACAGTGATTTTATGAAAACAAGTTGACTTAAAATTAGATTGAAACTTTGAGGTGCAAACACATGAATACAGATATAGGGTAACAAGTACTTTTATTTGACAAATTTGAAAGGTTAATTGACTGAAATATTTGAATGTTCATGTGAATCAAATTAGTATTTCGTACCGTTAGACTTGTATTGTACCTAAAATCTTTGAAAACTTTATCAATCTTTGGAAGTCCCGATCTCGAATATCATTCCAATTTTGAGATACTTGTGGTTGGAGATCAAGACTCTAGTAGATAATGGGAAGATAAAAGTATTTTTTATGTTACTTTCTGTATGTATTTGGGGAATTTGATACTAGTAATGGTGGGAATGACCTCAGGATACTCTTGAAAGTTCCATTGGATGGATTTGGACCTCTATTATAATTTATGATAGAAGACTGTAGGATTCAGATATGCGAAGATAATTGACTGGTGTGGATCTTGATGTGCCTGAGAAATACAAGAAATCCTCAGTTTTCCTTTGTCGTACGCTCATCAAATTATGTATATATCTATAGGTATATAATTGAGATATTTATACATAGGCATGGATTAATGTTAATCATTTTCCCAGTATGTAGAAGTATACCATACTAAACAAAGTTATGTTTAGTCCCAACAGTAAATTTGTTGATTATTCACTAAAGCATGGTGAAGACTCTCTCCTAAGCAATCAATAAGCATCATAACCTTAGGTTATTTGTTGATTATGATATGCAGTATATGGGATATCATATATTCATTGAAGATGGTTGGTCGATATGATTCACGAGAAGAAGATGGCTGGCTGCGCCCTTATTTTTCCAGGTGCACCCGGAACCAGTAAAACTTCGCTTGCCCTTGGTATCTCTCAGGAGCTCAGAAGTAAGGTAAGTATTTCATTATACATAAATATTGCTCTGTACTAAGACCGATATGTTTGAACATCAAAACCCTAAAATGACTAAACCCCATTCAAAGTTAATCCGTCCAGAGGAAATGCGCAGTAGGAAAGAGGAAGAAGAGGAATGATCGTGTTTGAAGTTTACAATGTTCATACATTGCAAATTTTCGTTAACTTTTTCTTTAAGGGCAATTGTGAAAGTGCTTACAACAAAATGCCATGGATTATGAACAATTGACAGATTTACTAGTTTTTTACTGTGAATGTCGTTAGAACAAAATAAGTTTTGTATTTTTTTAAGACAACTTAGTATGCCCTACGAAACTCATGTTTTACTTGCTAATCTGAGTCACACTAGTAGGATTGGACTTGGAAGAATCTAGTAATACCTATATGTTCATCATATATTTTTTTCTACTGCAAGTGGCATTTTGTATGTTATTGTTGTAGCAAGCCTAAGTTTAGTTTTTTATCAAGAATTCTTATTATCACGTGTATGTTTTGTCATTAGAAAATCCCATAAGACTTTCCTAGAACTAGGAACAGTTGCAGTTATATATATATATATATATGCGCATTTGAAGTATGCACAACCCATAGTCAGAACCCCTCACCAAGAATTTAAGTTGTCTGTAAAGTTTATATATAGAGAGAGAAAAGATTACATAGTGATAGAAGTCTGCCACCCATAAGAATTTCCTAGAAATAGGAACGGTTGCATATATATATATGCATTTGAAGTATGCACAGCCCATAGCCAGCACCCCTTCACCAAGAATTTAAGCTGTCTAGAAAGTTTAAACCAAAATTTCCTGTGATCTTAATCGTTTGTTTCCTGCTTCTATAAAATAATATGTAATATTAGAGAAAAGATTACATAGTGATAGCATTTTGCCAGCCCCCACAAGCAACAAAATAGGGACTAAAAAGAAAAGTTCTTAGACCCAACATGCATCTGGACCCAGAAGGGAAAAATTGGCTCAGGGGTTGTGATGTAGGCATCAGGCCAAACCAGTCAAATCTCAAGTTAAAGACACTAACAAACCTCTCAGCCTGCATATCATTGTTCACCTCCTTATCGATGCCTGGTGTGTGCCCACAAATCCCCCTGTTGTAATTAAATAGTCAAATTAAAAATAAATTGTAATTTTAACAATGTTACAGGCATTCAGAAAGCCTATAGTGAAGAATACAGAGAATGCAATAACACTGTGTTTTCGATTTCTCACCTGCACTCTTTCATGGACCATAGTGCATTCATTCTTCTTCCGGAATCACCGAGAAAAACTTACATGATCTTACCACTATTAATTGGAACCCCAAACTCTCTGTTTTGGAAACAAACAGTCAACAATACAAAAACAATGATTTGTTACAGCAATGAATTTGTTCAATCAAAGGGAAAACATTACCAGAATTACCAGGCATTTGTTCTTATTTCAGATTTGATGATACACATTCATAAACCTTAAAACTCATGTATTAAATCAATAATGCTGCCTAGCGACTTCATTTAACATTAAAAAACAAGAGGAATAAATTCCAAAAATCCCACGTATTTGAACTCAGTCGGTTACAACATTTTCTTAAATGCAAGATCCCCGGATTTCTAAGTTACACCATAAAAACTCTCTACCTTGAGTTCACAAAATGCATTCCCACTATCAATCTCTCCATTATTTGCAATGTTTAATCCAAAAGCTATAAAATGCCATATTTTTCCAAAAATAAAAAAAACCATATTAGAACCCAACATGTTTTTTCTCAGTCTCTAGGGTAATCTTGATTCTTCAAGATGTTGAGTCTTCTTTAGAGTTAACTCACAAAGAATATCCAGAATATGGCTGAATGGAATACCAAAATACTAACTCTCTTACTTTTCAATGTTGCGCTCTATTCCATTAAAGAATTAAATACAATTTCCAAATTTAAAACTCAATTACTTCGTCAACTAAATTCAATAAATCCGCCCATAAATAAAGAATGCACTTATTTGAAGTATAAAACAATTACTCTGTCCTTCACACATTCATCATTATCACATGAGCAGAGATATTAAAATGAACATTCACCAATCAAACAGAAATGTACTCAATTCAACCATATGGAAATATTATTCATTACTATAATGCAAAAACACATTCTTCCAGCCAGATCTTCAACGTTTCTTGGCTTCCAACTGAATCCAATGCCCCTACTCTATCTTCCTATCTCTTTCTCTTTTCTCATGGGCTTACAATATGTACAAAAACATGAATATTTCCCACTCAAGAAATAGTTACCTACAATTTTTCTAACTAATTTCTAAAGATAGAAATTTAATCTTATCTCCTAATGACTCATGACTCTAATCTTCTAAGTCTACATTTAACAATTATGAGAAAACTTCAAATATATGAGCATGATGCCCCTCAAGTCTGACCAACCTTGAATCAGAGCATGATTCCCTTGCTTTAGGTTGACTTGGCAAAGGTTTGACAAATAGAAAATTGTAAAATACACAATTTTCAGAAAACCTCAATGAAATAACATGCTAAAAAATCTGTTACCTATATCATGCAAAGTAGGCCGAATTCATCTTCAAATCTGTGCCCTAACCCCCCTCAAATTCGCTCAGGAAATCTTCTTTTGCTCCTACAAATTTTTGATAGTATAGTCAGTATAGGAATATCATATTTAAAATTTGAAAGCATAAACAATATTCACCATTAGAAAATATAAAATTTAGGTAATAAATATGAAATTATTTGGAAAATAGTCCATAAGGATTTATGTAGCAACATAGCTTATCTTCCTTGAAGGTGTGGTGAGCAATGTTAGCAAAAATCATATTATATTTGAAGCAAACTATACTGGGCTTAGGTGCAGAGCTGCTAGTGAATAAACTATTTAACACAGCATACTATGTTTTATGATTCTAAGCTTTAGAAATATGAAATAGGCAAGTAATAGCTTAAGATATTATGGTTATTGAGGTTGACGAGGAGTTTTTTTTTTTTTCAATCCAAGGAACATTGAGTGTACATGGAAAGACCCTCAAAGTTAGACAGCATGCATCGAAGTGTAAAGTGATGACAATTTATTTGGACCATGCCATGGCAATTATTCTGAAATTATGTACTTCCAATACATATCGTTGCTCAATAGTGATATAAATTACTGGTCACGATCAGCATTTGAAAATGAGCCGCAACAAGTTGTCTTGAATTGCTTTAAACAACTCTCCATCATTTTGTGCATGGGATGTCTCCCGCTGACTCCCCCTTTTTTCTCTTTTGGATCCAATGTGATGTTTAAATCACCAGACACAATAATATTGGAAAGAGCATTAGCAGCAAGAAAATCTATCAGAGAATTCCAAAGTTCCTTACATTTTTAGAATGGGTTTCTTTTAGCTTTTTAGGATTTAGTTTTTAAGTCTCTTTTTAGGTATATTCTGCTGTCCTTTTCATCTCATCTCAGTCTCTTTCTTTTTTCTGAATTCATACAAATTGATTTATTTTTATCAAATATATATATATTTTTTTTATATTCTAAAGTTAAATTATGTGTTTAGGTGAGAGAACTTTCACCAGAGGAAACAGAGAAAACCACCACAGGTGGTTACGGAAAGAGTATCAGTCATGTTATATTGGGTTGAAAAAAATCAAAGGCACCAAACAACTAAAACTAGATACAACTATCTATGATGCGTTGATAAAGGAAAATGTACATTTGCACCTATAGTATAGATTTTGAAACTAGTTGCATGGGCTCTTCTATCCCCCATTAGTTGCACACCATTTCCTGCTGCATCCACAACCAAATAACTTCCTTATTTACAAAGGAAAATAACTAGACTGTTGCACCTCTATTTTAGAAAGTTTTTACCCTTGTTGCATCTCTAGTTTATTTTATTTTTACTTCTGCTGCACCTATTCCTGCACTTGCACCTAGTTGCACCTATGTAGACTGGTGTTTATGATATGAAGGTTGCTGATATTGGTAGCATCTGGAGGGTTTGTACATATTTGGCATTGAAATTGGAAAGAGATTTATTTTCATATATTCTATTTGTATGCACAATTCCAAATAATGTGTGGTCTACCAATCTAGGTGATAGCATGAGACGTAATATACCATGGAGGAAAACAATGGTGCAGTTAAACGAGTAGGGAGAAGTGATGCATTTTCTACAGAATTTGATCTTGAAGTAGAAGAATATGTTCCATTACCAAAAGGTGAAGTTCACAAGGAGAAAGAGATAGTTCAGGTACATTTTTATTGTGCATGTGTTTTTAAATTAGATATAGGAAAGTGGCTTTATGTTGTTCCTAGCTCTATTGTACAAATTTGGGTAGCATTTCTCACAGTGGGTTTTTGTTCCAAAACTTGAATGAAAGAATGAATGAAGTGTACACAACTGTTGGTTGCTGCTTGTCAACAGAATTTAGTAGAATTGTGTTGAAAATAGGAGGTATTTTCTTCGAGTCATCGATCATCTTATCTGTAAAAATGTCATTGATGCTGACAATCGAGATAATTGGGGAATATATTAGCGATCCAATTTTAACATATTTGGAGTTTAATTCTGTAACTTTGTTCATTGTTTTGAACATTGCAGAAAAGTGAAGCCAATAAAAACTAGAGGAGTCATCCCTACCATAAGAACTTGTCCCATCAGAGAAACCATCCCTACTGAGAGTAGAAAATTCCCCTTAAGATCTATGGGCATTTCCTTTATTATTAAGTAGAGGATGTTGCAAGTTGCAACCAGTTAGTTTAAGATTTAGAGAGAGGAGACAAATAAAGAAAAAAATTGCTCTGTTAAATGTCCTCCCCATAACATCTTCCTTACAGGCACCATGTCAATGAGAAAATAGACTTCCAAATTCTTTCTACCACCCTACTCCAAACTCAAACCTAGATGAGAATGTTCTGTGCAGTAATATCTATGCAAGTAAGACAAGGACTTGAATTTAATAAGTTTTGTTTGGGAGACATTCTTTAGCCAGATCCTTCTACATTCATATATTTCAAATATGTTGATGTAGCAGTTGATTTAATATATTTGATAACTTGGTCATATGGTCTAATGCAAAATACATCTTATATAGGTATTGGGGCTCTTATGGTGATTAATAGGGGCAACTAACATTGTTGTTTATTGATGATTGGATATCACCCATAGACACCTTGTTGTATATTCACCGTATTTTAATTTATTCTTTGTTTGTAGGTGTTGTAATGTTTTATTCACCAAAAACATATACTCAATTGGCAATTATGAAATCAAAATATGAAATTCAAATATATTCGAAAGTCACTTCATTTTACCAACAAACACAAGCTGTGATAAATTATAATAAAATTTATAAAAACCTAGGAGTTCGGTAAATCTATTTCAATACATCAAGGTCCAATTCACTTTTATGTTTGCTGGCAGCTGCAAGTGAAATATTCAAAGTTCAAACTTCACACTTCACAGTTCAAACTTCAGCCACCTCTTTGCAAAGGGAAATCCGATTGAATATGACCAGGAATAATGAATGTCAATTCTAAGAAGATTAGTGAATGTGGATGCTTGAAGGTCAATTCTGACTCTAAGAAGCTATCATAGGATGAGTAAATGTGGGCTGCAGTAGTCTAATTGAGAGAGGTCAGGCAGATTCCAAGCAGAGAGGGTAGCAGCAACTCTAGCAATGCCATTTCCAATGAGTGAACACTGAATGGTGAGAGAGGGAAGAAACCACTTTGTGAGAGGGAATGAGAGGAGACTTGAGAGGTTCATTTAAGATTTTTGTTACCCTTCAAGATTGAGATTACCATTTATTTGCCTTTTTTTTAAAATTTTGAATGCCCATGGATGCCCCAATGTGGGGTACATGAGAATTTTACACTAAAGATACATGAAAATCCTCTAGAATGGATTGGGTACAACTCAACCATCCCCTCATCCTTGATGGCATTCCCACGAAATTCAGAATGTTTCCAAGGAGTCCTGAGGTCCCCAAAATGCTAGATTGGCTGGTACAAGGGATTTTAAGGGGGGGGGGATGTTTCCTCGTGTAACATAGTTTCAATTGCTAGTGAATAGAAGGTTGCATGCCTCGCTGTCATTGACCAACTACCCTATTATCACTTGTATATATTTCTGAAGTCTCGTGGATCAACTTTGAAACTTAAGTATGATAATTTAAATGGTTGATATTTTATAGGAGTTCCACAGATTTTATTGTTTAGAATTTACTATTTACCCTTGTCAAATTCAGGTGCAGTACATGATATATTTTATCCTCCCATTTATTGTTGTTAGGTTGTTAGTGTTATCAAATATATGGCCAAAATGGACCAGAATCAGTCATTTAAACTAGTTTTGACTAGTTTTTTATCTAAACTGGTCAAAACTGGGTGGCATGTGCAATCCCAACCCCTACAAAAGAAATAAAAAACAAATACCTTATGAGTAACCTAAAACCTAATTTTCACTCACTTGATTATATCCCTCTCTATCTTGGATGGATGGACTGGCATATGCTTCATCTGCCACAAGATATGATCATTGGTATTGAATCTTAATTGAGGAACTGGGTATAGATGCTGAGCATACATATGTAGAGAATGTAGAAGTTTTAAGTTGATAATGTGCATGGGAAGGGTCCACAGGTGGAGGAAAATTTGAATTTCCTCCTAAGAGAAAGTGTGTGTGAGGTCTTGTTTATTTTCATCTTTGACAGAAGCTTGTAGATAAAGCACAATCATAGGGTGTGTTTTTATGTGTGATTTGCAGGCCTCGTTTGTATTTGGGTGTATAAAATAAAATTTGAATAAGGTATTGATTTATTCCACTATATTAATCCAAGATTATGGAATGTGGATTGTTTAATATATTTAGTTTGATTAATTTTTTCATTATAAATGATGTGCATTGCAAGATCTCAATTGCTTAATGGTTGCAGTTTTCTCTTCGATATCTGAGAAAAAAAACATTTTTTCTGAAGAAGATAAGTTGTCAATATGCAGAATAAAAAGAAACCATTGTTATAGGAACCCCTCTTCTTGAAAACCAATAAGCATATAAAGAAAGACTTGAGGCAAGGACCAACAATATTCAGTAAAATTTCAATGGGTTCCTTGAGGCATTCTTTGATTTGTGTGTTTTTCGTCATAATCGTTTTTTGTGATTCATTTATTGTATTGTGTGTTTTTTTGGCATTCTTTGGTTTGTTTTTTTTCGTCATAACAGTTCATTGTTTTTCTACTTTACAAGTGATATTTTTTTAATGGATTTTGCAGGAGTGAACTTAAGTAAGTGATCCATTGAGTATGAAGAGCCTGTTGTTGAGGATTTTCCATTGAGTATGAATATACTGCTGATGAGGCTTTCAAGTTGCTTATAAGTATGGGTTAATTGAAGCCGTTGTGGGATCTAAGTATGGCTTAGCAGCTAAGTACAAGTGGGATGGTTTAGCCATTGTAATATTTTGAAACTTCATCATTGTACTAGATGATTTTCATGTAAAGTTATCTAGAGATAGTTTTTGAGAAAACTCAAATTTATTGTAATACTTGACATTTCATATAATATAATTTGTGTGGTTTAAAACTTATATGGTTGTACTTTATATTATTTATAAGTGTTGCAATTAACTAATTAATGTGACATTGCATAGTTCACATGTGTATTAGATGATGATTATGATCCTTTTTTTAATTTAAACATATTATCATATTAAAAATTTATATTGATTAATAATGGGCACCATTAAAACTACTAAAATATAGTAACCACACATAAAATGATTAAAAATGGCTAAATTGGTGACCAATAAATGAGATTAATGACCAAAAATCGCATATAAAATGACCAAAAATTGAGAGACACGTGACAAAAAAATGAGATATAAATGACCAAAAAAATAACCAAAATTCACATATCAATGACCAAAAAGCAGTTTTGGTGGCTAATTTACGGTCTTTTATTACGCGACCAAATTTGGTCATATTCTAGTTTGTCATGTGGTCATTAATTTGGTCATAAATGTGGTCATATATTTGGTCATTGATTCAAATATCTGACCAAATTAATGACCAATTATATGACCAAATTAATGACCAACTAACAAGCTATAAAAGACCAAAATAAAAATGACCAATTTTGGTCGCGTAATAAAAGACCGTAAATTAGCCACCAACGATCGCCAAACCAAAAGTGGTCATTGATATGTGGATTTTGGTCACTAATATCTTGTTTTCCACTAGTGATCCAACAACTACCCGAGATACCAGCTCGATAGAGAAATCCCCATCGGTAACACCTGCGAAGAAGGCACAGTCTCACCCAAGATATCTCATAAATGGGTAACCACCAGAACCATGTTTCCATGATTGTCGAGGGAGTATGGTCCCTTGGATCGCAGCCAAGGAGCTCAACGAAGACAACAAGATGGTTAGACAACGAAGTCATTTCTATGTGACCGAGCACAAACATATGTCATCGTACGTGACTGGACCTTCCTTTCCACCTCACAGTTGACACAACTCATGTGGCACTGTTATAGCTGAAAATGACACATCTCTTCCTGTGACCACTTTCACATGATTCTGTCACATGTCGACACTTCCATGACGACACTTCATGAAAGTCACTTAAAAAATCCTAACTTGGAGGATCCATATCTAGAGTTTTGTAACTCTGTTTGAACTCATATTTGCACCGATGGAAATATATCCTAGTTAGCTAAAACTTTCTAGAAGACACCAAAGTCTGAAAATGCTTAGAAGTACCCTCAAAATTAGTTTTTTTGATGTAGATGTGAGTTTCCTTAAGGAAACCCAAGGAAACCCGCGTATGTACGCGACTTGCTATATATAATACATGATATAATACTCATGTATTCCTTAAATACACAACTATATACATTGCAACCCGCGTATACCTCCTCGCGTACACGACTATTGTCTCTGCAACCCGCGTACGCCTCTTGAAACTATTAAAAAAATACATATTTTGAAATTCGGGTAGTTTGGGTAGTTATGCAACTGACTCCTTCAGTTTTAAATACTTTGTCTTCGACCCTAACTCTTCATAAAGCATATAATTAGAGGTAGGGATGTCCATGAGAGGAGACTTGAATCTTTGCATTGTTATGCTAGAGGAGTTGGAGATCTCTTTGCCCACACCTTTTCCCTAGAAGCTTTCTCCTTGTGTTGCAGAGCTTGGAGGCTAAGTTCCTTGGAGAAGAGAAGCAACAGAACTAGATCAAGGTTTCGTGAGGTGCCAAACTTTAAGAGAAGGTATACTTGTACTTGTTTTCAAGATTAATAAAGATGTGATGTCCTTCTTCTTCCCAAATCATTGTTCAATGTGTGATTGAATCTATGTTTATGATCATATGATGATGTTAGTCAGATCATTATTTCATGTTTATTTGATTATCATTTCTTTATATGTGGTCATATTGGTTTGAGGAAGGTATAATTCATTTTGCAGGTCTCTTGGAGCAAGAGGAGTGAGGGGAGAAACAAGAGGATCTAAGGGCTGGTTGGATCAACCTTCGTTTGGCTAAGGTATGAACCATTCTAATCTCTAAAATTGCTTATATATGCTTGCTAAAAATTATGCATCTCTGTTTCAACCCAAGTACGTTGATGGCCTCTTAAACCCTAGCCATAGGAAACTTTCCTTTACAACAGAACTGGTGACTCTACTGGGGTTTCCTATGGATAGGGTTTAAGAGGCCATCAACATACTGGGGTTGATAGGTGGATGCATATAGTTCTAAAAATATATATAAACAAGATTTAGAGATACCTGATCAACTGAAGGCTGGTCCAAGCTTTCTGTAGCCCAGTATGTTGATGGCCTCTTAAACCTTAGCCATAGGAAACTTTCCTTTACAATAGAATTGGAGACTCTATTGGGGAAGCCTTATCTGTTTGGGGTTTCTTTGTGTTTGTTTTAGTCTTTTGCTTTGTTTTCAGGTCCTTCTTTCCACTTAGGAACAACTTCTTAGTTTGATAGAACACCTCCCCTTCCTTCCCAAGGTAGTTTTTGACTTTTTTTGGGATTTTCCCCACCCATACGTTAGTTGCAGACTGAACAGTCACGTGTCTAGTTTGGTACACATGACTTTATATACTTTCAACATGCATACGATACACGACTTTTCAGTAATACAACCCACGTGTGCTTGTACATGCAACTTGCTGTACTGTCAACCTGCGTATGACATGCAACCTGTCAGTAGTACAACCTGCGTGTGCCCCTAAAACAGTGTTTTTTCCTCATTTTTGTGGTTTTCTCTACTCTTGTGGGTTGTTTGGTAGGTATTTTGGTGTCCTCTTCAGGTGCATGACTCCAAGGATTTAGTTTCATCCCTTTTGGTTGTTCTTTATCTATGTGGTAAGCCTTTTTATAGCATTTGGGTTTTCTCTTTGCTCTTTTCCCCCACCCCCTTTGCTTGGCATGATTTTTGGCTTATATTTCTGGTCAGCCTCTGTTAGTGATATTTGTCTGAGTTCAGAAGCTTGTTGGTGTTTGTTTCCTTCTTCTTTTGTTTGTTAACTTCACCACACCAAAATATTTGACTTGTCTTTTATGCAAGCCTTCCTTCCAAGTAGGGTTTATACTGACTTTAGTTCATTCTAGAGTTTGTTTGGTGGTTGTATAGCAGAGTTCCTTTTTCTTTGTTCTTGTTATTTGCATACTTTTTTTTGTAGGTAGTTTTTATTTTGCATTTATAAAAGAAAAAGAAAAAAAAAACATGTTTGCTTTATATGCATGTAGATTAGGTTTTTAGTCTAGATTGCATGGCATATCATTCTTTTTGAAAAAAAAATATAAAAAGAAATTGTTCTTTTGTGGCTTTCAAGTTTCTATTTGAAAAGAAAGAGAATAGTTTTTGCTTTTTGCATTTCATTTCTCTTTGCTTAGTCATTTTCTTTCAACTTTGAGTCAAAACACCACATAAGTTTCATGCCATTTACCCTCTGACTAAAAACAACCCTTAAAATAAACGATATAATTTAAAAATTATTAGTAAGTTTTATTTTATAGGGTCATACACCAACCAGCTTAAGCTAGACTTGTGGGATAGGGAGTTTAAACTCTCCACAAGTGTTAAACTTTTGAAGATAGTTGGTCAATCACTAGGTAAATCCTCTTCTATGTTGATTGTATCTAGGAATATCCTCTCAGATGGGAGTTAAGCACGAGGCCACGTGGAGTCTTGGACTCAGGAGATAACCCTCTGATTCCTTGTGAAAGCGTAGACCAAGGTTTTTGCGCATCTAGGGATTCTGTCTTAGATAGGGTTTCAGGATTTGATACCTTGCCCATACATATGAGCCAGGCTTGCGACAGTCCCCCCAGACTGTCAATATAGTTAAGGTAGCCTTTAGTCTCTTTGACATCTAGGGTTCATACACAGGTACACCGGAAGGCTATTTCTGGTTGACCTTAGACGGGCTTGGAAGGTAACCCTGGTAGAAGGTGTGGGAGGGTGGTGGGTGATTCCTCTGCTTGTGCCTAAGAACATCTATAGGGATGCCAAGTAACTATCTATCAACTTTCTTCTAGAAAGCATAGCTTATACATGTTTGTCTATTTGGCTTTAGGAATTTTTAGTGAGTGCTGTGTGGTTTTTCTGTACTTAGCTTGCCTTCAGTTGTATGCTTTGTACTTTTGGTTTTTTTTCGACCTCAAACTTTGTCTCCTTGTTTGAAACTATGGCTAACACCCCTTTGAAGAACAACCAAGAGGTTCCCATGCTGGGAAATCCCTGTACTATTCCTCTCATAGGGAATGTTAGTGTTCCTTTGATGGCCACCTTGAATCTATCTAGATTCACCCTAGGGCTACCGGTGTGGTTTTTTTCCACTCCAACTGTCCTGAATGCCCCTAATGCTTCTCAAGTAAGCTGCTTATATCAAGGGCATCAAAACACTGCTTCCCCTTGACCTATACTTGTTTCTCCTCCTCCTTCTACCTCATGCGGTGAAAGTAATAATACTAGTAACCAGCAGTGTAAAAGGATTAAAAGAAGGAGGAATAGGAAGAAGGCACATAAGCAAGGGGGCACCCATTCAACCTCTGCAAGTCAAGTTGAACCTCACCACCTAGCCTCTGCAGTTCATGTTGGGAGCACCTATCCAACCTATGCAAATCATGTTGGATCTAAGCACTCAACCTATGCAAGTCAAGTTGATATTCACCATCCAGGCTCTGTGAATGATACTAGTGGGATACTTCCAACCTTTCTAGGTCACATCGGATCCAGTCACTCAGCCTCTGCAGTTCATGTTGAGGGCACTCGTTCAACCTCTGTTTTTCAAGTTGAACCTCCCCATCCAACCTATGTAAGTCATGTTGGATCCATCCACCCAACCTCTGAAGTTCATGTCGGGGGCACACACTCAATTGCTGGAAAGTATGTTGATCCTAACCATTCAGCCTCTGTTCTTCATGCTGGTGGTTCCCACCTCTGTAGGTCATGTTGGACCCAGTCTCCCAGCCTCTGCAAGTCATGCTGGGGGCAGCCTCTTAGCCTCTATGGTTCATGCTGAAGACAATCCATTAGCCACTGCGAGTCATGTTGACACTGTTGAAAATACTACCTGCTCAAAACACAAGCCCAAGTTTCCTTGTAAGATTTGAGAGGGAGATCACATTACTTATAAATGCCCTTCTATAATGGAGGTGTGAAGAGTTTGGTTTCATGGTCATCCCATTTTTGAACATTCTGAACTTTTTAAACAACCAGCCTCTCTTAGCCAAATTGGACTGAGTCACCCAGCCTCTGGTGGTCATGCTGGGGGAAAACTCTCAGCCTCTATAGGTCATGCTGAGAGAAAACAGCCAGCCACTCCTAGTCATGTTGACACCATTGAGAAAACTGGTCGTTCGAAGTGTAAACTTAAGTTCCCTTGTAAGCTATGTGAGGGAGATCATCTTAATCACCAGTGCCCTGCTATTGCAGAGGTATGAAGAATGTGGTCCAAGACTCAAGAATTTCCTTCTCCTGAACAACCTATAGTTTCTAAACAACCTACTCAACCTTTGGTTGATGAAGTGGTTGAACCAATCTCAGATTTGGTCGATCCCACTCTTCTTTTGGAGAGTGATCCTTATGTGATTGAACCATTTTCACCTTTGGTCAATCCCACTCTCCCTTTGGAGAGTGAATTTCATGAAGCGGTTGAATCGATTTCATTGTCGATCAATCCCACTCTTCCTTTGGAGAGTGAAGTGTCTACTAGTCGTATTTTCTTCATTGCCAGTTTAGAACTTGCTGAACAAGGGGGCACTGAACTCAATTCAGATCAACCCCCACCAAGCTCTTGGATTGTTTCCTTTATTTGGGATAGCCTAGTTTAGGTGTTCCTTCCTTCTAATGAACCTTTCCAGATAAAGGTCAAAGTTGAACCATACATGATTGCTCGTTGTATTGTTGATGAAGGAGCCTCAGTTAGTATCTTTTCTGCTTGTGCTTAGCAAGGCATGGGATCTCCCAACCTTGTGTCGATTGCTAGTTAGTTACTAGGGTTTGATAGAAGAACTTGTTTAGACTTGGGAATTCTTGCTCAAACACCTATTACTTTGGGTGGGAAGACCTTCTTAGTTGACTTCATGGTAATAGAAGACCCCTTGGACTTCAATATGCTCCTCGAACGTGATTATTTCTATGCCATGCAAGTTGTGGTGTCAACATTTTTTTTGTGTGATGTACTTTAATCATGGCAAAGAAATTGTCACTATTGATCAATTGGATTTTCTTGATCCCTTTCCTGACCCAACTAGAGACCAGGTCTTTCCTTTATTAATTCCCAGTGTTTCTGTGGAAACTACCTCGCCAGGGGTGAGCTATGTGGCCTTATGTCCTTTGCGTTCAATTGCTATTGAGAAGCAACCTCTGTTTTCATGCTTAACTTCTCAGGACTTGGTCCTAGTAGTTGACCAGGTGACTCATTCTATACAGACTGTGGAGCCTTCTCTCCACTTTGTCAATCCATTTAAAATTTTAGACATGTGTCCTATCTTGGATGATTCTCCTTCCTTAGGATGAAGTCTTCCTAGAGTATTTGATACAGTCTGACCTTCTGTTGAATGTTGATTCAGTTGTGACTAAGTCTAACCCTGATTTTCTTAGTAAGCTTGATCTTCCCATGGATCGGTCTTCTTATGTTGATATTGTTGAGTATTTTGACTCTCCCTTCGAACATCAAGTCAGTGATCTTGATGAGTTTGTTTTTTATTATGAATTTTTCAACTCCCATGATACTGAGTTTGTTCCTGTAGACTCTATCTCCCTTGTTGATTTTTTCTCTCCTTTTGAGGTTGATCTTAGTGATTATAAACCCTCAAGACTTGGTGCTATAGAATCTTCTTCGGTTGATTCTGCCTTGACTTTCCCTTTTGTAGAAGATAGCAAAGTCGCATGTGTTTCTGCCAAAGTGACCCACATTAGATCTTTTCTTCTGAGTATGATCCCGATGTTGTTGTTTCTTGGAGACATGATTCTTTGTTGGATTCACAACTGTTTATTGGCCTTGTCTTATTGTTCAAGCTGTAACTGCAATTTCATGTGCCCTACTCGCGCTTATGAGTCCGATGCCAGCTTCCATGCTTTTAGCTCATTGTATAAGCCCTCATCTTTGTTCTCATCGTCGCTAAGCCTTGTATCATTTTTCCTTTGCAACTTGACACCCTTTACCTTAAGGAGATGTTCCCCGAGTTTCTTTACCTTTCTCTTATTCCTTGCATTATGCATAGGTTTGTTCCTCGTGCTTGGAACTAGTTTTTCTTTTCCCTGACACTCATCTCCTCGCATTTAGAGCATTCTTTCTGCTCTCCTTCAAGCTCATTAAAAATAGTAAGGAGGCCGGGAGTTCACTTTTTCAGACTCGTTAAAACTTCACAGGAAAGATATTGAGTTTCTTTAGGCCCAGGTCTGACTCCTCAAAATATACTTGACTGCCGAGTAAACTTGTCCATTTAGGCTCGTTAAGAATATGTGAATGGGCATCCACATTGGCGGCAGGTTATCACTTTCTCGGACCATGTGGAATAGTACGAGAAAGGAACACTCTCTTTTCTTTGGACTTGAGAAGAGTATTCTTAGGCATAGGTTTATCACTTTTCTGGACCTGAGGGACTAAAATTACGGAAAAAGAACCCCCGGTGTGAGCTTAGTTTTCTCTTTTTCATGCTCTGGACCTAAATATGAAAAAGATTTTGAGTGTATTTTATGTCTTTGTCATGCTCGTTAAACCCTAAAGAACAAAACATTGAGTTTACTATTGTAAGCCCCATTTCTCGTAATCAAATGGATCTTTATGAGTGATCTTTCCTTACTTCACACTTGTAAACTCAGGCTATATGCTACTTTTGAAGGAGCATTGGGTAGGTGGTAATTTAACCTTTTTCAAACCTCTTTGACTAAGTACAAAAAAGGTGCGCCTTTTCTTCTTCGGAAGTTAAGAGAGTTCTTCTTTGGTATGTTTTATACTTTTTCGGCCTCGGGAGACTAAATTGTATGAAAAAGCACCCCCTTGGAGTCTTCTTTGGAGTTTTGAGACTCTCTAAACTATGAAAACACCTTCGAGCATGTACTAGTTTGGGCTCATAAAATCCATGAATCAGTGCTTTATCAAGCATTATTATGTCTCTTCTTTGAGCTTGCCCAAAATGAAGAAGGTCCCGAGTTTACTTTCTTGGACTCCTGAAACCTTCACAAGAAAGAGTGGGAGGGAATTTCATTCACATGTTTTTTACATCATGGTAGCAAGCCTTGTTTCCTTGAACAAAGCACCAGTTTTGAGTATATCAACAGTTGGGTCCTAGTATTTTGACCTTATCCTGATTCAGAGTTTCTTACTCCTCTAGTTGGTCTCTTTTCTTATTATATGCGGAATATGTCAATGTCTCCTACATTGCAGATTTGTGTCGTTGGTCATTTTGTGTCAAAAGCTGCCTAAGTTACTTTTGTGTCGTTCTCACTGTTCAAGGATTAAACCTTTGTTGTCCATTCCCTTGTATCAATTCATTACATCATGTCTTTGGCGGTCCTTGTCATGAAATTCAGTACCAATTCTAGATCCAATTAGTCTTTGATTTACCTCGTGTTGGATGATGAAGGATGCCTTAATTACTTCCTTCCAACGAATCTCTTCCTATCAACTGCAACACCTCTTGCTTTGGGAATGAGATTTAGAGTTTTATGACAGTACCTTGGGGATTGCAGTCATCAGTGGCAATTTCCCTCACTGTTGGGTAGTGGGAATACCTTATTGTCTCCTACTCAATGGATTCTTCAAGTGTTCAACTTCAAGTCCTTGTATTCATACTTGTTAGAATGTACTAGTACCTTGGGGACCATTTTCATTAATGGTGGTTTCCCTCATGTGTGTTAACGGTTTTCATTATTCACTGGTAATCAAACGGTTTCCTCCATGTTCAAATTCAAATCCTTTATTCACATGGTTAGGATTTGTACCTTTTGGGCAGGTTTGGATTGAAGACCTTGGGCTGACAGTAGCATTATCATCTTTTTCTATTTCCAAAGCTGCACAAGACCTTGTTATACTTCATATGACATTTTACTGAGACATAGATCCACCTTGTATTTTTGTGGCTATGATCAATTCTTGAGTATGGATCCACCTTGTTCATTTGTGGCCATGGCTCCTTTAGATTTGATATGGTGCCTTTTTTCATATTGAGCAACCATGATAGTTTCATCATTATACATATGTTGGATCCACCTGTATCTTTATGGCGATGATTTGCATATGGAATTGTATGTCCCAGAGATTAGTTTTGTCTGACATTTATCTCTCTTTCAGGTACCTTTGTTCGAGCCTTTTGATCTTGGATTCTCTGCTCTCTCCATACTCATTTGTTTCCATTATAATTTATTTCAACTATCATATTCCCCTCTAACCTCATACATTAGGGGGAATCTGTTATAGCTAAAAATGACACATCTCTTCCTGTGACCACTTTCCCATGATTCTGTCACATGTTGACACTTCCATGATGACATTTCATGAAAGTCACTGAAAAACAGGGATCAACAAAAACCACACAGACCAACCTTATAACTATTGCATCCCTCCCATTTATACTAATTTACATGGCCATGCAGGGCCAACTGCATACCGACAGTCTGTTAGCTGTCACCATCAGCCACCTCACTGGCTACAACTGTGGTGATTATGACTTGATACGAGGCACTGTCGGCGTGACTTACAAATATCTTCTCACACATACGTAACTGCAGGATTACACTACCGTAAATGACCATGATCTGGATTCTACATACGTCACTTTTCGATCGTTATCCCCTACGCGCTTCTACGCTTGTCGTTCCTTCGTGGCATGCCTCTCTGTTTTTCCTTCGCGGGCCCTTTATGTCCTTCGTGATCTTCCTTTGCTTCTATCGTGCATGCGACACATTTTTCTTGGTTGCACACACAATATTCTTCCCCTGCTCCTTTCCCGGGCCAACAGGCTCCTAACACTCACCTGTGGCTCGTCTCGAGCCATTGAGCAAAGGACTTATGAAGAGGTATGTCCTGCACAACATATTTTTCAAAAATCCTTTTTCTTTTCTTGCGCAGCTTCTTCTGCCTCTGAGCTTGCACACCATGTTCCTTATTGCCCTTTTTTTTTTCATAGGTTCCTTCAGGGAAACTTTTTCACATACTTAGTATCTTTACGAGGTTAGCACACTGAGATGTGTGTTTCTTGGGATCATGAGAGGATAGGAAATGGAGGGTTCCAGTTCAGAGCTTGCTTGGGCTGACAAGTGTTAGTTTTTCATCATAAAAGCTAGCATTATGATCTTAGGATATTTTCATTGAGAGAATAACAAGCACAGCAATAAAACATAAGCACATCACAAGAGACAAGAGACACAAAGAGTTTTTCTCGGGGAAACCATAAAGAAGAAAACCCCGCAACTTCCTCAGAGATAGAATCAACACCAAAATAGTAAAAGCCCAAAATAGTAAGATGCACTCTCGACAGCAGTATTCTTCTTCTTGTCTAGTCCCAGTGTATTTCCTTCCTCACTAATGCGCCACACTTGAGTGAGTGAGTGATGTGTTGCAAGTGATAAATAGAGAGGCTCTCACTCTCTATTTATATTCTTCCATTACTTGAAGTGCACTCAATCATGTCGCCCTAGCTTATCAATTACTTACTAGAGCCTACATCTCTATGAGTGTATAATAACTCTAGTGCCCCACCACTTGTGGGGACTTTGCCTCGTACGACCAATAGGAGGGTAACACAATGGTGGGGACTATTGCCCCGACTTACAATGACTCACCTAGGGTCGAATTCACTAGGATTAGTCTAATAACCCAAGGGCCCCACAACTGTGGGGACTTTAACCCTTTACCAATAGGAGGGTTACCCACAATGACTTGACATGACTTTCTCATTATAGAAACTTCCCGATCGGAACATCGGGGTATGACATGGCTCAAATACATTACAATACATCCCGGAATAAACATCAGGTTGCAATACATAAGAAATATGGATGAATACATTCTGAAGTTCCAATTACATCAACACTCCCTCTTAACTAGGAAGGTATTCACTCGACACAATATATATCAGCACAAGTCTTCTTCTCTGTATCATCTAGGTCATCGTCAGGTCTTCGTCATCTTCAAAGTCATCTTCATCTTCAAGTCATATTTATCTATAATTCATCTTCATCTGTAAGTCATCTTCACTGGATCTGGATCATCTCTCGATCTGGATCATCATGGAGCATCATCATTGGATCTGGATCATCTCTCGATCTGGATCAACATCACTAGACTGGATCTGGATCATCACTCGATCTGGATCATCTCTCAATCTGGATCATCACTGCTGGATCTGGATCATCACTGGATCTGGATCTCTCGGAGTCATCATCACTAGATCTGGATCATAGCTCGATCTGGATCATCTCTGGTCACCATCATGTGTGTACTATCTCGTCATAGGAAGTTCTACAAAGCCAGCCCTTTTTCATGCTGGTTATAGGCCTAGCCACCAGGTAGGTCTTTTCCCAGCACTTACATCTGACCTTCTCGTCAGAAAGGCACGCCCAGCACTCACATCTGATCATGTAGTAAACTACAATCACATCAGAAAGGCCTAGCACTCACATTCACCAGCATTATAGGACATCACATCACTAACATCTGTGAAATGGCTTTGCACTTACATCTGACCTACTCGTCTGAAGGGCATCACATCCATCCAGGCTGGAACCACATCCGCCACAATGATGGAAGACTTTCAACCAGGCTGGAACCACATCTGCCATAATGATGAAAGAACTCTATTCTTTTCACCCAGGCCAGAACCACATTCACCACACTGAAGAAAGATTTTGTGCACTCATATCTGACCTGGTAGGAACTTAATCCTACACCTTCGTCAGAATGGCCCCCAGTCCCTGACTGAGATACCTGGTAATGGAACAGGTGCCTCCACTCTCCCGGAGAGTGGCAGTTGCCCTTACACCTACCCTACTCGACAGAATGGCCAACACTCACATCTGACATGGAAGGAACTAAATCCTTTAGCCATGAATAGAATGGTTCAGCCCTTATATCTGACCTACTCGTCAGAATGGCTCTCTCAGTCCCTGACTGAGTGTTCCTGGTAACTGACCAGGTGCCTCCATTCCCAGAATGGTAGTCAGCACTCATATCTAACATGGAAGGAACCAAATCCTCTCACCATGACAGAATGGCTCAGCCCTTACATCTGACCATGGAAGGAACCAATCCTCTCACCATGTCAGAATGGCTATGGGCCTCATCACTTTCTATTGGAGGGAACCTCGATCTGGAGAACACCAAGTCTCTCTCTGAAGTACTCGAACTTCAGCCTAGCCAATGGCTTCATCAATACATCAGCTATCTGTTCCTTCGTCGCAACATACTAGAGCTTCACTGCTCCTCTCTACACCATATCCCTGATATAGTGATACTTGATCTTGATACGCTTCGACTTGTCATGGAACACTGGATTCTCTGACAACTTCACGCAACTCTGGTTGTCACAATATATACAAGTAGCATCCATTTGGAGATCAAATATATCAGACAGTAGCTTCCGTAGCCATATTTCCTCACAACTAGCTGAACAAGCTGCAACATACTATGCTTCAGCTGTACTCAGTGCCACATAGGATTACTTCCTGCTAAACCAAGAGATCACACCTGATCCCATACTGAAGCAACATCCTGAAGTACTCTTCCTATCGATGGAACTACCTGCCCAATCTGAATCAACATAACCTTTTAGGTTAATATTTTGATTCACATCGTACTTGAGCCCATAATCAACTATACCCCTGCATGCTTTGCAATCATCAGGTGAACATGTTCACAGCAAAGCAAATATCTGGTCTCAGGTACATCAAGGACCCAATCATCTGACGATACATCATAGCATCAACCATCTCTGATGAAGCAACACTCAATAGCTTCATGTTCGATGCCATAGGTGTGGCCATAGTTGTGCAGTCCATCATCCCAAACCTCTTCAGGATATCTACTGCATACTTCCCTTGTCCAAGGAAGATTCCATCCGCACTCTGTCACACCTCCATGCCTAGAACAATAGTGCATCGACACATAATAGGAGCATCACTGGTCTTCTGCCTTCAACCTTGAAGCAAAGGTTGGAATCCACATTTCTCTCAGTAAAGCCTAGAGTCATCAGTAATCTGCCCATCCTGTCATACCATGTCGAACCTCAGGATATTCTATAGTCATTCCCTCTGAAGCGGAGCATCATACTCCCTCTGTCTTCTATACTCTATGCACTGAAACATTCTGTACTGGAGTGACAAGTAGCTTCCTATGCTACTAATATTCTATGTGACCATCTAGTGTATAGACTTGCATCTTCAACCTTGTAGCAAAGATTAAGATCTTCATCAATATCATCATGTATGTGTTTCCCATGGGTGTCTTCTGAACTCGTACAATGCCTTCTTTCATGAGAAGCCTTGTGCTACGAATCTTGATTTGTATCCCATGATGTTTCCGTCTATTGCATGATGGAACTATGAACTTCTCTTCATGAGTCGATACTACATCCTAGACATCATTCTTCTTCAGCTGGTCTTCCCTTTCTTCTTGGTTGCTGGAAGGTTCTACATCAATGATGTCACTGCACTCATCATATTATTTTGAAATGTCGTCACTTGCTCTTCGGAACAAGTCTTCATTCTTCTTTTCTTGTAGGTGATTATGTATGCGGTCTTTCCTACAAGTCAAATGCACTTGTATGGTTAGAACATTTCATAAGGAATATTCATACTGGAAAATACTTATGCATAAATATATGATTATGCAACTATTTTAGCCAATACAACATTCATCCATATCTCACTGAAACTTTCTAGATGCCTTCCATCTCTACCAGGACAACATTGAGATTGTGCACTAATCCAATATGTCAGCAAAGAGGTTTCATTCTAGATAAGTAGCAATGGAGAGTTGTATAGCACCATGAGCTACTTACCCATCACATGAATATTAGTAGTATACTGTCATTAATGCAAGCATTCTATCATGCATAATACTTTAACTAAATATAAACAAATGCATAATAAAACAATGAAATGACAGTCTTTGAGGACATAAGTCCCTGACTGCCTTAACCATGGGAAGTACTTGGGCTCTACCCAGAAACTCATTGTGAGGAGTACCACGGGAACCCCAAAGTAGCTGGCCGCTGAGAAGAATTGCCAAGTGAAATGGCCAACGACCCCCACTGATTGAGTAGAACGCCCATGAGGAAAAATCCAAGCGTTGTCTTCTGGCAGTCTTGGTGGCTGAGTGACCAACTATAGCCAATAGGAATCCATTTGAAACCGGGGTCCAAAATATCATTCCCACTAGTTTGATACACAAATCTAACACAATTGATCCCCCACGCTCTTCCTTACGCCTAAAAGGTGAACCACCACAATTCAGAACATTGAACCGACATTGTCGAGACCATTCTCAATGACCTCTCACACCATTAGAAGGCCACATAGCCTCTGATTCAGATTCAGACCCATATCAGTCTGAACCATACCTGCATATTGTACCATTAAGCCCCATGGCTGGTGCAAACCCGGATCCATTTTTTGGCATATAAATCACAGGTGGACCCATGTCCACACCACAAATTATCACCAACAACCCTGCAGGTGGCCCTAGCACGATCATGGAAACTATCATCAGTCAGCTGCCACCACCCATAGTAATCACTCAAGCTGTCCTACCTGCAACACTTATGGGCAGTGGACCTTCTACATACACTGCCCCTCCTGTCACATAGTGGGGCAGTGCCCCTGCCACACACATTGCCCCTCCTGTCACACATGGGGCCAGTGGCCCTACCATCCACACTGTCCCTCACACCACACTCAGGGGTATTGGTTCATCTACAATGGCATCACCATCACCACCAACTATGCAGGTACATTATGCACCTGTAAACCCCACCACCATACCTTCCCCATCTCACATCAACTTGGGGTCAAATTTTCCTTTCATGGCTCATCTTAACTTGCCTAATTTGGCTCAATTAACAAACGACCCCATCCGCCATCAAACCTTTTGTCCCCCCATGCCAACCAAACTTCCCTTAAACATTCCCAAGTTTGAAGGGAAGGCAGGGGAGTGTCCCCAAAATCACATCATAACATTCCATTTATGGTGCTCCTCAAATAGCATCATAGATGACTCAATTAGGCTAATACTGTTCCAACGCACCCTCACAGGTGTGGCAACCAAATGGTACATTGAGCTACCGCAAGCCAAGTACCCAGCTTTCAAATCCTTAGATTTCATGTTCTTGCAGTATTTCCAACTCCCCGTTAGATATGACGAAGGGGTGGAAATATTGTTATCCTTCCGCTAGAGCACCGCGACACATATAACTGACCACATCCATGAGTGGTGGCGACGTCATAGTTTGTGCAAGATCCAAATTGATGATAGGATCTTTTTGGATTGGTTTTTCAAAAATTTGCTCCCACCCATAGAAAAGGATGTCGCATCCGAACGTCCCCAATCCAAAGAAGAGGCCATACTGAAATCCCAACAGTTTGACCTGATCTACGTATAGTCTGGATACCTCTACATTGTCATTCCAGATGCTCCTTGTCCGAGTACCTCCTACCGGGATGCATCGGGGGCATCCCATGCTGCAGATGGTATCATAGGCTCGGTCTCCCAACAACTACAGCACCATTTGACACCACCTACAGTTCCACCACAACCAGGAAACATTGCTGGTGTTTCCTACCAAAACCAAACTTAGGACTATGCCAGAATGATGTCCCAGTCTAGAGCAACAACTTCCCATGCACAACTTGCACCACCATAGTAGGCTCAGGCCTTGGCATAGCAGACAACAATACGCGGAGAAAATTCCCACATTTGTGGCACCGCCTCCCACCCAAATTTATTATGCACCAACAATGCAAGCGATTCAAGCCCCCACCCCTACTCCAACTGCTCCATTGGGACAAGAATTTGCACAACAAAATGTCCCAACTAGCCTGCCCTCAACAATCAACAAGGGAAAGCTAGAAATAATCGGCCTCAGAACCAAGCCAATAACCAACTGCAAGGAGGCGGTCAACAACCAAACCCTCCCAACAATGCTGCAGCAAACCAACCCACCCAAAATCCCCCACGACCAAATGTACCAAGATGCAATGCCCTGTTGCGCACAAACCAACCGTGCACACTCTGTGAGGTCTACAGGAACTACACATTTCAGTGTCCCCTCATGGGTTGCGCTAAGCAGGCCATTTAGAACGAGGTTCAACAGGCTGCCAACACTACAAATCAAGCCCAACCCAACCCGGCACCACAAGGACCTCCTCCTATGGTGCTTCAGAACCCATTACTGGTCCAAGGATTGGTGGCAACTGCACCTCCTCCCCAACCCAATCCGAATGCTCCAGGAGCACCTCGCACGGCCGAAATAGGTGTTCACCACCTGCTAGCTATGACGATTGAAGAGGTCAACCTAAGACCAGACGAAATCAGTACGGCACCAATACCAAACCCGCTGACACATCAATGGAATCAACATCTAAAACAGTCAACCTACCTCTTCAGTTACCCCCATTCCCCTACCCCCCATACGCAGAGTTTACAATAACACTATGACTAGAGCTGCAGTCAGCTATAGCATCGTGGATGATTTGGCCCAAACACCAACGGCCATGTCTGCTCTTGAGGTACTCAAAACATGTCCAACGCAGTGGAAAGTGTTACTAGCCACCCTTGGGGTCATAGAACCCTATGACTCCAAACTTATCACATTCGACACAGAGAATGGAGAACCGTGCATGCCATCCACCATCGCCTTCCAAATCCCGGTGTCTATCCGGAACTTGGTTGTGCACCGGTGCATAGTAGATGAGGGGGCATCTACGTGCATTATGTCTACCCTAGTCTAGCAGAAACTTGGATCCCCAATTATGCAACCATCCTCCACAACTCTGCGGGCTTATGATGGCCATCCCACTAAAGCACAAGGAATCCTTCCCCATGTCCCCATCACATTAGCAGGGAAGACAGTTTTGATTGACATAGAGGTTATCAATGCTCAACTGGACTATAACCTCCTTCTCGGAAGAATTTATATGTACGCCATGAGAGCGGTCGCATCAACTGTCTTCCGTCTCATGATGTTCCCCCATGAAGGGAAGATCATGACGGTTGATCAACTCACTTATCATGATCCACATGGGTTAATAGCATCCACCAATTTTATCCCTACCATCACCACCATTGATCCACCAGGGACGACCACACACGCCAATGTTGTCCCTGCAATCAACACCATGGTTGACAACACACCAGCCTCCCCATTGTTGAATGTGGGCCTTGGGTTGTTTTCTGATACCACCATGATGGCTCATTTCCCCTTAGTGTCACCGCCACTGAAACAAAATGAGACTACATACTTGTGCATGGTATCATCTAGCACCACTGCACCCAAACAACAACCGAAGCCGCAACCCCAACCGCAACCACAACACTATCTACAGCCGCAACATCAACAACAGCCACAACATCATCCATAGTCGTAGCATTATGCCCAGCTGCAACCGCAACCGCACCCCCACATACAACCAGCAGGGATTTATATGGGCTCCTCACTAGTCCATACAATTCCCTTCCTCTTTCCCCCGCTTGGTGTCATGAGAAAGCCAGTAATGGCTACCCTCAACCTGCCCAACTTTACATTGGGCATTCTGGTTTGGTATCTTTATCCACCAGCTCAACCATCGATACCCCAGGTAGTCTTAACACCTGTGCAGCCCATTGCGGTCGAGTAGCATCCTCCACCTGGTCCGCAAAAACCAACCACCGCACCCACACCTGCACCACCCCACCCAAAAAGGGCCAAGGGAAAGAATGTGAAATCTACCGTAGAGCTGTGACAAATCCCACCTTGCACCGTCTGCGAAGAACAGGACCATCCAACTCAGAACTGCCCTAAGATTCCAATGATCCATGCACATTTGGATACCATGGATACAACCAAAAACCTCCCTGTGGTTGAACTTCCAACTGTGCTAATAGTCAGAAACAAGGCATTGAGAACAAACTATGCATGTGCCCTTTGCGATTTGTATGGACACTATTCTCGCCACTGCCAAGACTTGTCTGAGTTCTAAATGGTTCTGGCCAACCTCCGACAACATTCCCTTGAATAAGAGATCACTATGATCGAAGAAGTTCACCCCCCACCTCCTTCTTCAGACGCCATGTCCATTTACATGATCTCCAGTTCTACAGACCCTCTTGTCTTGACCATCATCGATGGTCCATCAGACCTGTCTCTTCCATTGTTTCCGCAGCCGCAACCTCAGTCGCAACCTCAACCTCATTTACTAGGGAAACAGTGGGGTTCATTCTCGATCAACATGATCCTTTTCCTTTTCCTTTTCCTACCATCCAGGATCATGATTAAGTCTATCTTGGCAATCCGCAATCTACAGGATTTCACACTGGGAGATCCTATGTGGTACCTTGAACCACCTACCATACCTTTGAGGTCCCAACATGTGTTGACTCATGTCCAGCCAATTGAGATGATGTTGCACCTACCTCTAGGTCCATCAAAGACTCCTCCCGTCTCCAGTATTGCCCCTCTTCCTCCAACAAAGACTAGGGGCAAGGAAACCAAAGCCACAACCAATACCATTTTCATGATATCTAGCACCAGTTTCTCTTTCGCCTCGTCGACTGTGGAAGATCCACCTGATCTATCCTGGCACCACTTATGCGATGATAGAGATATATGTAAGACCGCCTTTAGTTTTACCCCATTCCCTTTAAACCATAGTGTGGAATCAATTATTCCCATAAAAGACTAGATTTCGTCATCCCGCCTTGCCAATGACCTTCATCTCAGAAAGGGGGCATACACCCTTATTGACTCTGATGGAAAACTATTGGAGAACCCCCGCAACGGGCTCTACCTTAAGATATTTTATGCTTAACATCACCAATGAGTTGCTTCATTTTCTTTTCTTGTTTTTCAACTTTTTTTTACCACAAGTCAGGTGCAGCACCATTGGCTGCTACTCCAAAGTCACCCGTAATCAGTTCAAGACACCTCTCACACCTCCGAGCTCAAACTTATATCTCCTTATGAGAGCATCGTCTCATGTTTAACAAACAAATTTTAGGACCATTTCTCGGAATCTACCTCGATTTACGAGCCACAGGAGGGCAATGCAAGTGTCTGCAGACCTATACTTGTATCACTCTCCCATACCGCTATTCATGCGGGTTTTCAGGCCACCGCCCGTTAAGGGTCACCATTTTTCTTCTTATTTTGTATGTTAACACATAATTGTGTAATACCCTGGTTTTAACCCCGCTTGCATTAAAAATACATGATACACATATTGTAAATAATCTTGGTGCGAAGCTAAAGGCCAAGGCCCCACCATCGATTTGGTTATGTTGTGTTTCTGTTTTGGGAATGGTCACCGAAGGTATATCGGGACGTATGGAATATAGTTAATTGTGGCATCATGTAAACACACATTTTAATTAAATAACCCAACCAGCTATTTTTGCGGCAACTAAATTGAGAAGGGGCATGATTCCAAAGGATAAGGAAGGGGGGGATGTTGAACCTTGAGTCATGGGGAAGAGCCATGCATCACCTCTCTCTTTTACTCCCACCACCTTGGTTTTCTGTTGGTTAGTTGGGACAACAAATTGGTTGGCAAAAAGACCATGCCCACTCCTGCTCACTGTCTCTCCACGACACGTCTGTTGGCCTGTCCACTACCCCGATCGTGAGCCTGTTTAGTTCCTTCACACGAGGGAGTTAAAGGAATCCACATTCCATTTTTGGGGGTTTGCCTTCTCTCTCAGGATTTCTAGTCGGTGGGTTTTCTTCCCCTCTCATGCAGAAGATAGTTCTTTTTTGCCTCATGAATTTGAGGGCTGGTGGATTGTTTCTCTCCTCTGATCATGTAGAGAGTGTGTCTTTTTCCACCATTGGCATAATTCTTAATGTTTTGTTCTTCCCATCATTGAAATTGTGTTTGTAATCACATCCATATTTCTATGGGTTGCATTCTGTCTCTCACGCAGAGTTGGAAGTCGAAACCTGTTCCATTCCCGGTCTGTACAAGTTTTCCCATCTACTGCAGTGAGATTTGTGCGTTGTGTCCTCAGAGTTGATCGTGGGATGTAATTGCCACGATTTGTTTGGCTGTGTCTTTTCCCCCCTCACACACAAACTAAGAATCATTTTCCTTTCCCATTGTCATCTGTGTAATTTCTCCAGTGATTGCCTTGAGGAATTGCTGTGGGTTCATAGTTGTTGTGGGTTGTTGTTTGCCACAATGGATTGACTGTGATTTTTCCCTGTAAAATCTTGAATAGCTATTTGGCTGCTTGCATGCAGTGGTTTTGTCCTTGGACTACATTGGAGTGGTGAATGAGGGCCTGAGGTGCTTGAGAAACTTGGTGGACCGAGAACCACACAGATAGAGCTACTGAGTTGGCTTCCTTCTCCACAACCCCTGAATAGCACTGGAAGGGAGATCAGGGTCTGAGGGACTGCATTGCAGAGAAAGGGTTGTTTTCCTTGTGTTGGGTGTGTGTGGGTGTTCTAGAAGCCAGACTGGTTCTGGTGTTGGTGTTTGTAGCTCTTCAATGAGCTCACCAGCTTAGCATTAGCCTTTCCCAGCTCCTGGATGGCGTGATAAACCCAACTTTGTTGGCTTGGCTGATCCATTGTTCACTTGATAAACCCAACCGTGTTGGCTTCGACGAACTATGTACCCTTGTGGTGTTGTTATCCATGACTATGTTTAATTCTGTTTAGTTCCTTATTCCTTGGGGAATCATGCCCGACTTGGGGTCGGCAATGTTACTGAGAGATTAAAGAGCACGCAAGCCTACGGTTGGGTGGAACGTTGCAGCGACGTAGCTGGTTGCGGAACAAGCTCTTTATAAGATAAGTATCCTTACCTAACTTGTGTCTGCAATCATATTTACTGTTAATGAATGCTGATATACATGTTAAATGCTGAACGATATATGCATGAAGTGTTGATTGATATGTTTTGCTTCCGTTGTATCTAATGAATGGTTATGCTTCGTGATATGTTTTATGATTTAAAGTATCATGCTTTAGCATTATATGTATATGTATGTTCATGTTCATGGGGCTAGATCCCCAGGTGATTTGATGTATCATAGCATCCTCTTCACCGGTTAGAGGGTCGGGGACATTATAGTGTGGTATCAGAGCCCTGGTTGCAGCATGGGCCTGAATGGGCCATGACAGATCAGATAGCAGAGGCAGGTTTCTTTCTGCCCAACATCAATTAGAAAATTATGACAGGAAAACTCAAAAAAATTTCTAAGTGCCAAAACTATCGGCCCATCGGAAGACTCAGTGACAAGATCTTCCGATGCAGTGGGAACTTAGTGGGAAGGCCACCCGATGGACGGTAACCGTAAAAACTTTGAAAATTTTCCTAAGTCTGATCATCGACTATCGAAGGAAGATAGTTGTTCTCATCGCCGATGGTTAGACGGGGAAACTACCGATGAACATCGGCAAGAGTTAGTTGAATGGGTTGCCGTCGTTGTAGCTGTTGTGGGGACTAAAACGCCGATGCAGCAATACTAGTGGTTCCGACCACCAACAGAAGAAGAAGAAAATTTCAAAATTTTGTTAAGTGTGGAAATCATTGATGGAAACTAATTGATTGAGCACCCACTGTTGCAGATGGCTAGACCACTATGCTCCCGACGCATAGATCCTGCAACCGCCGACGCCGGTAATTTTGGAAAATTTGACGAAGTAACAAGACCATCGGCGATTGGAGATGATTAGTTGATCACATCACCAATGCACAGCTGATCATATTGTCGATGCGACGAAAATTGGTGACACAGCGGAAGGAATTAGTGGAACAAAGCACCGCCGTTGCGGAAGCCTAGTCCACTAAGCCTCCAACGGTTACCGATTCCACTTGTCAATGCTGATCGAGTTATGCCTCAGTTTGCTGATAAGAAGTCTTTAGCAGGTTGGGCCATCGATCAGAAAAAGATCGAAGATGATAACCTGTAGTTGCAAATGTTGAATGAGCTATTTCGCCGACGAATAGGAGATAGTTGAGACAATCAAAGCGGTGAAAAGGAAGACTAAAGGGAAAAATTGAAAATTTTTCTAAGTCCTCAAATCATTAGCCATCGGTGATGGTTAGCTGATCACATCACCGATACTCATGGGATGCGGTCGCCGATGAGCTATGGCAAGTGAAGTTTGTTGAAGCATTCGCCGTTGCGGAGATTGAAGAGACTAATCGCCTGATGAGGAGTGCCTCCGAGTGTCGATGTTGCGGCTTCTAGAGGCTTTGACCGTCAACAAAGTCAGGAGTTGTGGAAGATTTAGTTTGATTATGGACTGCCGTTGTGGAAGGATTGACGATTAACCATCCGGTGCATAGGCACCCAGTCACCGACGCAACAAGTTAAACCATGCTATCGCCGATGAAATTCAGAATGATAGATGATTAAGGACCGATACAGTGGAAGGGAATAGACCAACGAATCGTCGACATGCCGGGGAGTTAGCAGGGAAGAGACTTGACTTGAGGAGTAAGAAAGCATCAAAAATTTGTTAATGATCGGATTGCCGATCAGAAGCTCAACCGGTTCGCCTGCAGAAATGGTGGGAAGATTTTTTTCCACCGTTGTGGCTGCTCAGACGACTATGCAATCGATGCATAGTTGTTTTTATCGGCGATATAGAGCGGGAGTTTAGTAATTTTACCCACCAAAATGGTGGAAATGAATAAACAACAGACCACTGATGAACAAACAATTTCCTCGTCGATGCTGATCGGAAGCGTAGTTGTTTTGACCACTGCAATGTTGGAGATTTAGTTGGGAGGAGGTCCAATTGGACCTAAGAAGATTTGGGTTTTTTAGAGGAATTTCTTGGTGATTTTTTGAGCAGTTTTCGACTGCCTTTCAGTCGATTTTCAGCAGATTTCAGCAGACTATCCGTGGTCACAGGGCTGAAAAGAAAGAGGGAAATTTCTTTTTTTAGCATAATTGTTGTTTTATGAAATTTCCAGAAGAAAAAGGTAAGTAGTTTTGATTTATATTAATGTATGCATCTAACAATTTGCTACTAACACATTTGCAGAACTATAGATAATTTCCAAGAGAAATACTCTAGAAAGAACAGTGTGGTGAAGCAAGAGGTGGTTCAGTCATGAGAACCCATGATGGGTATGATGCTCAGGATTCTTACGAGCGAGTAGAAGATGCCATGGGAGAAAATTTCCGTAATGGAAATGAGGACATATATTCTAATGGAAGGAGATTCCAGGGGACACCATCCGAGGTTGCAGCCACCATGAGAAGCTTGGTTAAATCCCAGGAAGAGCAGCATCAGTTGAATGCTGCCATATTGCAGAGTTTGACAGATTTACAGAAAAAGATAGATTCTGGACGAGGTACATCAAGACCAGAAGGGAGTAAGAGTAGCACTAGGAGAAGAAGAAGGACTTCCAGTGGATCATCTAACTCTGAGGAATCCAGTGGAGATACAAGTTCATCTTCTCATAAAAGGAAAAGAAGAAGGAACCATAGGGATCCCTATTGAGATGAATTTAAGAAAGCTAAACCTCCTACATTTGATGGTGAGATAAAGATGGGACAAGAAGCTGAACCTTGGCTTCTTAGGATCAAGAAATACTTTCAGGTGCAGGATTATTCAGGAAACATGAAGGAACGAGTTGCCATATTCAATCTGAATGGAAGGGAATCCATTTGGTGGGAACACTTCAAGCAGGTAAAGAAGACCATTGAAAGGAAACTGAAATGGAAACATTTCAAGAAGTATTTCAGATAGAAATACCTTTTTGACAGGTATTATGATGACAAGATCAAGGAGTTCCATGAGCTAAGATTGGGACAGCAGACCATGGATGGATATGCAAATAAATTCTTAGAATTGTTGAGGTATGTTTGGTACATCAGAGATGAAAAAGTGAAGATCCTTGCGGTTTCTAAGTGGATTGCCTCAAGCCTACAAAGATATAATTGATTTCTATGAACCGAGAACTCTTGAAATAGCAGTAAGAAAGGCTAAATATTGCTATGAGCAGAGAAAAGGTAAACTTGATTACCATAAGACATGGAAGGACAAGAAGAATGAAAAGTTTGACCAAAGAAATAAAGGTTTCAAACCTTCTAGATTCATGAATCAGTAGAAGCAGCCATCCCAAGCTGCTTAAAATCCCGTTGGAGTGACAGGTGGAAAGCCTAAAGAGCCACAACAGAATAAAGGTCCACTCAAATGTTGGAAATGTGAAGGACCTCACTTATGCAGATTTTGTCCTCTCGAGAATGAAAGTGCAAGGCCAGCTTATAACATTCAGGGAGCAGAAACAGTGGGTTAGGTAGCCAGATCAGTCCCTAGAATTTATGCAGCACTGGAGGACCGCCAGGAAGATCATTAGTCAACTGTGGTTGAAGTTGCAGGTAAGATTATTGAATAATCTGTTTCTATTTTGATTGACCCTAGTTCTACTCACAGTTATATCACTCCTAGGGTAGTGGAGAGTTGTGCTTTTAAGAAGGTAAAGCATAGAAAATATTGGTTAGTTCAGCTAGCCACTGGGACTAACAGAAAAGTCAGTGACATGGTAGAGAAATTCCCATTGGTCATGAATGGATTGAACATTTGTGTAGATCTGAATGTTCTACCGCTCGGGTCCTATGATGTTCTCATTGGAATGGATTGGTTGGAAGCCCACCGAGTGAAGCTTGATTGCTATAACAAGACTTTTGAATGCATGGATGAAGAAGGAAACCTGGTAGTTGTGAAAGGTATTCTGAAAGTAACTTCAGTAAGGTAGGTTTCAGCAATGCAGTTGAAGAAGTTCTGTAGGAAAGTTTTCCAGCTGCATACAGCTCATATTCTGGAACCAACAGGAAATGAAACTCCTAGGTTGGAGGACTATCAGGTGTTACAGGAATTCAAGGATGTGTTTCCTTATGAGATTCCAGGGCTTCCTCCACAGAGGGACATTGTTTCACCATTGAACTTGTGCTAGGAGTAGCACTAGTGTCCAAGACACCCTACAGAATGAGTACACCAAAGATGCTAGATTTGAAGATGCAACTGCAAGAGTTGTTGGAAAAGAAGTATATCTGACCGAGTGCGTCTCCTTGGGGAGCACTGGTTCTGTTTGTGAAAAAGAAATATGGTACAGTCAGGTTATGTATTGATTACATATAGTTGAAAAAGGTTACTGTGAAGAATAAATATCCTTTACCCAGGATTGATGACCTCTTTGATCAAATGAAAGGAGCAAAGGTATTTTCAAGGATTGACTTGAGGTCTGCTTACCATCAGGTGAGAATCAAGGATGAGGACATTCATAAGACACCCTTCAAGACAAGGTATGGACATTATGAGTTTGTAGTGGTACCGTTTGGTCTCATAAATGCACCAGCTACATTTATGTGCCTTATGAACAGTGTCTTCAGTAAGTATTTGGACAAGTTTGTTCTTGTTTTCCTTGATGACATTCTTGTTTATTCTAAGAATGAGGAAGAGCATGAGGAGCATTTGAGATTGACATTGCAAGTGCTCAGGGAACATCAACTGTATGAAAAGTTGAGCAAGTGTGACTTCTACAGGGATAGAATTCAGTATTTGAGACACATTATCTCAGAAGAGGGTATATCAGTAGACGCTGAGAAGATTGAAACCATTATGAATTGGCCTACTTTAAGAAATGTGACAGATGTAAGATATTTTATGGGACTTGCAGGATACTACAAGAGATTCATTGAAGGATTTTCTAGGGTGGCACATGCCATCACTTGTTTGCAAAATAAGGGGATGAAGTTCGAATGGACTTCGAAGTGTGAAGAAAGTTTCCAGTAGTTGAAGAACCTTCTCACCAGTGCACCAGTATTGAAAGTTGCATACCTTGAAAAAGATTTTGTGGTATGCACCGATGCATGCGGACAAGGGCTTGGAGGAGTCCTTATGCAGGACAACCATGTGATATGTTATGAGTCGAGAAAGCTGAAGGAGCATGAGAAGAACTATGCCACTCATGAACTAGAGATTGCAGTAGCCATAGTACATGCTCTCAAGATGTGGAGAAATTACTTTATGGGTAGAATATTTGAGCTCAGAACATACCAATGTGGTCTGAAGTACTTGTTTGATCAGCCTACTCTGAATGCTAGGAAAGCGAGATGGCTGGAATTTCTATGGGAGCTTGATTTTGAAATCATGCACATAAAAGGAAAAGTAAACAAGGTAGATGATGCACTCAACCGAAAGGTACAAGAAATGCATGTGGCATCTCTGAGTATTTGCAAATAAGATTTGAGGTAGCAGATTGTAAATCATGTTGACGGAGATGAATTGTATGAGCAGGTAAAAGACAAATTGCAGTAGCAAAGTCTTGAGAAGAGGTATGAGGGATATAAATTGGAAGAAGATGGACTTCTCACTTTTAAAGGCATAATTTATATTCTGAAAGTTATTTGAGGAGAATTGTTATGGATGAAATCCATCAAGCTCCATATTTTGGTCACCCAGGATAACATAAGACAATTGCTACAGCTAGAAGGCAGTACTTTTGGCCAGGTATGAAAAAGGACATGGCTGAATACATTTCAAGGTGCATGAAATGTCAACAGGTAAAGGTTGAGCATCAACATCCAACAGGTTTGTTGCAGCCTTTGCCAGTTCTGGAATGGAAATGGGAAGTTATTTCCATGGATTTTATTACAGGATTGCCGATGAATTGGAGACAACATGATTCCATCATGGTTGTGTTAGACAAGTTGACAAAGGCAGCACATTTTATACCAGTGAATTCTATGCATAAGAATGATGACTTTGCCAAGATCGTCATGAAGGAGATTTTCAAATTGCATGGATTTCCGAAGGCAATAGTCTCTGACAGAGATGTCAAGTTCACTTCCAATTTTTGGAAAGGATTGTTTGCAGAGTTGGGTACAAAGCTAAAATTCAGCACTGCCTACCATCCTCAGACAGATGGGAAGATAGAAAGAGTTAATTGGGTGCTTGAAGATATGCTTCACATGTATGTGATGGACAAACCAACCAAGTGGTAAGATTACTTACACTTGGTAGATTTTTCTTACAACAATGGATAGCAGGCATCCTTGGGGATGAGTCTGTATGAAGCTTTGTATGGCAGAAGGTACAGGACACTAGTGACTTGGGACAACACGGTGAACAAAGTGGTGCTTGGACCAGAATTGCTCAAGGAAATGGAGCAATAGGTTGTAAAGATTAGACAGAATCTGAAAGCAACACAGGACAGACAGAAAAGCTATGCAGATAAGCATAGAGTGAACAGAGAGTTCAGTGTTGGGGTCATGTTTACCTCAGAGTAAAAGCAAAGAAAAGTTCCTTGAAGCTTGGAAGTTGTGCCAAGCTATCACCTAGATATTGTGGGCCGTTTGAAGTGCTTGAAAGAATAGGGCTTGTTGCATATAGACTTGCATTACCTGCTAGTATTAGAGCTCATAATGTTTTTCATGTTTCTTTGCTTAAGAAATATGCACATGATCCTAACCATGTGATAAATTGGGATGTGATTCAAGTGGAACCCGAGGGAGAGTTCCAAATCGAGCCAATTCGCATCCTCGACAGGAAGGTCACAACGCTCTAGAACTGAGCCATAGGGTAGGTAAATGTGCAATGGTAGTATTATGGACCTGAAGAAGCTACGTGGGAGCTAGAGGATGCCATGCGATTGGCACATCCATTTTTGTTCAATCCTATGGAACACTGAGGCGGTACCAGTGCAGCATTTTGTTCAAATTTTGTAAAAGCACTGAGGATAGTGCTATTGAAGGGGGAGGGGAATGTAATACCCTAGTTTTAACCCTGCTTGCATTAAAAATACATGATACACATATTGTAAATAATCTTGGTGTGGAGCTAAAGGCCAAGGACCCACCATCGATTTGGTTATGTTGTGTTTCTCTTTTGGGAATGGTCACCGAAGGTATATCGAGATGTACGACATATAGTTAATTGTGGAATCATGTAAACACACATTTCAATTAAATAACCCAACCATCTATGTTCGCTAAAACTAAATTGAGAAGGGGAATGATTCCGAAGGATAAGGAAAGGGGGGATGTTGAACTTTGAGTCATGGGGAAGAGCCATGTGTCACCTCTCTCTTTACTCCCACCACCTTGGTTTTCTGTTGGTTAGTTGGGACAGTGAATTGGTTGGCAAAAAGACCACGCCCACGCCCACGCCTGCTCACTCTCTCTCCACGATGCGTCTGTTGGCCTGTCCACTACCCCGACCGTGAGCCTGTTCAGTTCCTTCATGTAAGGGAGTTAAAGGATTCCACATTCCATTGTTGGGGATTCACCTTCTCTCTCAGGATTTCTAGTCGGTGGGTTTTCTTCCCTCCTGATGTAGAAGACAGTTCTCCTCTGCCTCACGAATTTGAGGGTTGGTGGATTGTTTCTCTCCTCTGATCATGCAGAGAGTGTGTATTTTTCCACCATTGGAAGATTTCTTAATGTTCTATTCTTCCCATCATTGAAATTGTGTTTGTAATCATATCCATAGTTCTATGGGTTGCGTTCTGTCTCTCACGTAGAGTTGGAAGTCGGAACCTGTTCCATTCCTAGTCTGTACAATTTTTCCCAGCTATTGCAGTGAGATTTGTGTGCTGTGTCCTCAAAGTTGATCGTGGGTTGTAATTGCCACGATTGGTTTGGTTGTGTCTTTTCCCCCCTCATGCACAGACTGAGAATTGTTTTCCTTTCCCATTGTCATCTGTGTAATTTCTCCAATGATTTCCTTGAGGAATTGCTGTGGGTTCATAGTTATTGTGGGCTATTGTTTTCCAGAATGGATTGACTGTGTTTTTCCCCTGTAAAAGATTAAATAGCTATTTGGCTGCTTGCATGCAGTGGTTTTGTCCTTGGACTGCATTTGAGTGGTGAATGAGGGCCTGAGGTGCTTGAGAAACCTGGTTGACTGAGAACCACATAGATAGAGCTACTGAGCTGGCTTCCTTCTCCACAACCCCTGAATAGCATTGGAAGGGAGATCAGGGTCTGAGGGACTGCGTTTGCAGAGAAAGGGCTGATTTCCTTGTGTTGGGTGTGTGTGGGTGTTCTAGAAGCTAGACTGGTTCTAGTGTTGGTGTCTATATCTCTTCAATGAGCTCACCAGCTTAGCATTAGCCTTTCCCAGCTCCTGGATGGCCTGATAAACCCAACTTTGTTGGCTTGGCTGATCCGTTGTTCACCTGATAAACTCGACCATGTTGGCTTGGATGAACTATGTACCCTTGTGGTGTTGTTATGCATGACTATGTGTAAGTATGTTTAGTTCCCTATTCCTTGGGGAATCATGCCCGGCTCGGGGGTGGCAGTGTTACTGAAATATTAAAGAGCATGCGAGGCTACGGTTGGGTGCAACGTTGCAGCGACGTAGCTGGTTGCAGAACAAGCTCTTTATAAGATAAGTATCCTTACCTAACTAGTGTTTGCAATCATATTTATTGTTAATAAATGCTGATATACATGTTAAATGCTGATCGGTATATGCATGAAGTGTTGATTGATATGTTTTTCTTCCGTTGTGTATAATTAATGGTTATGCTTCGTGATATGTTTTATGATTTAAAGTATCATGCTTCAGCATTATATGTATATGTATGTTCATGTTCATGGTGCTAGATCCCTGGGTGATTTGATGTATTGTAGCGTCCTCTTCACTAGTCAGAGGGTCAGGGATGTTACAAATTGTCTACTTCATCCACCGCACCTTACGCGGATCTCTGGACCATTGTCCAGAAAATGTTTTATTTCTCTTGCACATATTTGGCATATAACTACCCCTAAACTTACACTCACATCAAATGTAGTCAAGTCCATCCACCGCAACTCACACACAGCTCTCTTGACCTCTGTCTGAGATCCACCTTAGTTTGTGTGCCTCTGCTGTACCAACTCACGAGCCTCTGCCGTGATCTATCCCATGCATGTATTGGTATGTTTGAGAGCCTTCTGCTCCATCCATACTACATGGATGAACTTTGGACCACTGTCCATTTTCCTGACATGGGGCACCTCCTGTGCCACCACAATCGGTTGACCGCAATGGAGTTTCATTTAAGCTCTTTTCTGACTCCTAAAAACAATGAAAAGATATCCAAGCACAACTGCTTCCTTTCCCGCTCGCTAAAGTATAGGAAAGAGCATCTACATTGTCTCATTTACCTCCTCTTACGGAGTATGTAGACCATCAAATGAAAAGGACCACCTTGGCATATTCAAGCCAAGACCTTTCCCCTCTGCATACTTTTATGCTTTCTCAGGCAGAGGGGCCGCACTTTATGAAAAATCTCACCACGGGTTGTTGTTAAGCTCTTTTCTAGCCTTATCATCAAGAAAATATTGCCCAACAAACTTGGTTTTGTTCATGCTCGAAAAAGTATTTGAATGACCGTCCAGTCAGTATAGGTTTAACCTTTTCCGACCTGATTGGACTACCAACGGTAAAGAAGTATCTCATCCCCTACAGGATGGGTGAGCTCTCCTATATATAATTTTATCCTTTTTTGGGCAGAGGAGACTACCTATGAAAAAGAGCCCCCATTGGAGTCTTCTTCATGCTTTCAGACTCCCTAAAATTGAAAGCACCATCGAGCATTTACCTTCTCGGGCTTGCCAAAAATCCACGAGATCGTACCACAATGGTGTCTCTAGACACCACCCCACAAAAAATAGTTTGGCAGCATTCCCACTTTGGGTTGCCTTTGTTCAGAGTACTCTGTAATGTGTATTCCTTGGATCCCATCAATATCAAAAGTATCCACCTCCCCCAAGTATTTCCCCTCTGTAGTGACATTCCCGGTATTACAGCTATGATCCCATTCCCATGAGTCAGTTTCATTTGCTTCCTGGTCTGCCCTACCGTCATACTCTGAACAAAGGAAGTTTGAGTCTACCACACTCCCCCTGCCCCTGTTCAGTTCTTTCCCTCCCCCTCCCCCGCCATTTAGTGGGTCAGTCCGTAGATTGTCTCACATCTTTCGGTTATCTCCCTCGCACTTCTGGTCAAAGAAACATAATTGCCTTAACTAGGGGCAGGTCTCCCTCTGTCGATGACAACACACATATTCCAGAGGATAGACCCAGAGGTCCCTGTACCTTGGTTTCATTAACATCATTGATTAGTTCCTTCGACCACTTGAGAGGAGTCCTTAGTGCCTATCGAGATGGTTGTTTCTCACGTGCTCAACTCCAACTACATCATCACACCGTTGATATTCATACAGGGTTTGGTCCGTGTAGTATTTGGTTGAAGACCCCGGATGTTACCTAACTCTAGCACAGTGGTGAGTCTACTCGAGGGACCTAAAATAGGTTATGTCCCTTGTGATTTTTGGGTTGCGTTGGAGACAGTGTTCAGAAGCCCCAGCAGTGCTTCTATATAGATTTATGATTGATGCAGCATACTTGTACCACAAAGACTCTGACTCTCAATCAGCGAGTCCATACAGCTATGTACCATCCCAGATCCAATAGACCGCCAGTTATGAAGATATAGCATTCCATGATAATGCCATGGGTCCAATGTATCAGTTCTTCAAATCAGTATTGTATTCAGCCTCACATTGAGGCACCCACTCTGTATCATTAGTTGTTTATGATCGGCTCTTGTATTTTAGAGCATAGATCGAATTATTCTTTTAACATTGTCATGAGCATGGGGATGCCCGCCTCATCCATATACATGTCACACATTATTTGTATCTCACCCATTGATGGGAACCATATTAATACAAAATCAAAAGACACCATGCCCCAGCCCCGGAAGCACCACCTCTCCGTAGCAAATCCTATGATGTCCATCGGCCATACGATGACCTCCTGCCCTCACACATTAGGGGGCAATCTGTTAACCCAAAAAATCTCTCACTCAGCTCTACATGGCCTACACCACCCAAGGACACCCATGCACGACCCTTGTAACACCCCATTAGACCCCCACACCCTCAAAAAGGCTTAAAAATGAGTAAAAGGGATTAAAAACCCCAAAAGGGAGCCTAAATAACTCTCATAGGGGCTAAAGCCTCTAAAAAGGGGCTAAAACCCCTCAAAGGAGCCTAAAACCCTAAAAGGATCTAAAGTTAGGACGGAAGGGGCTAAAAGCCCAAAAAAGGGGCTAAAGTGCTAACCAAGGGCTTAAAACCCTAAAAATCCCCAAAAAAGCTATAAAAGGAGGGGTGGTGGTCACTCTCAAACAACTCTTCTCTTGCATACTGTTATGCTGCCAGTGGGTGCCTTGAGAATTTTTTCCTCTCAAGCCACCCACATCCCCCTCTCATCCATTCATCTTCCCCATTGAGCCATAGCTCCTCCATTGCCGAGTGAGATAGAGAGGTGCTTCTTCTAGCCAGGGCATGGTGGCCCATTGCACCAAAGAAGAGGTATACCACTGTTTGTTTATGTGTTTTATTTAGTAGTTTAGTCATTTTCCTAACCCATATTTGCTTGCAGGTTTGATTTCTAACATGTTTTGTAGGTTTATTGTTGTTTAATAGTTGTTTGCAGGTTCTCGGAGCAAATCCCTAACCTTGTTTGCAGAGGGGCTTATGGCCATTTCTTTCTGTTCATTGCTTTCATCTCTGTCTAGTTTCCTTTCAGTTTTTCTTTCATGCATTTTCACACAGGAACCTACCCTTCCATCCTATAGATGGAAGGGATCCATCCCTACCCCTGTAGCAAGGAGAAATCCCTGCTACAAGGGCCTTGCCTAGCTTTGATTTCCTTTGTTGCCTGGTAAGCAACGACGTTTTGTCTTAACCGATGTTCGGTTGCGGCTTCCTGCTAGATGCTATAGAATTCCTCCAAGAGAAACTTGGAGAAGTCTATTTTGGCGCTATCATTCACCTGGACTTGCGCTTGCCTACTCGTTCGCTCCTATTGCTTGCTACTGAATGAGCACTTTGATCGGTGGCACTAATGTTGGTGTACTTAGTGGCATGTCAGGATCAATACCATATGTTTCAGCCTCCATAGTGTCTTTGATAGCGTTGATAGCTGTTGTCAACTTATTGAGGTGGTCCTGGACTTGGGTAGCAATGCTTACTTGCTAGGCCCATAGACCTTCAAGTTTATCTTGTGCAACTTTCATAATGGCATTGGCAAGTTCCTGCAATTCATCCTCAGTCAATGTAGTTGTGTTCGCCATTTTATCGGATTTTTGTTTCTTTCAAGACGATTGTCCTTCCTCTGGCTGTGCATGGGCCTACGTCTACGCCTGATCTCCACCGGGTGGTTGTTCTAAAGGATGCTGATCCAAGTCCTCCATATCATCATCGTCCTCCATGTTTTCTTGCGAAGGATAATCTTGGGCATCGTCGCCTTCATGCTCTTCACCATTGACTTGATGAATTGGTGGCTAGTCTGTGTTTTGTTCTTCAGGTAGTGACTCTGTGAGTGGGTTGTGCCATTCCTTAGGAAAAAGGTTGACGATTGCATCCACATCATTGTTGGTAACCATAAATATCGCTTGGTGTATCTGCTAAAGTGGATCTTTTGTAGAAAGCAGTTTTATATTATGCACATCATATTGAAACTTGATAAACACAATGTACATGTGCACAGTTGAGGTACGGATCTTGTGGGATTGTCGGATAACCTGCCACAGCGCCTCTGCGTGAATGAAGAATACAATATTTTTATCCTACTGGTGATCACTATCTGCCTTATCTTCCCATAGATTCTAGTACCTTGCACCCAGGTAAGATAGCGGAACTTCCATTTGTACATAGTCTGGAGGGTCAGCCCATACAGTGAAGGAAATCAAAATTAGTAACCAGGAATAGTAGAATTTGTGACCTTTCTTGTGTTGAGCCAACATTGCATCATTAATTAGTGCGTTTAGCAAGTACCATGACCAGTTGAATTTTTCTCCATGTGCAAATAAGTCTATGATTTCTAATACCGCTGCTGAACATTGCGTCGGTATCATCTTATGAAATATTTTACAAGATAAGAGTTTTGTAGCAACACGGACACTTTGGTCCTAGATGGGCCCAAGCAAGTAGCCTCTGCTCGCTTGTTGAAGGTTGTGCTTCCGATTAATGGATTTAGTATTGTGCTTAGCCAAGTACGGTAGAGGATCTTTCCTTCATTTGGGAGTCCTGTTATTCTTGCTATTAATTCAACATTAACCGAATATGGCTGATCCAGCCATAAGTATCCTCTATGAAAGAAGACCAGTAACTGCTTCATGTATGTATAGAATTGTATGCTATGGCCAAAGTGAGGTATGAAGATCATGTTGGTTAGGCCTGCATTGGCTAGTCCCTCAGCCCACTTCTCTAGCTTGATCACCTTGACATTAAATGTAGCAGCCTAGTTTATGTTCATGCAGTCTTTTATCTACAACTCCTCTTACTGCCGAGTGTCATAGCCTTGGAACTTCAGTACAACCAACTCAGGGAGGATATCGCGCAGGAATTTCATGTCGATAGGGATCCATGGTGCTATCAAAGTGGTCACTGACATTTTTAGAAGATTTGCATCTGCTGTACCAGGTCTTCTTGGTTGAATGTAGCATGGGAAGTTCGGGTCGGCTTGCTCTACCTCTGGCTCTGTCTGTGGTAGAAAGCCTTTTTCTCAACCATCATTTCTTTGCTTAGCAGCATGTGCCTTTCCTCGCTCTTTTGGAGTGGCTGGAACCTTACATTTCCTTTGCCTCAGTGGTGGTCATGTAGATGCCTCGCTTGGCTACGTCTAATTGGGATGCCTCCTTGTTCTTGCCATTGGATTGATCTCTTATGGCTATTGTGGTTGCGGACCTTCGGTTGACTATGCTTCTACTTCCTCATCAATGAGGCAAGTAGAGATGATAGTTGTTTTTGATGCCTCACTTTCATTGGGAATGTTTGAGCAGGGCCCCGTAGCTACAGTCAAAGCTGCTATATCGAAACGAGGAAGTCAAAGGAAACAATACCTGAAGCGGCTGAGAAGAGAGCTCAACCACTGCATTTAAGGCAACGATGACGACAGGAGGGCTCAGCTACCCTCATAAAGAGAAAAGGAGCAATGGGTCGAGGTATTAAAGACAAAGGACATAAGGGAAGAAACCAAGGAAGTGATGCCCATACCAGAGATCAGCGCCAAAAATCGTGGAAGACTGTAGAAAGCTGTAGTGTGACCAGTAAGCGGCAGTTCAAAGTATAGATAGGCTGACTATCACAGTTAGGGTTTTTGGGTTACTGTTGGGATAGGGCCACAGTGTTGTATCATGGTGAGACCTTCGGGCCACCTATTTAAGCATGTATCTTGTATTGTAAAAGGTTAAACATTTAGATAGTTAGCTAGTATACATTCAGATAGTCAGTTAGTTGGTCAGTTAGCTGTTCTTTGAGTCAAGCTCTGGTTCTGTTGTTAAGCCTGTAGTTATCTTACTGTAACCAGTAGCTGGCTCCCTGAGAATGAATGTAACAATCTGTAGGGATTAAGAGAGAGAGAGAGAGGAAGAGGATATTGTAAGAAGAAAGCATAAGAGGAAGAGAAGAGATCTAAGAGAAGGGCTCCCAGCTGTGCACATGGAGTTTCCCAGAAGATCTCAAGCTGCATAATAGGTTGCAACGGAACTATGTACTCTCTCAAGATATAATAAAACACAGTTTCCATGGATGTAGCTTCCCCCCCCTGGAAGTGAACCACGTAAAATCCATGTGTTGTGCAACTATTTCATTTGATTGTGCTTTACTTATTTGCTATCTGTTATCTGTTACATGGACTTTTCTTATCAATTAATGGATGTATGCATGATATCCTTCAGTTACAGTAATATAGATGGTTAAATGCGAGTTGAATCTGTTAAGTATCCTGTATATGAATTTCTCAGTGCTTGATTCATGACAGTTAATAGTTAATGTGTTAAGTGACTCCTGGATATGAGTTCAGTGAGTTGAGCATATTTGATGTTGAGCGTGTTAGACTATAGAAGTCTAAGCGAGGTTGTTTAACTGAGCTACTATACCCCGGGAGAAAGCCTTTGGACCTTGAGAGTTAATAAGTATATTGAGTCTTGCTGTAGGGAATATCGCAGCGTAGAAAGGTGATATCGCACCATCGGAGGAGCTGCGGTGTGAGATATCACAGGTTAAGAGTTGAGAAGAAGGGAAGGTTTGTGCATCGTCCTAGAAGCTATGATGTGATAGGAGCCAGCCCCATAGCAGAGTCAGCTAGAAAGAGATAAACAACACCCTTGCATAGAGATCCCACTGGTTAGTTAGAGTAAGGAATACCTAGGATGCCACAGAACCTGGTTGAGGAAACCTGATTCTTAAACCACCCCATCTAGGATCAATTCAGGTGAGACTTCAGGCCGTTCTGTGGTCTGTCGCTGAAAGGGCCAGTGAGCTAGGGGTTTTGTTGGTACACCATAGTAAACCTGGGTTTTCCCAGTCAAACCAATAGGGAATGTTAATTACCATGGGTGTTATGTTAGTTTTTCATCATTCAAGCTAGCATTATGATCTTAGGATCTTTTAACTGAGATAATAACAAGCACAACAATAAAACATAAGCACATCACAAGAGACAAGAGACACAAAGAGTTTTCCTCGGGGAAACCATAAAGGAGAAAACCCCGCAACTTCCTCAGAGATAGAATTAGCACCAAAACAGTAAAACTGGAAAACAGTAAGATGATCTCCCAATAGCAGCAGTCTCTCTCTCTCACACTGAGAGAGCATCTCCTCTCTCACTCATGTGCCCTCATAAGTGAGTGTGAGTGTTGCAAGTGAGATAAATAGAGAGGATCAATCTCTATTTATATTCTTTCGTTCACTTGAAGTGCACTCCAACATGTCAGCCTCACTTAACAATTACTTACTAGAGCCAACATCTCTAGGAGTGTCTAATAACCCTAGTGCCCTGCCACTTGTGGGGACTTTTCCTCCTCCGACCAATGGGAGGGTAACACAATGGTGGGGACTATTTCCTTGAATTACAATGACTCACCTAGGGTCGAATTCACTAGGATAGTATAATAACCCAAGGGCCCCACAACTGTGGGGACTTTAACCCTTGCCCAATAGGAGGGTTACCCATAATGAATTGACATGACTTTCTCAATATATAAACTTCCTAGAATAAACATCAAGGTATGAAATGACTCAAATACATTACAATACATCCCGGAATAAACATCAGGTTACAATAGATAAGAAATACAAGTGAATACATTCCAAAGTTACAATTACATCAACACTCCCTCTTAACTAGGAAGGTATTCTCTTGACACAATTTATTAGCACAAGTCTTCTTTTTTGTATCATTTGGATCATCATTGAGTTCTCATCATCTTTGTCTTCAAGTCATCTTCATCTTCAAGTCATCTTCATCTATATCTGGATCATCACTCGATCTGGATCATCATCACTGAATCTGGATCATCACTCGATTTGGATCATCATCACTGAATCTAGATCATCATTGGATCTGGATCATCATCATGGGATCTGGATCATCACTGGATCTAGATCATCATGAGGCATCATCACTGGATCTGGATCATCACTCGATGTGTACCATCATCACTCGATCTGGACCATCGATGCAGATATTATTCACTTTCTCACTACAGGGTGGGCACCGATTGAGTTTACTAAGCAGCAAAAGAAACAGTTAGTTTTTAAAGCAGCAGACTTCGCTTTGATCGCAGGATAGTTATACAAGTTAGGTCCAGATGAAGTTCTGCGCAGATGCGTGATGCCACACGAGAAAGAGGCTATTATTAGAGAAGCACATTCAGGTGCCACAGGAGGTCATTTCACAAGAAAGTCGACTGCTCAAAAAATTCTAGCTGCAGGATTATGGTGGCCTACTTTGCATAAAGACACTAAGGAGTTTTGCAGATGCTACGATATCTGCCAGAGGGTAGGAAAACCTTCAAGGAGAGATGAAATGTCACTGCGACCACAGATTACACTGCGGGCATTTGACAAGTGGGCTATATATTTCGTGGGTCCTATCAACCCACCAAGAAAATGAACTAGTGCGAGATACATCATCACAGGAATAGAATACCTCACCAGGTGGGAAGAGGCCAAAGCAATAAGGAATTTTGATGCTGCTACAGCTGCACAGTTCATTTTTGAAAACATCATAAGTAGATTTGGATGTCCAGCAATTTTGATGAGTGATCAAGGCACACATTTTCTGAATCACACTATTCAGGCCTTGACGGAGGAATTTCAGATACAACATCATAAGAGCACTCCCTACAGCCCACAAGCTAATGGTACGGTGGAGGCTTTTAACAAGATTCTAGAAAATTCTCTTACTAAGATCTGTAACAGCAAAAGAGACGATTGGGACCTCAGGGTTAATGCTGTATTATGGGCTTATAGGACTACATGCAAGAAACTTACAGGACACACACCTTTCAGCTTGGTGTATGGACAAGAGGTTGTTATGCCTATGGAATATATTATTCCCAGTTTAAGAATTGCTCAAATTACCGAGATGGCTAATATAGATACAATGAATGAAAGACTAGCACAGTTACTTGCCCTAGAAGAAGACAGATTCATCGCAGGATTTCATCAAAAAGTGCAAAAGGCACGAGAAAAAGCTTGGCATGACAGGCACATCAAGAGCAAGATTTTTCAGACAAGAGACCTAGTGCTCCTTTATGACAACAAGTTTGTTAAGTTTCCAGGGAAGTTCAAGATGCATTCGTTAGGGCCATATCAGATTCAACAAGTTACAGAAGGAGGTGCCATTCAGCTCAGTAAACTGAACAGGGAACTTGTTCCTACTTTGATTAATGGCAGTAGGCTTAAGCTTTATAGTGATAGCCACTCTACCTCCAAACCCTAACTCAGAGAACTAGGTGGTGCAGATGTCCAGTGTAGTTGAAAGGAGGCATCGCACCTATAATTAGTCTACACACAAAAAAAAATCATCATAAAGTTTATTTTGCGCAAGTCATAGGACGCTTGCAGTGTTTGTGGACATTGTGGAATCTCACGTCGGCATTTTGGTTCAGAACGATGCGGTGTGACATCGCAGCTAGGCGATGTTCCCCGTGCCACGTGGACGATTTTGAAAAGGGAAAGAGGGCTAGTCACTTCACCTTCTGACAAGCAATTAATCAAGATATGATAGGTATACGTTTCCCTAGATTTGGAAACAGTACAGTGATTGTCCTATATTTGATAAATCTTGGTCGAGATTGCCGGTGCCTACATAATTTTTGAGGGAAATTTGATCGGATTTTTAGCACTTAATGAGGATAAGGACGATGGGTGTTGTCTTATGCATGCAATAAATGCCGCCAACGGGTCTAGCTTAAACGACCATTGTCTCAAAGATTATAGCCTTCATTATAAATACACAGATCATTCAAACAGACGGGTTACTTTTGCGATTTCTGAGAGTTATAGAGCAATTTTTAGAGTTTTCCCTGTGTAGAGATACTCCATTTATAGAGTGCTAGTTTCCCTATTTCCGCAGCCATTGCTAGTCCAGAGTATCGCACTAGGTGGTTTCTGTCCGAGAAGGAACCTTTAGAAGACATCGTGCGACGATTCCAGAGTGGTGGCCTCGAGTCTGCTATGACGACGCCGCCCAAGGTTGTGAAATTAGGTGCACCAGAGGTCAGACAGACGCCAAGGATGACGAGTCAAGATCAGACAGTAGAAGAGTCCAGCTCAGAGCAGAGACGAAGAATGATGAGAATAAATCTGCTGACAAGAAGAAACATGAAAAGGAGAGTGAGGAAAAGGTGGATAAAAAGAAAGAGGAAGAAAGTAAAAATGAGAAAAAGAAGGCAAAGGGAGAAGGCAGATGACCTATCTGATCAGCTAAGAGAAGAATAAGAGATTGTAGAGGCAAAGAAATGAAAATATGAATATCATAGGCAGCGTGAATACCTAGAGTGATTTATTGAGAAGAAAAGTGAAAGGGAAAAACAAAGGGAACAAGCAGAACTTCAGCATGCAGACAAAGGCTTGTTCTTAGAATGGAATCCATGGTTTGTATAGTTTTCATATGAAAGGATCCAGACAGAATGAAATGTTTGAGAAGGCTGGAAGATACAGATTTATATTTTCTTGTGATACGAGTTCTAACCCAGATAAAGAGGAAAGGATATCTTTGAAAGGATTCTCAAAAGCTCAATATCCTTAAGGGAGCTGCTGATCCATGAAAAGACCTATATGCCACTTTGAAGTATATCTTGTGTGAAGGATTCGATGGTGATCCAGGTGAAGCGGTCATTTGAAGGTAAGGAGTCGTACCCTCTCAGGGAGGGCAGGTCTTGTAAGTGACGAAAGTGAGAGCATGGCAATGAGGGAAGGAAATATAAGAGAGACCTATGAACTAAGTTTACAGAAGATGATGCCAAAGATGATAGATAGAGCAAAGGCTCTGGCAGACACCATGGTCAAGATGGAGGAAGACCACAAGGTGCAGATTACTGAGCTTGAGGCTCGAGCACCAGGCACACCTGAGGCAGACAAGGAAGTAAGGCCACGGGCCTTTAGACTCACTTAAACGCAGATGAAGTGTCGCATATATGATGCACAGTCATTGCTAGATGATGCGACAAAGACATGGTCGGAGCTAGAAGAGATCCCAGATAGACTAGAGTTGCAGCAGAGCATCCAAAAGATAGAGAATGCAACAACAGCAATGAAGGAAGAAGTCAAGAGCTTAGGAGCTCTTGCAAAGATGAAGAAGATGACAGAGATGAACCGTTTGCAACAGGAAGGGCAGCGGTTGCGAGAAAAATAAATACAGTTCAATAACCTGCTTCAACCATATCAGGAACAAATCGCAGAGCTAGTCGATGCGGTTGAGTAGAAGGTCAAGGAGTTCACTTCAAGCAAAAGTGAAATTGATGACGTAGAAGACCCCATGATTACTCAATTTATGCTTGAGGCAGCACAAGACTCTGTCGAAACTATGGACAAAGAGGTCACAGGACTCAGGGAGAGATTTGCAAGGACTTCGCAGGAAGCCAAGGAGAAGCTACAGCAGGAGAAGCCAGCTGTTACTGGCTCAAGGATGAGCCAAAAGTAAGTGTTAGGGGACTGTTGGATCAAGGCCCCGTAGCTACAATAAAAGCTGCTATATCGGAACAAGGAAGTCAAAGGAAACAATACCTGAAGCGGCTGAGAAGAGAGCTCAACCACTGCATTTAAGGCAGTGGTGACGACAGGAGGGCTCAGCTACCCTCATAAAGATAAAAGGAGAAATGGGCCGAGGTATTAAAGACAAAGGACAGAAGGGAAGCAACTAAGCAAGCGACGCCCATACCAGAGATCAACACTGGAAATCGCAAAAGACTGCAGAAAGTTGTAGTGTGACTAGTAAGCAGCAGTTCAAAGTACAGATAGGCCAACTCTCATAGTTAGGGTTTTTGGGTTACTGTTGCGATAGGCCCACAGTGTTGTATCATGGTGAGACCTTCGGGCCACCTATTTAAGCATGTATCTTGTATTGTAAAAGGTTAGACATTTAGACAGTTAGCTAGTAGACATTCAGATAGTCAGTTAGTTGGTCAGTTAGCTATTCTTTGAGTCGAGCTCTGGTTCTGTTGTTAAGCCTGTATCTATCTTACTGTAACTAGTAGCCGGCTCCCTGAGCATGAATGTAACAATCTGCAGGGATTGAGAGAGAGAGAGAGGAAGAGCATATTGTAAGAATAAAGCATAAGAGGAAGAGAAGAGATCTAAGAGAAGGGCTCCCAGCTGTGCACATGGAGTTTCCCAGAAGATCTCAAGCTGCATAATAGGTTGCAATGGAACTGTGTACTCTCTCAAGATATAATAAAACACAGTTCCCGTGGACATAGCTTCCCCCCCCTGGAAGTGAACCACGTAAAATCCATGTGTTGTGCAACTGTTTCATGTGATTATGCTTTACTTATTTGCTATCTGTTATCTGTTACATGGAATTTTCTTATCAGTTAATGGATGTATGCATGCTATCCTTCAGTTACAGTAATATAGATGGTTAAATGCGAGTTGAATCTGTTAAGTATTCTATATATGAATTTCTCAGTGCTTGATTCACGACAGCTAACAGTTAATGTGTTAAGTGACTCCTGGATATGAGTTCAGCGAGTTGAGCATATTTGATGTTGAGTGTGTTATACTATAGAAGTCTAAGCGAGTTTGTTTAACTGAGCTACTATACCCCGGGAGAAAGCCTCTAGACCTTGAGAGTTAATAAGTATATTGAGTCTTGCTGTAGGGAATATCGCAGCGTAGAAAGGCGATATCGCACCGTTGGAGGAGCTGCGGTGTGAGATATCGTAGGTCAAGAGTTGAGAAGAAGGGAAGGTTTGCACATCATCCTAGAAGCTGCGATGCGATAGGAGCCAGTCCCATAGCAAAGTCATCTAGAAAGAGAGAAACAACACCCTCATAGAGAGATCCCACTGGTTAGTTAGAGTAAGGAATACGTAGGATGCTGCAGAACCTGGTTGAGGAAACCTGTTTCTTCAACCACCCCATCTAGGATCACTTCGGGTGAGACTTCAGGCCATTTTACGGTTTGTCACCGAAAGGGCCAGTGACCTAGGGGTTTTGTTGGTACACCACAGTAAACCTGGGTCTACCCAGTCAAACCAATAGGGAATGTTAATTACCATGGTAGTTATGTTAGTTTTTCATCATTCAAGCTAGCATTATGATCTTAGGATATTTTAACTGAGAGAATAACAAGCACAGCAATAAAACATAAGCACATCACAAGAGACAAGAGACACAAAGAGTTTTCCTCGGGGAAACCATAAAGGAGAAAACCCCGCAACTCCCTTAGAGATAGAATCAACACCAAAACAGTAAAATTAGAAAACAATAAGATGATCTCCCAACAGCAGCAGTCTCTCTCTCTCACACTGAGAGAGCATCTCCTCTCTCACTCATGTGCCCTCATAAGTGAGTGTGAGTGTTGCAAGTGAGATAAATAGAGAGGCTCACTCTCTATTTATATTCTTTCATTCAATTGAAGTGCACTCCAACATGTCGGCCTCACTTAACAATTACTTACTAGAGCCGACATCTCTAGGAGTGTCTAATAACCCTAGTACCCTACCACTTGTGGGGACTTTGCCTCCTCTGACCAATAGGAGGGTAACACAATGGTGGGGACTATTGCCCCGACTTACAATGACTCACCTAGGGTCAAATTCACCAGGATAGTCTAATAACCCAAGGGCCCCACAACTATGGGGACTTTAAACCTTGACCAATAGGAGGGTTACCCACAATGACTTGACATGACTTTCTCAATATAGAAACTTCCCGGAATAAACATCAGGGTATGACATGACTCAAATACATTACAATACATCCCGGAATAAACATTGCGTTACAATAGATAAGAAATACAAGTGAATACATTCCGAAGTTACAATTACATCAACACTCCCTCTTAACTAGGAAGGTATTCTATCGACACAATTTATCAGCACAAGTCTTCTTCTCTATATCATCTGGATCATCATGAGGCATCGTCACTGGATCTAGATCATCACTCGATCTGGACCATCATCACTGTATCTGGATCATCACTGGATCTGGATCATCATCACTAGATCTAGATCATCACTCGATCTGGATCATCATCACTGGATCTAGATCATCACTTGATATGGATCATCACTGCTGGATCATCATCACTGGATCTCAATCATCACTTGATATGGATCATCACTAGCTATCATCACTGGATCTCGATCATCACTCGATCTGGATCATTCCTGGTGCTATCTCATGATTCTTCTCGTCACAGGAAGTTCTACAGAGCCAACCCTTTTTCATGTTGGTTGTAGGCCTAGATTCCATGTAGGTCTTATTCAACACTTATATTTGACCTACTCGTCAGAAAGGCCTGTCCAACACTTACATCTGATCATATAGGAACCAATCCTATAATCACATTAGAAAGGCCCAGCACTCACATTCACCAGCATGATAGGACACAACTACTATCATCTGTGAAAAGGCTTCAACACTTACATCTAACCTACTCGTCAGAAGGGCACAATACTCACATGCATCCAGGCTAGAACACATCTTTCTCACAATGATGGAAGATTTCTACACTTCCATCCAGGCTGGAACCACATCCTGCACACAATGATGAAAGAACTCTATTCTTTCACCCAGGCTGGAACCACATTTTTCTCACAATGATGGAATATTTCCTCACTTTCATCCAGGATGGAACCACATCCTTCTCACAATGATGGAAGAACTCTGTTCTTCCACCCAGGCCAGAACCACATCTTGCTCATAATGATGAAAGACTCTCATCCAGGTAGGAACCACATCTTCCACACAATGATGAAAGAACTTTGTTCTTTCACCCAAGCCGGAACCACATCTTGCTCACAATGATGAAAGATTTCTGCACTTACATTCATCCAGGCAGGAACACATCCTGCTCACAATGATGAAAGGGCTTGCACTCACATCTGATCTTGTAGGAACCAATCCTATAGTCATATCAGAATGGCCCCCAGTCCTCCTCGACTAAGCTACCTAGTAACTGACCAGGTGCCTCCATTCTCCTAGAGAATGGTAGTTGCCCTTACATCCGACCTTCTCGTCAGAATGGCCAACACTCACATCTGACATGGAAGGAAATTAATCCTTTAGCCATGACAGAATGGTTCAGCCCTTACATCTGATCAAGTGGGAACACATCCCTCTATGACATCAGAATGGCTACTCAGTCCTAGACTGAGTGTTCCTGGTACCTCACCAGGCAGCTCCATTCAAAGAATGGCAATTGCCCTTACATCCACTAGTGGGAAATGAGAGATTAGTGACCAGGATACCAAAAATTTTGGTCACCATAATTGTTTTCAAGGGATAAATGACCAAAATTGATAAATTTAAGTGGGCTAACTAAAAAATACCAAGATAAGTGACCACTTTTGGTCACGTGATAAAACTAAACTAAAAAAGACCAAGATAAATGACCACATTTGGTCACGAGATATCTAGACAAAAAATGACCACATAACAATTGGTCATTTATTTGGTCATTTTTAACTGTGGATGAGTTCAGAAATGTAAAATTACAATTTTTCCAATGAATTTGTATATTTTACTAAATTCTAAGACTGCAGTTGGATTAAGAGACCCCCTAGAACTTAGGAAATTGTAGACCACCTCCTCTGTCACAACTCCATTGTTGACACCAAATTAGCTATGACAATGTCCTAGGGGTGAGCTATGGCTTATATATTTGAAAATAACTATACAAATATACCTATATACATTTGTTTTTAAATATTTTATATATAAATAATATTAATTATTAAACTATTTTCATTATAAATTAAAAAAATGTTACCAAATATTTTTTTACTATATACCAAGAAAACAATATCTTATAATAATAATAATAATAATAATAATAATAATAATAAAGTAAAATTTAAAAAACAAAATAAGTTCAACAAATACAAATTTCATTTACCATACCACAAGACACCATATTAGTATAGTTTAACCATTTAACCATAATAATAATAATAATAATAAAACAAAATTTAAAAAACAAAATAAGTTAAACAAATACAAATTTCATTTACCATACCACACGACACCATATTAGTGTACAGTGATCAAATTTGAAAGCGACGTCTTAATTTCAATTGGAATGTTATTTATTCTAAAGGAGCCCTTCAAAGATGAAGGGCAATATAAATAATTGTACTTCAATTGATAAGTATAAATTAACTAAACCTTTTCAAAAAAAATGCAAAAAAAAATATTGTATTTCCAAATTTTTGCAATTTTAAATAATTGAGCACCTCTATATATCTACATGAAAAAATGATATATTTTCAATCAAACTTTTTTTGAACACATTAATTTGTCATATATATATCATTAATTTTATAGTTCACTAACATAGCAACTATTTTATTGTATTTTTTCAAGTTGGAGCACACTTCATTATACATAAAAACTGCTTAGACTATGTGATAACCATATTGGGGCATCTGCTCGACCTGATGCATATTGCAAGACGTTGTAACCAAATATAGTCTTAAAGAATAACTAGAACCATGAGAGAATTAGTTACTCTTAACTATATACAAAATGAAGTCACTAAGCAAAATGAGGCTATAATAAACCTACAATCACACACACACACACACACATATATATATATACAATCCAAACTTGAGAGATGTAAGAATCATGGGGATTGGGCACCTAAGAAAAAATAATACACAACTCATAAAACATAAAAAAAAAACAAATCCTAAATACCAAGCAAGTTAGCAACACTAGCATAACTAGGGTTGGGGCATCAAATTTTGTTGTTCAACACTTGTCGTGAAAGCATATACATGTATGGGATGGAGGGGCAATAGAATCAAGCCTAAGTCAACTGAAGCCTTGCAACACATTCCATGTCTGAGCCTCAACAATCTGCCTTTTAAATTGAACCAAAATACCAAAAGAAGTTTACTAATGGCTAGATTTGAGAAAGTTCTAGGTGAGTAATTAAGGGCTCACGGCTCTCAAATTTGCTATGTTTTGTACCAGTACACGATTCAGTGAATCGATAGTCACAGGTAGGAAATTTAAGTTATTTAATGAAAACAATTAATGTGTATACCTCTATGTCGAAACTGTTTTCCATGTTGTTGCAGGACTCTATGCTCCTTTTTTGCATTACCAAAAGGCATGATAATTAGGAAGAAGACCTAAAATTATAGATTTCACCTTCAAAGAAAAGGAGTGATAGGAATATCACAACAATCCAACGTGTCAAATCTCAGTTGATAGTGTCAATTCAATTCTTATATGGTAAATTTAATATGATACTTAATTATATTTGTCTCTTACTCTTTTCATCTTGACACATTTGATATTTTATGGTTGTCTTTCCGCCTTGACCTAATTGATATTATAATGCGAGGATGTGCATGCAAAATAATCCTTAGTTATGACTATGAGATGAGGATTATAGAGAAGAGGATGTAAATATAGGTAATTTTTATATGTATTTTGGTGGTGACCATTGAGGACAATTGTTGTGAGAAACCACAAATGTATAAAAGGACGGAGGGAGAATACATCATGATCATGCCACCCACCAAATTGAAAGACTATTCTTGAGCCAAAAATTGTTTTGTTAATTTTATTAATAACCATTGTGCAGGTGCTTTGGTCCAAATGTTTTTTCTAACTCATTTTTTCTCCATATCGTGTGCCCAATGACACCTCTCTATAGCATTGCATAAATCAACCTATGTACAGTTTGTGATCTTAGCTACATGCCATTATTTGTATTTGCATGACATCGAGTGTTGTTTATAGTTGTCGTGAGTCCATGATATTCATGCAATAAATGAAGTCTTGTAGAGGAGGACTCATCAAACTGGCCTTTTGAATCTCATTTTGACAAAAAAAGAGTGGACATTGGTAGCGAGGTTCACATCGGTAGTAGGAACAAAGTTTTGAGCTTGTTTCGGGCCTAGTAGTAGACTAGTAGTTTTTCTTTGTTGTTATAGTCATAGTCATTGACACATTGCCACACTTTAGATTGCAACCCCATCGGGAGTTAGAGTCACATCTTGATGGCTAGTGCCTCATAGTGATCAGTGATTACTGGTCATCTTGCACAGCTAAGCAGTGAGTGCATGACATGAGTGAGTGAGTTATTATAATTTATCAAATTTCCAATATTTTGAATGACAAGTTGAAATTTATAGCATAGGAATTTTAATATCTTGAGAAATTTATATGGGTGGGTAATTTCAAATGTTGTCGTTCTTTTGAAATATTGACATAAATTATGCCCTTCTTAATTAGAAGGGTAAAATTTAAATTTAAATTTTGTTTTAATGGAAATTTTAACTTTACACTTCTAAGATGGGATAGAACCCTTATCCCTTTGAAGGGCTCGGAAGGGTTCAATTTTGAATGTTGTTAGTTTATTTTAACAATTTAACAACACCATATTTGTGTAGTTTAACAATTTGGGTTTTGGCGCCAATGTGATAGGCCTCTTTCTAACATTACATTTCACTCAAGCTCAAGGTGACCAGGTTCAAGCTATGGCCGTCCTGAGTTTTTCCACGTTCTTCACTCCACATGGCATTTTGGCAATCACGGGGCCATACGTTACTGCAATCCAATGAAATAGTCATCTCATATCTTCAGGATGGATTCCAATTCTAGGGTTTCTGGAAATCCTATTATTTTCGATGGTTTTTTGGATGGGGTTCTTGCCTTTTGTTCAGCTGAAATCCGACATTCAGAGATTCGATCTGATGATCGGTCCATCATCCCCTTCGACGAATTCGGGTTCACGCACAGAGGCCGCCTGGAAATCTATGTGAAGGATGCCTCGTACAAGGCCATCAAGGAGAATGATATAGACCTGGAGTCCATGGGGTTCTTCCTGAGCACCAGAGATGCCTATGTTCACATCCTTCAAGATCTAGAACATGGCGAAATTCACTGTGTAATCGAGAGTAAGCTCTTCAATCCCCTCCTTGCATTTAAGGATTTGGAGAAATAACTTCCCTTTAACAAAAATTTCAAAGAGCTTGAAGCAAACTAGTTTACTCGTGTCTTTTCCAATTGTATTTGTGACATTGTGGTTTCGATGGACATAACTACAGTTATTTATAATCTTGAGGAGGACGACAATGGCACCAGGGATTATCTTTCGGCCGGTGAAACCCTTCTGGGGAAGCTCTATTTTTCACTGTCTTTGATATATGTTGCACTGGCTGGGGTTTGGATCTACGTGGTTGTGAAAAACCGTCTTACGACCTACCGGATCGATGTATTCATGGCCGCCCTCGTTTGTGTGAAATCCCTAAATCTCCTCTGCAAGGTAGAGGATAAGTATTTCATTAAGGGAACGGGAACAACCCATGGATGGGATGTTCTGTTTTATTTTTTCAGTATTCTGAAGGGAATTATGATTTTTACCCTGATTGTCTTGATTGGCACCGACTGGTTCTTCTTGAAACCCTACCTGAAAGGCAAGGAGAAGAAAGTTCTCATTGTTGTCATTCCCTTGCATGTCTTAGCCAATATTCTTTCTGTGGTGATTGATGAGACTAGGCCGTATGCCAAGGATTGGCTTGCCTAGAAGCAGATGTTTCTCCTAGTTTACGTGATCTTTTGTTGTGATGTCTTGTTCCCCATTGTCTTCTCTATAAAGAATTTGCACCAGGATGCGCATAATGACAGAAAGGAAGCTGTGAATCTGATGAAGTTGACTCTGTTCATATAGTATTATATTGTGGTGGTCTGCTATATTTACTTCAATCGCTTTGTAGTTTGTGTTGGAAGTCATATAGTTCAAAATATTGGATTACCACATGTTCCAAAATGTGGGAAGGCTTATTCAGTAGGGTGGAATCAGGGCATTTCCAATGGTTTCTTCTTTCGAAAGAGGTAACGGAATTGGGTTATCAATTGTTATTTTGAACCATTTTAGTGATTTCTTGTAGATCATAATTCACTTATATATATATATATATATATATATATATATATATATATAACAAATCGAATCCTATATAATCAAACTGTTAACCCTGATCTCTCCCTGTCTAAGAAAAATAACGAGAGAAAACAACCTCTAAACCCCATGAAGCATTCGACCATAGGGAATTTGTGAGGATGCCAGATCCTTTATTGCAACTTCCTTTATTTTACTTTCATAGATTGATACCTTGAAAGGAACTTTGAAAGCTCACCTCTATGGATCCTAAAGGAATAGGCCGGATACTCTTAGTCTTATGCCAGGGATAGAGTGGGTTGGAACAAACAACTACTCCCTGGAATGGTCTAAACCCCTAGGCATATAATGAAAAACCACGGGCCATAGAAAAAATATTCCATGATCCTTAAATAGATTGAAGCTCCATGCCTTTGGGAAATCAAGGGAAAGTGCCTTAGCTTTGAGAAAACTAAAAGAAATATCCTCAGGTTTGACAAAGTCTTTATGGAAAGGTGCTCAAAATCCAATTGTCGCAAGTGTTTACAGACAAGATGTAATCCAACATGGTTTAGAAGAGGGTTTGTTTGGATTGGTGACTAAAGTTGCAGTTGATTCAAACTCAGATAGTGATAATGAATATCAGGATGATGTTGAATCTCTTTCAGGGGATCATGCACGGGTAATCTTGTCAAACCCTTTGGAGACAAATGCAAAAAATGAAGATATTATGGTAATTGATAAGAGTTTCTTGCATGGTGACATTTTTGCATTTGTTTCAGATCTAAAAGGGAAGAAATGAACAATAGTTAATGTTGAAATTTTGGTAGATCTGAAAACGCCTATTGGATAAATCAAACCAAATGTCTCCAGTAGGGAACTAAGACTGATAAGGGCCTTTCTAGAGGGTGATTATGTGATTCATAGAACTTGACTGGGCAGGGTGGTTGAGATTGTGGATGATGTGACATTTTTGTTTGATGATGGTTAAAATTGTAAAATAATGAGGGTTGACCCAGCCTGCGCCTGGTGCATGTTTCCAAGAGTCTCTTGGGAGATACATATTATTCTTATTATCTCGGTCAGCATGTAAGAGGTAGTTTTTCAGTGGTTTTCAATAATGCTAGATGGTTGTGAGGTACATGGAAGGTCTCGCATGGAAGGCATAGCAAGTAACCTGGAGGTAGGCTCAGTATAGGTTTATTGGGTTGTTACAACAAATTTTAGCCCTAATTCTAAGTCAACAACCATCCTTCCAGATATCCAGGACCCTCAACAGTTAAGGCTCTTCTCTTATTTTTCATATGCAAATTGGAAATTAGATGACTGGTGTCTCCTTCCCACATTTGAAAGGAGAAGCTTAGGCATAATAACCCCTACCAAGAAAGATATTGCACTAGATAGAAACACATAAATACTTGTAAGGAATGACAATTTGCAACCAATTTTCCTGATTTTGATTCTTGTGCAACTACAATATCAGAATTAGATGAGAATGTCACCATGTCCACTTTGGATTATTGTGTCCATGGTAGTTTAGGCTCAAAAACTTCAATGCTTGACAATTGGGTTTTATACTGAAAAAAACATCGTAAAGACAGAGTCAGATGTGATAAGAAAGTTCACAAAAATGAATAGATTCTTGAACGGCCATTGCTTGTAGTGAACACAAAGACTGAGGTTGATATACTTTGGCAATATGGAACAACATAATTTGGTGTAGATTCCAAGGTTTTGTTTTGCGTGGATAATCATGGTGAGCATGATTTCTGGCCTGAACAATATGTGCTAAAGAAGGGCTCAAATAAGTACCGAGAAGATCCCAAACCTAAGCGTGTAGGAGTTGTGAAAAGTGTGAATTAAAAAGAGTGCACAGTTATAGTAAGGTGGTTGATATTGATGTTGCAACCAAAAGACCTTGGAGAGTTCGATCAAGAATAAGTGGTAAGTGTCTATGAGTTAATTAAGCATCTAGATTACAATTACTGTATTAGGGACATTGTTATTTGTCTTCCCTCTGTTGCAGAGCAAGGAGAATTTTTTAGAAGATGCAAAGCTGTCTATTCTATAGTATTGCTCTAAGTAAGAGATGGAACTTAGAATGGTTGCTTAATATTTTACTCTAATAGATTATTTGTTATTTATAGAATAAAATCCTAGTACAGGCTGGAGTCAGGCTACACAATCTTATAATATATTCATTATCATGTTTATGAATCGTCGCTACACACTACTTTGGTAAATGTCATGAGTTCAAAAATTGGGCAAGATATTCAACCTCCCAACAACCAACTCCACCACGAGCAAGATAGGTGTGTGCATAGTACAATGTGGACTTAACCTGCTTCCAGCGAGTCATTTTTAAAGTAATTTGTTGGAGTCAGTTATGAACCTTCACCAAAAATTGCTTTGATGGTAAACATGATGAGTTCAAAACCCAGGCAAGAAATTTCACATCTTTTGCACCAAATCCATCATGACATAGCTGGGTTTGTGCATACTAAAGTGCATATCAACTTAACCTTCCCCAATCAGTCACTTTTAAAGCAATTTGCTGGTGGAATTGTTTATGAGCCTTTGCTACAAATTGTTTTGATGGTAAATGTTATGAGTTCAAAACCTAGGCAAGAGCTTTAATTTCCTGGACATCGACTCCACCATGAGCCAACTGGGTGTGTGCATTCTACAGTGCAGATGGACTTGACCTGCCACCAAAGTCATCGGGTTAGGAAAATTTCAAGGTTGAACTTTGAAATTCGCCGAAATTCAAGCCATGTCGAATAAATTTGTCTTGATTCAGCTTCACACCTTAATCTTTTGTGTTTTGTAATTTAATATTTATTTTTATTTGCATTTTCTTAAACATAGTATTTCAGAACTCTATATGCAATTCTATTCATATTTTGAATTCCTTTATTATTATTATTATTATTATTTTAAATTCTAAGTGTTAAAATTGGTTCTATTTCAATTTGTGGCTAGGTTTCTACAAGCAGCAGTCAATTGAAAGAAGAGTATAGGCTTCAATGGTAACATTTTTCCTTAAATGTATACTTCTCGCAGATTAGGAAAATTTGTGCTCGGGTGAAATTCCTAGTGAGAAGGAAGGCAGTGCCTTGCTTTAGTGTTAGTTTATGTCAAACTTCAAAGCTTGATTGAAGGGATGCTAAATTTTCACTTTAGCAAGGCTAAGCATTCTTGTTTTGGTTACAGGAACTCTTCTAATTGAACCCAAACCACAAGAGCCTACAAAACACCAGTAAATATCAATTCTTCTTTAAGTTTTTATATAAATTCATTGTTTTCTGTCTTCATCCCCATCTGTTGTACTATTAGAAGGTGACAGGTTTAACGATAATTTAAGATTTGGTTATCCTTTTTGCTAGGCATGATTGGGATGCTGCAACAACAATGGGTTTCCTGCAGAGATATGGACTTGCAGGTGTGTATTTCTTCAATTCCTTAATGCTTTTCTTTTGTTATAATGTTGCATATGCTGCTTATGTAAAGTATTCTAGCCTCCTTATTGCACATCATTTTTTTGAATTTTGATCAAACTTCTGCACATAGCATTTTTTGAACTTTGAAGTAATTCATCCGTGATTACAACATATTTTTAACATCTTAACATTGTGTCTATTATCCTTTGGTTACAACTGCACATTTAAATATTTTTATTAATGAATTCATGTAATTTAGAAGGGACTCCCATGGTTTTCTTTTGTAATATCAAGTTTCCATCTCCACTGCATTTGATATGGTTGGACTTTGCTGATGCCTGTTTAAAACCACACTTTAATACTACACAATGTTGCATGTACACATAGTTCTTGTAGTTTTTTTATTACAAAATGAAGCCATTCCTTGTCCTGCAAGGAATTTGGCCTTGGATGTTTTCTAGTGGCATTTCTTTGGACTTTTGGATTTTCACCATTATGTGCATATTAAGGGATTTTGTTTGGGCATATTCCTTCTCTCATAGATTCATGATTTTCCCTGTATTTTTGCAGTCTCTTGTAGACCATGTTTGGGAATGATTATTGAAATTGCTTTTTTTAGTTCTAATATGTATTGTTTGTAGATGCTAAATTGCTAATCAATTTCTGAATTTGACATGGCTGGATTGCAATCCATATGATTTTAAACTGAACATTGAGTGCAACCATGCAACCCTCTCTGGGCATAGGTAAGCCAACTTCCCACTAACGTTCTATGATTGGACCCAATTCTCTGTCCATAATGACATCTTCCTTCACCCAAAGTTGCTCTAAATGTTTCCTATTCATAATATAGGCTTAGAGATATGACCAAGGTTACCCAGTTCCATACCAATATCCATATCACATTAGATATCGAGTTCGTTTCCTATCTCCATTAAAGGAAAAGGGTGCAGAAGAAAAGGAATTTATTTCTTGGCCATTAAGGGTCCTTGGCTTTGTTTGATATTTTGTATTGCAATTTTATTATTACAATCTTTTGGTATATTCACTATAAGAATATTTTGAGCTTGGTTCATGTGGTAAAAAATATTGTCTATATGGGGACAAACTATTGCGAATGCTAATGTTTTTTCCTTCTACAAAAGCAAGAAAGGGTTTTATGTGGAGGACAAGCTCCGCAAGGTCCTATAGACTTGCATCCCTTGTATAGCCTAATGGACATCTCGAAGTAGAACCTATTACTATAACTTGAATTGTAATGATCTTGAATTATTCCATGTATGAGTTTTATAATAAGGGTAGTATTTAATGAGAGTATTACAGGGTTAGAGTGCTTTTTACTTATTAAGCTTGCTCTGTAGGGTGACCATGGTTAGAAAAGTATGGCCATTGAGTGCTTAAGGACCATGTTTTAAATTTTTTCTTGTTCAGTGAGCTAGCTGCTAAATATTTGTCAAGTGGACTGATTTTGGCTGGTGAAGGAGTTGGTTCATTTGTTGTGAATATGGGACCTTTCCCTATATAGTACTTTCACTTGTACATCATTCTTTAGTGAATCATTTGTTGGTACTTTATTCTTCTTGGAGAGGGTTCTTTTCAAATTGGAAGGTAACTTGTCATTAGGGTCTAGATGATTTAAATGTCAAGAAATAAGACCAACATTAACACAAATTCCTTTTTCTTTCAATCTTATCATATTTAAGATATAATTAGCTCATTAAATATTTTTCAATATTATTATATTTAAGGTCTAATTAACACATTAACACGAATTCTTTTTTCTTTAAGATGTAATTAAGGCAAACATTAACACAATTTTTTTCTTTCAATCTTCACATATTTACGATGTAATTAGCAAATTAAAAGATTTCAAAGACAGTCTCATTCTCAAAATGATAGTTAAAGCATGTAAAAGAGTGTCAACATCAATTTCCTCACAATGATATAGGCATAAGAAAGGGGTATTGGTCTTGTTGAACAATGAATTGGGATCTCTATCTCCTACATTGAAATGATCTTTCCTTCCAAAAAGATTTTCTAGGAGATGGGACTTCGTTGTTGGAAAGGTTTATAATATCCCACTACACAAGAGTGGGAGGAGAGTAATCTCTTCTTGCATAGTTACTCATGGTTTCATTTTGATTAGCTAGCAATCTAAGAACTTTAAACTTGCATTATAATTCAAAGGAAGTTAATAAATTCAATTAAATAAGAATACTCCAATTTCAATATTGAGTAATTGGTTATGATGCTATGATAGCCCTTTCTCTATTTATAAGACACAAAGATTGTATTAGGTGCTTGATCCCACGGTCTTATTCAAAGAATAGTTGAATACGAAATGTGGCTTAATATAAGAAATAGAAGTGAAGGGGATCAATCAACTAAAAAAAATGGTCTTTTAAACTCTCTTATTATATGGGGATTTTGTTATGGATTTTGATTTCTCAATGACTACCATTAAAGAAATGATTGGAATTACCAAGTTTATTAATGTTTTGTGTCTACATTTTGCGAAAGTAGAAACTACTTATCTCATATTTTAGAGCTACAAGAGCTTACAAAAATGTTGAATGAGAGGTTCGTTTGGAAAAGTGCATTTTTAAGGGATGATGTGTCTTCATTTCCATTGGTAAGGAATTAGTTTGTAGATTTTTCTATTAAAAAATTATATTGATTAATAATTGACACCATTAAAACTATTAAAATATAATAACTACACATAAAACGACTAAAAATGACTAAATTAGTGACCAATAAATGAGATTAATGACCAAAAATTGAGAGATATGTGACCAAACAATGAGATATAAATGCCCAAAATTTGCATATCAATGACCAAAAAACACTTTTGGTGGCTAATTTATGGTCTTTTATTACAAGACCAAATTTGGTCATATTCTAGTTTGTCATGTGGTCATTAATTTGGTGATAAATATGGTCATATATTTGGTCATTAATTCAAATACATGACCAAATTAATGACCAAATATATGACTAAATTAATGACCAACTAACAAGCTATAAATGACCAAAATAAAAATGACCAATTTTGGTCGTGTAATAAAAGACCGTAAATTAGCCACCAGCGATCACCAAACCAAAAGTGGTCATTGATATGCATATTTTGGTCATTTATTTGGTCACTAATCTCTCAATTTTCACTAGTGATATGTCCTACTCGACAGAATGGCCAACACTCATATCTGACATGGAAGGAAGCAATCCTCTCACCATGACAGAATGGCTCAGCCCTTATATCTGACCTACTCGTCAGAATGGCTACTCATCTCAGCACTTATATCTGACATGGAAGGAACCAATCCTCTCACCATGATAGAATGGATCAGCCCTTACATCTGACCATGGAAGGAACCAATCCTCTCACCATGTCAGAATGGCTATGGGTCTCAACACTTTCTCTTAGAGGAAACCTTGATCTGGAGAACACCAAGCTTCTCCCTGAAGTACTTGAACTTCAGCCTAGCCAATGGCTTCATCAATACATCGGCTATCTGTTGCTCCATCTCAACATACTGGAGCTTCACTGCTCCTCTCTGCACCATATCCCTGATATAGTGATACTTGATCTCGATATGCTTCGACTTGTCATGGAACACTGGATTCTCTGACAACTTCACGCAACTATGGTTGTCACACTGTATACAAGTAGCATCCAACTGGAGATCAAATATATCAGACAGTAGCTTCCACAGCCATACTACCTCACAACTAGCTAAACAAGCTGCGACATACTCTGTTTCAGCTGTACTCAGTGTCACACAGGATTGCTTCCTGCTAAACCAAGAGATCACACCTGATCCCATACTGAAGCAACACCCTGAAGTACTCTTCCTATTGATGGCACTGCCTGCCCAATTTGAATCAACATAACCTTCTAGATTAATCTTTTGATTCGCATCGTACTTGAGCCCATAACCAACTGTACCCCTCAGGTACCTCAGAACATGGTTTGCAGCAATTAAGTGAACATTTCTCGGATCTGTCAAGAACTGGCTCAAGGTGTTCATAGCAAAGCAAATGTCTGGTCTCGTGTTCATAAGGTACATCAATGAACCAATCATTTGATGATACATCGTAGAATCAACCGTATTTGATGAAGCAACACTCAATAGCTTCAGGTTCGATGCCATAGGTGTGGTCATGCAGTCCATCGTCCCAAACCTCTTTAGGATATTTACTGCATACTTCCCTTGTCCAAGGAATATTCCATCTACACTCTGCCACACCTCCATAACTAGAAAAATAATGCATCATACCCAAGTTCTTCATTTCAAACTTAGCAGTAAGCTTTCTCTTCGTATCAACAATCAACCCATTCATACCTATTACAAATAGATCATCTACATATAGTAGAAGCATCACTGGGTTGCCATCTTCAACCTTGTATTAAAGGTTGGAATCTGCTTTACTCTTGGTAAAGCCCAAACTGGATAGAAAGCTGTCAATTCTGCCGTACCATGTTGAACCTCAGGATCTTCTGCAGTCACTCCCTCTGAAGCGGAGCATCATACTCCCTCTATCTTCCGTACTCTATGCACTAAAATATTCTTTACTAGAGTGACAAGTAGTATCCATCTAGGATCATTTTATACCAAGATCCTCTATTTTTAATTTTTTCAAAAGTTCTTCTCACATCCATCTGTGAGCTTGTCATCCTTTATCAACCTTGTAGAAAAGGTTAAGATATTCATCAAGCTCATCATGTATGTGTTATCCCATGGGTGTCTTCAGAACTCGTACAAGGCCTTCTTTCATTTGCACACATGATTATGCATGTCATGTGACTTCACTTCCAGTGGCTACAAATATCTCTTCTTAGTTTATGTCTTCTTTTCATGAGAAGCCTCATGCTACGAATATTGCTTTGTATCCCACGATGTTTCCATCTACTGCATGATGGAACTACAAACTTCTCTTCAGGTCTCGATACTGCATCCTAGACATCATTCTTCTTGAACTGGTCTTCTTGGTTACTTCTTCATAGTTGGAATATTTTGCATCAATGATGTCACTACATTCATCATATTATTCTTCATCTTGAACTATCGTCACTTGTTCTTTGGAACAAGTTTTATCCTTCTTTTCTTGCAGGCGATTATGTATACGATCTTTCCTACAAGTCAAATGCATTTGTATGGTTAGAACATTTCATAAGAAATATTCATACTGGAAAATACTTATGCATAAATATATGATCATGCAACTACTTTAGCCAATACAACATTCATCCATATCTCACTGAAACTTTCTAGATTCCTTCCATCTCTACCAGGACAACATTGAGATTCTGCACTAATTCAATATGTCAGCAAAAAGGTTTCATTCTAGATAAGTAGTAATGGAGAGTTGTATAGCACCATGAGCTACTTACCCATCACATGCATATTAGTAGTATACTGTCGTTAATGCATAATATATCAACTGAATATAAACAAATGCATAACAAAATAATGAAATGACAATTGAATACTTATCTTTATTTGTTTCATGGGTAGACTCCTTGAGCCTTCAACTTCATCATCTTCTTCATACATGATAGCATCATTTCTTATCCAAATTCTAGGATGGAGAAGAGGTTCTTCAAGAGTTGATTCCTTCATATTCCTCATCGCTTGAGGTATCTTCTTTGGAAGGTGAGAGCTTGATCTTCAGTTTCTTCCATCTTCCTTCTTCTCTAAGTTTGTTGAAGGTAATCACTTCCTTCTAGAACACATTCCTTGAATGAATGAATTCTATGTCTTGGGAGACCTTTCAAGGTGGCTATCACTACTTCTGCATTCTTCACTTCTTATTTTACCACTTCAAGTTGTTCTTTGATTTGAGAGACCCTTGTAAAGTATGACTGCATGGTCTCTGCATTCTGAATCTTCACTTCCTTCAACTATTTTCTCAAAGTCATATTCTGATTTATGTTCTTCCCTTAAAATAGCTTGGCCAAGGAATCAAACATATTCGGTGTCTTTGGGGAGACACTTTTAATACAAGTTGATTCATGACTGAATCAGTAATGATCTTCTTGGCCTTGGCCAAGTTCTTCTTGAGTAAGGCTTTGAGCCTCATCTCCCTCTAGATCTAGAACCTCTCTACTCATGTAGGTGTCCAAATCATTTCTTTAGGGAGATAATATACTTCCATACTTGGAATTTGTCAACTTCACCAAGATTATCATCAAGCTGATGTGATAGATCACTTTGAAATGAGAACCTCAAATGGAAATAGAAAAAGATTAGATCTTACCGTTTTGAGGTGTCTGTCCTGGTTCCAGAGTTGGCTGATATAGGGTTTGTCACAGAAACCCTAATTTTAAAAACTTGGAATATTTTAGATATGATTGGATAGATAGATATATCTCTTCAAATGGAGCTGTCCAATGTACTCCTTTTCTGAAAACAGTGGAGGGAAGCTCCCAGAATAGGAAGCCCCAATTTTCAATTTCTTCTGTAGAAATGCCTGTTACTGTTTCTATGATATCTCCAAAATTACTGATCCTCTATGTATGAAATTTAGTACTAAGGTAACCTTGCATGTCCCTGATATAAAACCATATGTTTCATCAGAATTGGTTTCACCATTTTGGATTTATGATCGTTTTCCCAAGGTGACCTGTTACAGAACTGTTCAGAACAGTGAAGTTGTACGGCATGCCACGTGTCACTGGTTCATATTTAGAGTCTGATTTTTGGGACATAGAAATTAAAGTCCATGAAATTTATGGAACATCTTCATTAATTCCATTTGGACCTCTGTAGCCCAATATATTTCAATTCTCCCCAGGTGTCCTGTTTTAGGTATGAATTGTGGAAGAGGTTGGAACCCTAACTTGGAGGGATCATATCGCCTAGAATATAGAGAATATGAGGCTGATTTTTGGACAAAATATTCATCAAGATTTTATATTCAGACCCTGCAATGTTCAATTCCTGAGACATCGCCAATATTAGGATATAGCAAATGTACCAAAACTTAGCAGTTTTAGTATTTAGGGTTTTTCTAGCTCGGGGTCAAACTAGGGTTTGACTTTCCTGGAGTTTCACCCAACCGAATTTCTTGATCTAGGTCTCTAAAATTTGGTTTTGATGAGGATAGAAATCTTATGCTGGTCTCACTCAAAAATTCCTCTTCTATAAAAATCCCTAATTTCCACACCAAAAACTTAAAATGCTCGGAATTGAATTCTGCTTCGACAGAAAGATGCGCCATTCAATGGAGAGTCAGCCTAGCATACTTTTGCTGATGGATTGTGGAGAGAGACCCAAAACATAAGAATCCATAGCTTCTATAGCTGCACAATGTCTTCTTCTCAGGTTAGCTCTGATATCATGTTAGTTTTTAATCATTCAAGCTAGCATTATGATCTTAGGATCTTTTAACTTAGAGAATAACAAGCACAACAATAAAACATAATCACATCACAAGAGACAAGAGATACAAAGAGTTTTCCTCGGGGAAACCATAAAGGAGAAAACCCCACAACTTTCTCAGAGATAGAATCAACACCAAAATAGTAAAACCGGAAAACAGTAAGATGATCTCCCAACAGCAGCAGTCTCTCTCTCTCACACTAAGAGAGCATCTCCTCTCTCACTCATGCACCCTCATAAGTGAGTGTGAGTGTTGCAAGTGAGATAAATAGAGAGGCTCACTCTCCATTTGTATTCTTTCATTCAATTGAAGTGTACTCCAACATGTCAGCCTCACTTAACAATTACTTACTAGAGCCGACATCTCTAGGAGTGTCTAATAACCCTAGTGCCCCGCCACTTGTGGAGACTTTGCATCTTCCGACCAATAGGAGGGTAACAAAATGGTGGGGACTATTGCCCTGACTTACAATGACTCACCTAGGGTCTAATTCACTAGGATAGTCTAATAACCCAAGGGCCCCACAACTGTGGGGACTTTAACCCTTAACCAATAGGAGGGTTACCCACAAGGACTTGACATGACTTTCTCATTATAGAAACTTCCCAGAATAAACATTAGGGTATGACATGAATCAAATACATTACAATACATCCCGAAATAAACATCGGGTTACAATAGATAAGAAATACAAGTGAATACATTCCGAAGTTACAATTACATCAACACGTTAGCAGAGTAGAACACAAGTGACAGAATTTAGTTCTATAATGGCTCGGCTCTAGTGATCACTATGTGTACCAAATGGCTTGATGGGGAGACGAATATTTACACACTCCTTGGTGTCTTTCAATCATCATTTGACAAGGGGGTTGAGTTCTAGTCAATATCTCGGGCTGCCTTTTCCAATGCTTTCTTCATTAATTTATGTAGCTAGCCTTTTGAGTTGTACATGTCAGACTAGTTATGGTAATTAGTGCCAGGATGGGTGATGAGATCTAAAAGTACACCACCCTGTTCCTTGTACTGTGTCAATTTAATGCTAGATAGGTGTCCCAGCAGTACAAATATTTGGCATGGATCCACTGGTTAATGTTAACCAGTTTGTCATTCCCGCTTTTTGCATCCTTTGGCCCCTTCTTGCCTTGCTCCACATACCAACGAATTTTTCCTTTTCTCACACTTTTCACACTTTGCTTCACTCGCTTGAATTTGTGCAATGAGTGGGTTATTGTACGGTTTGTTGCTCATGCTTTCTACTAGTTCTGTCACTATCCTGCAATAGAATTGTTTACGTCTTTTGGCCGCTTTTTTTTACACATATCACAGTAAGGTTTTAGGCAACTGCCATACACCAAACTCGCGACATGGGTACCATTGATTTTTCCTGGGTTGTGTTGTGCCCATATCCATAGCTTGTGCAATCATATATGGGCCTAGCCAATTTGTCTTTAGCTTTTGTGGGTGCTTAAATACTTTGCTATCATATTGTAGGACAAATCTTCCTTCTGTAGATGGCTTCACCTAGATATATTGATAATGCCATGGTGACAGCTATTGTTGACTTGGCTTAGTCTGTAATCGCAATGGTATTTTCATCCTTTCTAAGTCTTCCACTATTCTCCTTCTTCCTAAGCAGTTGAGAGGGAATACGGTTCGGTATTCCTGTAGGAGATCAACGATCTGTACAACTGCTTTATCCTACGAACACTTTTGTATTGTTCTGGGGTTTTTAACTGTTTCAACTGCTTTTGGACTGCTAAAGTTAATCGGACTGCCTTCTGCTTCTCTAGTTATATTGTCTTGCTGAGTAGCTACGCTGTGTTGGTGAACATTAGCGTCTTTGATCTTCTCAACTATAGTCCCTTTTTCCTTCTATACTGTATCAAGTATTGTAGGGTGTTTGTTAGCAAATACAACTGTATCCGCCACCTGCTGGGGTCCTTGTCGTAGCTGCTCAGAGGGATCGCAGGTCGTGGGTGCCACATCGAAGGTGTATATGAAACTCTCATAGGTGGGTAACTCCCTTGACTCAGTCTCCACCCATCACATAGAACTCGTGACTCTTGAAAACCTTCTCATGGAGACTTCATGCAATCTATTTTGCTAATTCTCTAGAGCCTCCCCTGACTCAGACGTACATGAACTTGCGCACTTCCAACTTAGGTTCCCATCTACTGTCGGAATGATATAGTCTTCCTGCATAGCTGTGACATTGTAGATTTGATCAAGGTAATCATCCCGTCCCTCATTATTAACATGATCAACATATCTATGCCCTTCGAATGGATCGATGGGTGATACTACCCTCATTTCCTCATCTTCAAAACAGAGGATCCTTTTCTTGAAATAATTATGGTTTGATTGTAAATAGCCCAATCTATTCCTAGTAACGTGGGGTAAGGTTTAGTATCATCCACAATGTTGAGGACCTCAAAGTATGCATATGTGTGCAATCATTCAACATTAACAATAACATTGCTCAATCAATCAATGGGAAGTACCTTCACATGATTGGCAAGTCGCAGTTGGATAGGAGACCAATCCAAGCACGATTTTCCCATGCTTTCCCATGTCTGGCGTGTTAGTATATTGAGATATGAACCCAGATCCAAGATGATATATTCCATTTCATAATCACCTATCTGGACATTCATTCTCAGTTCGTGGCCAGTATTACATTTTCGTTGCACCTGGTTAACCTTCTTCTCAATTTGTAACTCTACAAGGATCTCGTCTATGATTGCTTGTAGCTCTGCAATAGTATCTTTATATTAGATTAGCATTAAATAATTTGATAGAAATATCCTCAGCTTACTAACCTTAGGTGAAGCCTTCTTCTGTAATATATGTTGGAACCGTTCAGGCATGTCTTTGATTGTCATGGAAGTCGATGGTACATCTAGGCTTATGAGGTATGATTGCACATCCTAGAATATTTCTTTCTGTTTCTGGTCGGTTGGTGATTCCTTTTTATATGCTGCTGGCCTCACTTGTGGCTTCAGTTCATCTTGCATTTTATCTTGGCCTACTCCAGTCGTCACACCTCCTCGAGTTACAAAAACAATGCTCAGGTCTTGTGGTTCAGCCACGATCATCTCCCTGATTTTATCAATGAGGTACTAGCAATGGAACCATTTGTTGGCCACTTTTCTCCACTCGCATGACCCAGGTTTTGTGCATCCCACTGATCCAACAACTACTCGAGATACCAGCCCGATAGAGCAAGCCCCATCGACAACACCTACGAAGCAGGCACAGTCTCACCCGAGATATCTCATAGATGGGTAACCACCGGAACCATGTTTCCATGATTGTTGAGGGAGTATGGTCCCTTGGCTCATAGCCAAGGAGTTCAACAAATATAGCAGGATGGATGGACAACAAATTCAGTTCTTTGCGACCGAGCACAAACATATGTCAATGCGCATGACTGGACCTTCGTTTCCACCTCGCAGCTGGCGCAACTCGTGCAGTGTAGCTGATTCATATCAATTGGCTCTATGACTTAAGTTAGGATTCATAACAGGAATCATACATATTGATATATATATATTCATTTCAACAGTGCATTCTTTTCATTCATCTACTAATTGTAGGATAATAACAAAGATTTTAGCAACAATCAACATTATACAGAAAGCAAATAATAATCAATCACATAAAAAGTCACCACATCACCCATTCATTCAAACGCAAGAAATAATGTGGAAAACCATCTAGGATAAACCACCAAGGTGCTCTTCATCTGGCATGAGAAAGGATACAACACCTTGCAGTCAGTGGGATGTAGACTGATCTTGATATATGTCCTTTAGTTTAGACTTATAGTTCTCATGCTCTCTGGTTTTCTCTTCTACTCTACTTCTACTCCTAGCGGTCTGCTCACACAACAACCCGATCTGTGGCTCATCAACCCATCTATCGCTACTATACTCTCCCTGACTCTCCTCCTCTCTGTTTTCTATGACATTACAATGAAATGACATCTCTCTCCATGGATTACCACTGAATAGTAAACTATTGCTGAAAATTGAATAGGGATCAACAAAAACCATATATACCAACCTTCTAACTATTGCATCCCTCCTATTTATACTTATTTTCTTGGCCACGTAGGGCTAACTGCATACCGGTAGTCTGTTGTCCGTCACCATTAGCCACCCCGCATGTTACAGTTGTGGTGATTATGACTTGACACGAGGCACTATCATCCTGAATTACAAATATATTCTCATATGTGTGTAGCTGTAGGCGTATGCCACCGTAAACAGACATGATATGGATTCTACATCCATCGCTTTTCGGTCGTTATTCCTTGTGCACTTCTACGCTTGCCATTTCTTCACTGCGTGCCTCTCTGTTTTTCCTTCATGGGCCCTTTATGTCCTTCATGATCTTCCTTTTCTTCTATCGCGTGCGTGGTGCATTTTCCTTGGTTGCATGCATGAGCTTCTTCCCTTGATCCTTTCCCGTGCCAACAAACAACATTGTAAAAGTGAAAATCACTTATTTTACAAAAGTGATTCACTTAAAGCAACTTTCTTGTAAAGTGATTGTCAAAGGCTCATCTTGGGAAGAGGGGGTTGTTTTTTTTAGTTGGTCATTCTATATCTGCAAAGTTACTATTGGGGACATATTCAACATTTTCTTTGATTAAGCATCAACTTGGATGATCCTCCTGCATGAGAACTCCACCAATGGAAAACCTAAAATACGTTTGTCTGCACCTGGCTTACTGAAATCAGGGCCGAAAACTAGTTCTGAGGGAAAATTCTCCAGTGTCAAACACTGTCCTCTTTCAGAATCAATTTTCAGTGCCCTTTTTTCTTGAAACAACCTATTTTTTTGATCTCTTTTCATCTATATAGTTGGTTTCTACTTTTTTCAGCCATTATTTTACAGTATGGCTGCCCCTTGTGATATTCTACTTACTAGTTCCAACTATTTTTCATGTATGGAGGATGTTCTACGAAGTAGGGGACTTTTCAGAATTACCTTAAGGAAAGAAACAAAACCCATTGATGATGATAAGAAAATAAAATGGGCAAATAGATGTGATGAATCTCATGGATTGATCGGGATTTCAATCTCTACTGATTTGCGATTCCAGCTATCTAGAATTGATGAACCTAATCTAGCTTGGAAAAAGTTGGAATCTATGTTTGGTAAACACAATGAAATTTGAGGTCATCAACTTGAGAACGAGTTGATTTCTTTAAATCCAAGTTATTTTTCATATGATTCAAGATTATTTATCTAAGCACAAAAATATTAGACTCTTATGTGAAGAATGCAAGATTAAGAGAGAAGAAAATAATGCATTTATCATATTCTTTCCAAACTTGGACCTGCATATTCTATTTTTGTATCTACATTTTACTCCATCAAAGAATACTTGAATGCAGCTATCTATCAAGATCCTAGTCTTGAATCATTTTGTGATTCCTTGATTATAGAGCAAGATAAGCTCATCCATCTTGGAATGATTAGCAATGCAGATACATCTGGGAAAACCTTGTTGTCCCAATAGATAGAAAAGTTCAAGCCTCCCAAGAAACAATTTTTTCACAATAATAAGCCAAAAAAGGGTCCCAAACCCTCTCAGTCAACTCCTTCTTTAAAAAATGAAAAAGGATCCAAGACAAAAGGAAAGAATACTGAGCGTCATTGCAACTATTGTGGGAAAGACAATCATGATAAATCTAAGTATTTCAAGAAGATGGCAGCCTTGGAATCAACAGTGAAGAATCACCACATCAGCCTGTTATCTCCCAAAATAAATTTATTTTGATAGGATGAAGAATTTGAGTCATGTTATGAAAGATTTAAAGATGACTAACAAATTGAGGGTCTCTGGTTTTGCTATGGTTGAGAAAATTGGAAGTTTTATCTTTCGGTGGCTTAGGCAGGGTTATTAATAGCTCATTATCCACCGAAAAGATTTGTTATGGAAGCTAACAGTCTAACACAGGATAAAGGTTAACCACCAAAATCTGGCTCGATTGATTAAATGGTAAAATCACTTTCAGTGGCTTAGGCGAGACTTCAAACAACTCATTAGCCACCGAAAAGTGTTGGTTTTGACAGCTTAGCGAACAGTCGAAGAAGGGCATTAACCATCGAAAGCAGGTAAAAGGCGTTGTGGAAAAAGTGGTTTCAGTGGCTTAGGAGAAAGCTCTGATGGTTCATTAGCCACCGAAAGGCTAGTCTTTTGGTGGTTAAAAGGGATATTCAAAGAGACCACTATCCGCCGAAAGCCAAGTTTTACAGTGACATTTGGAAAATGATTTCGGTGGCTTGGGTGAATAGGTCAGCATTTCATTAGCCACCGAAAGCCTTGTTTTTGGTGGCTAGCAAAAAAATTCCTGAGGGCACTTAACCGCCGAAGAGGTAAAAAGAAAAAATGGTTAGAAACCTATCAAATCAGAGCCCGTCAGCGAAATAATGATCATCACAGGGCATGATAAACCACTGAAAAGACAAGAGGCTTAATCAAGGCATAAGGAAATGAGTGAGGAGGTCATTGTTAAGATGATAAGAACTGATGTGATTTGAAAACCTCATTTTCCCTCCATCTGTCCAAAGAACTGTAGACAATCCCGACTGGATATCCAGGTTGACTTTAACATGATTGCTGGGCAAGGGGTCTCGAAAAGATCAACTAAATCCATCACCCTCTGACTTAAGCATCACTCATGTGGTTGAAATCCCTCATAATCAGTGCCCATTCTTAAGTACACTCCACCTTCGACTTTAGGAATTCTCACCACTAGAAAACCATCTCTGAGAGGTAGCCTTCTAAAAACATTATTCCACAAAACTTGAATTGATTGTTGCAGGTACCAAGGAGTGACATTTAGCAAATGAAGAAGGGATGGCCTGCTCTCAGGAAAGAGTTGGGAGACATCAGCTACCTGGAGGCACATCCAGAATTCTATCAATTTTTCAAGGATGTTGGCTGCTATAAGTTTTGTGAGAATATTCAAGGTTCATACCAACAGGTGGCTGAGGCATTTTCTCTCTCTTTCAATGGCTCCAAGGAAATCATAGGTAAAGAATAATTTCTATTAGATGAAACCCTAATTATTGAAGTGACTAAACTCCCTAGCATAGAAGAGAAGTGGTTTAAAACCACCATTCCAAAGGATGTAGAGTTCAGATCTTATTTGAAGACTGAACATAGAGGGCTGGTGTGGAAGAAAAGTGTACCATCCTCTTGGCTAGAAGAGAGGTGGAAGCAATCATTGAAGGCCATTGTGGTCTACATAACTTGTAAAGGGAGATACAACAGAGCCATGATTTACCATTTTAAATTGATGAACCCCTTCACAGGGAAAATCCCATGGAATTTACCATTCTACTTACACTGGAGGTTGGAAAAAATGACACACCAGGTGAAGGCTTAGCCAACCAAGATTGTTGGCAGACTGTCTCATCATGGTCTTATCCAACTCCTAATCCAAGAATTACTAAAGAGGATAAATATGGCATGGGCTTATTTCTTATTTTGGAATGGTTTTGAAATAGGCCTACAGACAGAAGAAAATTGGAAGTCTCCTTCTAAAAATTCTATCACACCAAGGAGTGGGAAAAGGAAGAGAAAGGATATATCCCCAACAACAGCAAAACAACCTCCTTCCTCTTCCAAAGCCAAGAAGGTCAAAAGAAACTTGGATTTCAGTGAAAAGGGCCAGAAAGTTACATCACATAGTGGGAACATTCTGAACCTGCCCTATTTAGATTCAGAAGAGGAAAAAGAGGAAGGTGCTAACCTAGAATTGCAAGTTATAGCATAGATTGAAGGACTCCCATAACCTACACTAAAATACCAATATGAACCAGTAGAGAAGGCTTCCTCTAGCAAGACCAAGACACAAAGGATAAATCAGTTGCTAAGGCAAGTGTATGATATGGAAATTTTAGAAAGAGAGATAAAGAAAAACAATGCTACATTGACCAGGAGAAATAAGCTGCTGTACAACTCTTACCTAGAGATGAGAGAAAGGTATGTTCTCCTAAAAATACTAATCATAAGATACCTGAAAAACAACACAAGGCTGTGTAGAATGATTAGGCTTTAGAGACTGCAGATGAAGGAGGCCAAGCCAAACCCTAGCACTCACCTAACATTGGAAACCCTAGTTGAAGCTGCAGTAAGCCTTCAGCCTCTAGAATCAAGCCAGGCTACTGTTAACCTTCCTAACATAGAGCCTGCTGAATAAGAAAGATAAGTAGACAAACTTGAAAGAACAATTTTTGAGCTGGCTTAAGAATTTTTGAAGAACAGGGCTTTCGATGGCTTAGGCGGACGTTGAGGCAGTTCATTAGCCATTGAAACCACCGCTTTCAGTAGCTAACCATTTTGATATTTTGGCCTCTTAACCACTGAAAGCATGAAGAGGCATAGGATCAAATTTTGACATGAAGGACCAGTTTTGGGAGAACATGAATAGCTTAGGGATGAAGTATAAAGATGAAGGACACTGAAGAAAACATCAGCGAAGGTATGCTTCAGTTTTGCTGTGACATAAAGGAAGAAAAGGTCACCAACACTTAACTGTCTAAGTAAACCAATGACTTATCCAATAGAGAACTAGTGGTAGTTATTTCCAATACTTACCTTAGTTATCATAAGGTTCAAAGAGTGAACGAGTTCTATAGTTAGTTATACTAGTAGTTAAATTAGGGTTTTTTGACCTAATTATGCAAAAACAATTATTTTGTCTATTTTTAGTAAATCAGATCCAATTTTTCAGGATCTGAATAGTTTTGTAAAGGCTATAAAGCCTAAGACTTATTTTATTGAAAGGGTTCGACTTCGGGGACTTGTAGCACATTACTATTATCAAGCTTCTCATATTGCTCATGACCTAATATAATCTCTTTTTCTATCATATGTTCAGCTTCCATTTTTTGTCTATTCTGTGCTTATGCTTGAATGTGTTATTCAGGTTTATTCAAGTTAACTGATGTCTGATAGCTGTCATCCTATTGGCATATTGATGATTTGAATTATAATCACTTTCCTTGTTATGATTAGCCATTTATATATATCTTTTTTATGTATGAATCTGCCAGCATGATAAGTTCTCCATCTCTGCACCATATTATCAAACCTTTGAACAGTGGTAGTTAGAAGGCTTATCCCTGATTGATTTTCATGCATGTATTGAGAGTGTGAGGTCCTGTAGGTAACCTGAATTGATCTACTTAGAAAACCATAAAAACATTTAAGTTACCAAGCATCCTCGAGCTACAACCTAGAGGAGTTTCCTGGAGTGATAACACAACCTAGATTCGTCTTCAAAATCTACTTCTCATGGACATGCACTTTGTGCTTCTAGTTATTCTTATACTACATGTTCTTCTTATACTTAAAATGAATGGCTCAATGATTCTATAGCATCTTATCATATGGCTAAGGATCAAGGCATCTTTTCTACTATGCATGACTGTAACACCAAGAAAATATTTGTTGGTGATGATAGATCTCTAAGTGGTGTAGGATATGGAACAGTTCCAGTAGAAAATGGCCATTTTAGTGATGTACTATGTGTTCCAAAATTTCCTGCAATTTGTTGTCATTCTATCAAATCACTCATTCTGGTGAAGGTAAAACTGTAATGTTTACACCTCACCAAGTTGTAATCAAGGATTTTAAAAATCCTCAACATGTCCTAGCTACCGAAATTATTGATGATATTATTAGGTTGTACAAATTTAACAACTTTGGTTCATCACCTTTTCCTTCAATTTTTGTTGCTCATAGTGATAACTTGAGCAAACTTTGGCATGAGTGATTTGGTCACTTAAATTATCGCTCATTGCAACAAATATGTAAATAAAATATGGTGATAGGTCTTCCGATGGTATATTTACAAGGTATAACATTGAAAGAATCATGGAGTAAAATTAAACAAGATGTAAGTCACTTCTGTGTGTTTGGTAGTGAAGCATTGGCTCACATTCCGGATGAAAAACGAAAAGCATTGAACCCTAAAAGTGAAAAGTGCATAATTGTTTGATATTCTAAAGATGTTAAAGGTTATATAATTCTTTAACCCCATTCTCATGATATAATCATTATAAGATATGTTAAATTTGACGAAAATCTCTTGGCCTACGAGCCTAACTTGGCGATTGTGCCATATTTGGCATGCGAGCTTGATTCGACGACTGTGCCTTATTCTACTTCCAACTTCCTTGACAGATTTCCAACTCTAGTTTCTGATGATGACAGTGAGGATGGAAAACCACCTCTGCCTGCTCATGTTCCTCTAGTTGCACCAACACAATTTCTTCCTCGATGGGTCTGTTCAACATGTGAAGCAGCTAGTGATATTGCCAGTGATTCTTGTTATGATTATTAATCCTTCATTGATCATAATGTCTATTATATTATTTATCCTAACTTAGGAACCTTAATTAATTAATTGGGTCCACTAGTACCGTTGGGTCCACTTGGCCTAATGGGGCCACATGTACCAGTCACTAGAGTGTGGGGAACACTGCTAGAGGTTAACTACCACTTATCGCATGTGCATGCATCATTTTGGGCACCTCCTATACCAACCCATACATTTTAGGAGCCACTGGGAGTCCCAACACCAACCTACTTCAGTTACTTGGATTTATTGCTAGTCAGTCTTAATTAGCCCGCAGTTACTTTCAGTTAGTTAACAATCAGTTAGCTAGCGCAATATTTGCATGGCTAATGCATGGTTGGATTTGGAGTAGGCACCTTTCCCAACTACCACATTCAGTTGCATTGAGTTAAATAGCTATCATTGATTGATTGAGTTGTTGGACATCTGGGAGTTGATTTATTGGACTCCAATATTGATTGAGTTACCATTAGTTAGATTGTTAGTTAGATACAGTCACATCCAGTGGATATATTTGAATCCATCCCTAATTGATTCGAATTATTTTCCTATGTAACACTGGATATTATGATGGTGAATGATACTGTAAATTCCTAAGCAATACTCATCTATTTCCTGTGTGGTTTGTTTTGTTCAGTTTGTAGCTTTATTCTCCATTTTCTGCAAACATTATTAGAACTATCTGCTTGAATATATAAATGGCATTCAAATTCTAATATGTTACCAGGTCCCATAGTTGTCCAAGTTAGGATTCAGGGTGGGTGTTAGGATTATTAATCCTCCCTTGACCATACTTTCTATTATATTATTTAGTCTAACTTAGGAACCTTAATTAATTAATTGGGTCCACTAGTGCCATTGGATCCACTTGGCCTAATGGGGCCACATGTACCAGTCACTAGAGTGTGGGGAGCACTGCTAGAGGTTAACTTACACTTACTGCATTTGCATGCATCAGCTTGGGTGACTCCTAGAACAATCCCTACATTTTAGGAGCCACTGGGAGTCTCGACACCAACCTACTTCAGTAGGAGCCTTTTCCCACCCAGGTGGGAGTAGGAGCCTTTTCCCACCTACCATACTTAGTTGCACTGAGTTAACTAGCTATCATTGATTGATTGAGTTGTTGGACATCTGGGATTTGATTTATTGTACTCCGATATTGATTGAGTCACCATGAGTTAGATTGTCAGTTAGATATAGTCACATCCAATGGATATATTCGAATCCATCCCTAATTGATTCGAATTCTTTTTCTATGTAAACTATTGTAACATTAGACATTATTATTGTGAATGATACTGTAAATTCCTGAGCAATACTCATTTGTTTCCCGTGTGGTTTGTTTTGTTCAGTTTGTATCTTCATTATCCATTTACTGCAAACATTATTAGAACTATCTGCTTGAATATCTAAATGCCATTCAAATTCTAATATGGTATTAGAGCCTTCTCAGGCATTTTTCATGCTTGTTTCTCCCCATTGAACATCAAAAGCAACTGGGTTTCCACAGAAGTCCCTTATGATGATTTGCTAGCTCTGAATTTATTTAGAGAAGCGGAGAGGGCATGATGGACCCTGAATATATGTTCATGTCGAGAGGAAAATCATGATTCTAATAGTTCAAATATGTTTTAGTGTTTTGCAGTGATATTTTATAGGTTCAACTTCATATGGATTCGATATTATTAGTTCCTCTTCTTACTCCATCCACAAAATATTCAGCATGGAAGTTGAAGATGATTGCATATCTGAAGAGACAAGGTCTCTATGAGGTATATATTGGACTTGGTAAAGAGTATTATAAATATAATAATGAATGTGTAAATGAAAATGATAGAGATTTTGGAACAATAGGCATGGCTTTCCGGAAGTCTCCAATCTTGCGCTACCTTATTGAGTCTGCAGAATACCTAAAGGATCTCTAGACAGAACTGCATAGAACCTTTGGGAAGCACAATGAGAATATTTATAGCGATTTGGGGAACACATTCAGAACTACATGAGTTCTTTACTCAAAATTCTCAGCTCTAATCTCTCTAATGAAGTTGTTCAAGATGAAGAATAAGAAGAATCTTCGTCACAATATGATTCGAATTGAAGAAAGTCTCCTTTGGAGTGACTCCTTCTCCTACTGCTCCAGAAGTGTATGAGATCTATGATATCTCATCTCCTCACATGGATGATCTAGAATAAGAAATTCAAATCTCTATTGTTGAAGAAAATATCTCCTTCCATTCTATACAAAAATTCTCCATTGATTCTTCTATTATAAATTCTGTGCATAGTTTACCGGTGATTTCGCCAGGAAAGGGTGAGGAATTTGATTTCTCTGTCTCTAATGATGTTGCTGGTGTGCAGATAAGTAATTATTTGGATATTTTGGAAATAATGTCATATTTTAGGATTGACCCATTCAATCTCATTGATATATAGCTTCCAACAAATTCCTACATGATTGCATGCACCGATACTCAAGGTTTTGAAGAAGGGGAAAACTGTGCATCTACCATCTCGGTGGAGCACAATCTTGGATCTGATATGGAATTTATTGGATTTGATATGATATTATTTGTATCTGATATGATATTACTTGGTTCTAGGGTTCAATATCTTTTAGTATTTCTTGTAGCTTTTCTCATCAATTTTGGTGTGAAGAAACAAGTACCAAAAATCTCTTTCAAAGGTTTTGAAGAAGGAGAAAAATGTGCATCTACCAGCTTGGTGGAACACACTCCTGGATCTGATATGGAATTTATTGTATATGATATGATATTATTTAGATTTGATCTGATATTAATTGTTTCTAGGGTTCAAGAGCTTTCAGTACTGCTTGTAGTTGTTCTCATCAATTTTGGTGTGAAGAAACAAGTACCAAAAATCTATTTCAAAATTTCTGCTCGGGATTTTATTTCATTTTTCTCTCATGATTTTTCTGATATTATATTTTGTAAATATTTGGATATTTTGGAAATAATTTCAAGTTGTAGGAGTGATTCAAACACTCTCATTGATCTTGAGCTTCCAACAATATGCACAATTTTGAAGAAGGAGAAAGTTGTGCATCTACCATCTCGGTGGAGCAAACTTTTGGATCTGATATGAGATTTATTGGATATAATATGATATTATTTGGATCTGATATGATATTAATTGGTTCAATATTTTAGGTTGATGAGATTTCAGTATTGCTTGTAGCTGGTTTCATCAATTTTGGTGTGACAAATCAAGTTTAGCAAGTCTCCTTCAAAATTGTTGCTGGGGATTTGATTTCACTTCACAGTTTTGGATCTGATATGAACCTATTTTGATCTGATTTATTTTCTAATCTGATAATATTTGTTTCAGGTTTTAAGATTCAAGAGCTTACAGTATTCCTTTTAACAATTTTAATCAATTTTGGTGTCACAAATCAAGCACCGCAAGTCTCCTTCAATTTTGTTGTTGAGGATTTGATGTTAGTTTTCTCTTATGAGTTTGCTGATATTATATTTTGTGAAATATTGGTTATTTATAAAGATATATCATATTATGGAGCTCAATAATTCTCTCTCCACAGTCATAGGGATTCTCTACCTACTTTTTTTATCACATGCTCATCTCCTCACAGAACTAGTAAAGTTGGAGATATTCTGCATCTGCCTGGATAGTTGCTACTAAAAGTTAGGGCTGATTTTACCACTCATGGTTTTCTTTTCAAGGATGAAATATATCATATTATTAGGTGTTCCTCACATGATTTTAATTCTTTAGAACATTTTCTCTCTCATCAGTTGATTTCAGCTGCTCTACATGGGTCTAGTTTTCATCCTGCAGCTGTCTATATTCCCGATTCAGTTGGGAACATTATTCTTCTTCCAAAGAGGAAGATGTTTAGGTACACAATGTACTCCAAAAATATCAAACACCTTTAGAAACCTCTTTACACAAATAGATCACAGATCAACACACCGATGTTTGTCACATGGTTAAAATCCTCGAGAGGGTAACAGTCCATGGCCCCAGCCAAATAGCTACTTGGAGAAATTTATTATGCAAAATAAAGAAAGTTACAAATGAGATTTTCATAATTGATCAACTAGCCAAGGACCCTCCATGCTATTTAAATATATATCATGGACCAATCAGGTGTTAAGCCACGAATCAATGGTAGGTATGATCTAAGAGAAGTTGAACCGTCAGATCGCTTTATGTCTAGAGCATATCGTGACCATCGGATTAGAATATTTACAAATACATACTAATGCATACTAAAGAAACACACTTTACCTAATGGATATATTACACAAGTTTATCTTAACTAACTCCTAAGTGTCTAAATATCCTAACATCCCCCCTTAAGAACAACTTGGGATAGGATTGAAGGATTTACAAAAGTGACACTATTAGGAGAAGGAAGGAGGCATTAGAGCCTATCCCCCCTTAAGGACACATTCTTGAACTCCTAACATAGATCAAAATTTAGAAAACTTCGCTTCTGTAAGAGAGTTGGTGAAGATGTCTGCAATTTGATCATTTGTAGGGCAATAGAGCATTTCAAGAACACGATCATGAACAAGATTTCTGATGAAGTGCATGTGTAGCTCAATCTATTTGCTGCATTGATGTAGAAGTGGATCTTGGGAAGCTTGATGGCACTTTGATTGTTGCACCAAAGTGGAGTAGGGTGCTGCTGATTGAATCCAAAATCTGATAGGATCTATCGAAGCCATAAAGCTTCCTGGTTGGCATTAACTGTGGCTCGATATTCTGCTTCTGCTGAAGAAAGAGCAAGAGATTGTCGTTTCTTAAAAACCCAAGTGATAGGTCTAGATCCCAAACTGAAAACATAACATGTAGTATATTTTCGATCATTAGGATCGCCGGCCCAATCTGAATCAGTAAAACCAACCAACAAAGGTTTCCTCCCTATACTGTAATGAACCCCAAAATGAATTGTACCTCGAATATATCGAAGTATTCTTTTTGCTGCTTTCCAGTGACTTTCATGAGGAGTTTTCATATAATGGGAAACATAACCAATGGAAAAGGAAAGGTCAGGACATGAATGAGTCAAGTATAAAAGACTACCAACAAGCTGACAATACAAGGTGGAATCTACTTCAGGGGAAGTACAAGTGGCATAAAGTTTGACTCTAGATTGGAAGGGAGAAGGGGTTGGCTTACAATATTCCATGTGAAAGAGATGAAGAAGGTCACAAGCATACTTATACTGGGAAAGAAAGATTTCATCTTTGGTTTGCAAGACTTGGAGACCAAGAAAATAATGCAAATGTCCTAAGTCTGACATTTCAAAATTTTGCTTAAGACTGGATTTCACATGGGTTAAAATTTTATGGTCACTACCAGTAAGGATAAGATCATCAACATAAAGAACAAGTATGATGAGATGGTTTCCTACTTTCTTGGTATAGACATTGGGTTCAGAATGGCATCTACAAAAACCAGTGCCAAGGAGAAAGCTATCCATTTTGGCATACCAAGCTCTAGTATCTTGCTTAAGGCCATATAAGGATTTCTTAAGGCGACAGACAAGGATAGAGTTATTCTGAACATATCCAAGAGGTTGTTCCATGTAAATTTCCTCCTGTAAATCACCATTTATGAAGGAAGACTTGACATCCATTTGATGGACTTCCCAGTTATGTAAGGCTGCAAGGGAAAGAACAAGGCGGATGGAATTCATTTTTGCGACAGGGGAAAAGGTTTCATTGTAGTCAATCTTTTTAAGTTGGGAAAAGCCTTTGGAAACTAAGCTTCCCTTAAGTCTTTCAACACTTACATCTGATGCATACTTAGTTCTGTAGATCCATTTACATCTGACAAGTTTTCCTCCTTTTGGAAGTGGAACAAGATCCCAAGTAGCGTTCACCATCAAGGAATGATATTCTTCATCCATAGTTGTATCCCAATCTGGATTTCCTGAAGCTTCTGTAAAAGTTTCTGGATCATGATTCTCAAAAAATTGAGCCAAAAGAGAAGAGGCTCGCTAAAACTGAGAATGTGTTCGACATTGATATCTAGGATCACCAGCAAGATCACCAGTTGCTTCACATGTTGATCAGACCCATCGAGGAAGCATTGGTGCTGGTGCAACTAGAGGAACATGAGCAGGCAGAGGTGGATTTTCATCTTCACTGTCATCATCAGAAACTGGAGTTGGAAACCTATCAATTGAAGTTGGAAGAAGAAGAAGAAGAAGGTACAATCACCGAATCAGGCTCGTAGGCCAAAGATGGCCCACCCACCAAGTTAGGCTCGTAGGCCAAGATATTTTCATCAAATTTAACATCTCTTCTAATGATTATATCATGAGAATGTGGCTGAAGAAGTCTATAACCTTTTACATCTTCAAAATATCTAACAAATATGCAATTTTCACGTTTAGGCTGCAATGCTTTCTGTTTTTCATCCGGAATGTGAGCCCATGCTTCACAACCAAACAAACGGAAATGACTTACATATGGTTTAATTTTACTCCATGCATCTTCCGGTGTTATACCTTGTAAAAGTTTAGTGGGTGTGCGATTAACTGTGTAATTTGTACAATTTATGGCCTCATCCCAATATTGAAGACTTAGTCCCTTAAATTGGATCATACAATTAGCCATTTCTTTTAAAGTGCGGTTCTTCTGTTCAGCTACACCATTTTGTTGTGGTATATATGGAACAATGTGTTGTTGTTGGATTCCTTTTTCAGTGCAGAAAGTAGTGAACATTTTGTTAACATATTCTCCTCCATTGTTAGATCTTAACTTAATAATTTGATGACTAGATTATTTTTCAACAAGGGCCTTGTAGGGAAAGAACATGTTAAATACTTTGCTCTTAAGTTTTAGGAAGTAAATCCAAGTGCGTCTAGAGTAGTCATAAATGAAAGTTAAGAAATATTTGAAACTAGAAAAGGAAGTAGATGGAATAGGACTAGACAAGTCACTGTGCAAAAGCTCCAAGGGAACCGAGGCGTGCCAAGAGGCACATTTTTCAAAACTGTCCCGATGATGTTTTCTGAGTACACAACCAGAACAAACACCATCTTGCAAGATACCATCGGAAGACCTATTAGCATATTGTCTTTACATAGTTATTGCAATGAGCGATAATTTAAGTGACCAAATCACTCATGCCAAAGTTTGCTCAAGTTATCACTATGAGCAACAAAAACTGAAGGAAAAGGTGATGACCCAAAGTTGTTAAATTTGTACAACCTGGTAATATCATCAACAGTTCCAGTAGTAAAGACATTTTGGGGATTTTTAAAATCCTTGATTACAACCTGGTGAGGTGTAAACATCACAATTTTACCTTCACCTGAATGAGTAAATTAATAGACTGATAAAAAATTGCAAGAAATTCTTGGAACACATAGTACATCACTGAAATGAGCATTTTCTACTGGAAATGTTCCAGATCCTAAAACACTTAGAGATCTATCATCACCAACAAAGATTTGTTTGGTGTTACATTCATGCATAGTAGAAAATATGGCTTGATCCTTAGCCATATGATAAGATGCTCAAGAATCAATGAGCCATTCATTTGAAGTAGAAGAATAAGATGCAGTATAAGAGTAACCAGAAGCACAAAGTGCATGTCCATGAGAGGCAGATTCTGAAGATGAATCTAGACTGATGTGGTGCTTCTTCATTGTTGCTTCCAAGGCTGCCATCTTTATGAAACACTTAGATTCATCATGATTATCTTTCCCACAAAAATTGCAATGACGCTCATTCTTCTTTCCTTTTGGCTTGGATCCTTTGTCATTTTTTAAAGAAGGAGTTGACTGAGAGGGTTTTGTACCCTTGTTGTTGGGATTTTTATTGCAAAAATTCTCTTTTGGAAGGCTTGGAATTTTGTTTCTGTTGGGACAATAAGGATTTCCTAGATGTATCTGCATTGTTAATTATTCCAAGATGAATGAGCTTATCTTTCTCTCTAATTAAGGAATCACAAAAGTATTCAAGACTAGGCTCTTGATAGCTAGCTGCAGTCAATGATTCTTTCATGGAGTATACTGTAGATACAAAAACAGAATATGTAGGTCCAAGTTTGGAAAGAATATGATAAATACATTGTTTGTCTTCTTTCTTAATCTTGCATTCTTCACATAAGAGTCTAAGAGTTTTATACTTAGATAAATAGTATTGAATGCATGAAAATTCACTTGGATTCAAAGAAATCAACTCATTCTCAAGTTTATGACCTCGAATTTTATTGTGTTTACCAAACACAGATTCCAACTTTTCCCAAGCTTTATCAGGTTCATCAATTTCGTATATGTGGAATCGCAAATCAGTAGATAATGACATCCCAATCAATCCATGAGCTTCATCACATCTATTTTCCCATTTAATTTTCTTATCATCATCAGTGGGTTCTGTTTCTTTTCCTGAGGTAATTCTGAAAAGTCCCATATTTCATAGAACATCCTCCATACAAGATTTCCATGAGAAATAGTTAGAACTTGTAAGTATAATATCACAAGGGGTGGCCATACTATAAAATAATGGCTGAAAGAACAGAAACTAACTGTATAGATGCAAAGAGCTCAAACAAATATGTGTTTAAAAAAAAATGCCACTGAAAACTGATTCTGGATGATGAAGTTATGCTTGATCAAAGAAAATGTTGAAGATGTCCCCAATAGTGACATGGTGGATATTAACTTGACCAACTAAAAATAAGAACCCCCCTCTTCCCAAGATCAAACTTTGACAAATACTTTACAATAAAGTTGCTTTTAAGTGAATCACTTTTGTAGAATAAGTGATGTTCACTTTTACAATAATGTTACTTTAAATGGTGCGGCAATAAATTAAAAGACTTAAGTGAATCACTTTTTATTTTATTTTATTTAAGTGAGATGCACTTTTACAATAAAGTAACTTGAAAATAGAAATTGCATGCACTAAAAAGTAGCTTAATAAGACTTGAACTCAAGACCTATTAAGGAATAAAGCAATTTTGGACCAAGTGAGCTAAGTTTAAAAGGTACGTAAAAGAATGGAAAGAGGAAGTGGTGTTTTTTTTAAAACTCTTCTCTCTCGTTCTCCATGCTTACCTTTTTTTTTCCTGTAAATCACACCCAAAAAAAAATAAAATAAAAAAAATTACCACACATTGGGGTTAGAACTTGGTTAGCTTACCCGAAAAGTCTACGTTTTCAAAGTTTTATCATTGTTTCTAATTTTTTGTGATCACATAAGGTGCACGACAAAGAGCATATGTAGCCAAGAAGACAAGAAAAAAAACTTTCTCTTTCTATTTCTGATTCGTCGCGATCGCACAAGGTACACGGAAAAGAGCATACGCAGCTAGGGAAGGCGACAGTCCAAGACTAAAACAATAAATATATAATAACAAAATTGATAAAATATGAGATTTAAAAATAAAATTAAAAAAATCCATCACTGTAACATTATACCTTCATATTTTCTGAAATGGGTGTTTCTGGATCAAACGGAAATGGTTTTTGGTGAAACAAAAAATATTTCCCAATGGAAATGGCGTTTGGGACATAATGGAACAGCTCCCATAGGCCACAAATGCATAGAAACTCTAGAACCAGAAACCCTTTCAAATTTTTGGCAACACCGGTTCGAGATCTTGATCAAAACTAAAAGCGGCTCTTCATAAACGCTTTGATACCATGTTCGAGTACACATGGTACTCCAAAAATACCAAACACCTTGATAAATCGCTTCATACAAATAGATCACAGATCAACACACTGATGTTTGTCACGTGGTTAAAACCCTCAAGAGGGAAACAGTCCATGGCCCCAGCTAAATAGCTACTTGGAGCAATTTATTATGCAAAAGAAAGAAAGTTATATACGAGCTTCTCATAATCGATCAACTAGCCAAGGACCCTCCATGCTCTTTAAATAGATATCATGGACCAATCGAGCGTTAAGCCACAGATCAATGGTAGGTATGATCTAAGAGAAGTTGAAACGTTGGATCACTTTATGTCGAGAGCTTATCGTGACCATCGGATTAGAATATTTACAAATGCATACTAATGCATGCTAAAGAAACACACTTTACCCAATGGATATATTACACAAGTTGATCTTAACTAACTCCTGAGTATCTAAATATCCTAACAGAATATTCCTCCAGACATAAGCACTTTGTTTCGATTCATGGGTTCACCTGCACAGAAGAACCCATATACTCCTACTGCATAGTGCTACAAATAGCAGCAAAATTTTTCACAAGTTTTTTCAAAATTTGTATTTCTACTTATTTTGAGGGGGGGCGGGTTCCCAAGATGTTTTCCACTATTTCCTTGGTTGTATTAAGAAGCATTTTTATTTCCTATCTTTTATATTGTATTTGGGTGACCTATGGTCTTATTACCAGGGCCCACAATTGTCCAAGTTAGGATTTAGGGGCGGTGTTAGGATTATTAATCCTCCCTCGACCATACTGTCTATTAGATTAATTAGCCTAACTTAGGAACCTTAATTAATTAATTGAGTCCACTAGTACCATTGGGTCAACTTGGCCTAATGGGGCCACATGTACCAGTCACTAGAGTGTGGGGAACACTGTTAGAGGTTAAATTCCACCTACTGCATGTGCATGCATCAGTTTGTGTGCCTCCTAGACCAATCCCTACATTTTAGGATCCACTTGGAGTCCCAAAACCAACCTACCTCAGTTAGTTGGAGTTAGTACTAGTCATTCTTAGTTATCCATCTGTTACTTTTAGTTATTTCACAATCAGTTAGCTAGCACAAGCTTTGCATGGCTGCATGTGGAGTAGGCACATTTACCCACTAACTACACTCAGTCTAACTGAGCTAACTAACTATCATTGATTGATTGAGTTTTTCTACATCTGGGAGTTGATTTATTAGACTTCGATATTGATTGTCACCATGAGTTAGATTGTCAGTTAGATACAGTGGATATATTCGAATCCATGCCTAATTGATTCAAATTATTTTCCTATGTAAACTATTGTAACACCAGATATTATTATTGTGAATGATACTGTAAATTCCTCAGCAGTACTCATCCATTTCCTATGTGGTTTGTTTTGTTCAGTTTGTATCTTCATTCTCCATTTTCTGTAAACACTATTATAACTATCTGCTTGAAGATCTAAATGGAATTCAAATTCTAATATCTTACCAAGGCCCACAGTTGTCCAAGTTAGGATTCAGGGGGGGTGTTAGGATTATTAATCCTCCCTTGACCATAATGTTTATTAGATTATTTAGCCTAACTTAGGAACCTTAATTATTTAATTGGGTCCACTAGTACCATTGGGTACACTTGGCCTAATGGGGCCACATGTACCAGTCACTAGAGTGTGGGAAACATTGCCAGAGGTTAACTACCACTTACTGCATGTGCATGCATCAGTTTGGACGCCTCGTAGACCAATCCCTACATTTTAGGAGCCACTGGGAGTCTCGACACCAACCTGCTTCAGTTAGTTGAAGTTAGTACTAGTCAGTATTAGTTAGCGCCCATTTACTTTTAGTTAGTTCACAATCAGTTATCTAGCACAATATTTGCATGGCTACTGCATGGCTGCATGTGGAGTAGGTGCCTTTTCCCACCCACCACACTCAATTCCACTGAGTTAACTAGCTATCACTGATTGATTGAGTTGTTGTACATATGGGAGTTGATTTATTGGACTTCGATATTGATTGAGTCACCATGATTTAGATTGTTAGTCAGATACAGTCACATCCAATGGATAGATTCAAATCCATCTCTAATTGATTCGAATTCTTTTCCTATGTAAACTATTGTAACACCGGATATTATTATTGTGAATGGTATTGTAAATTCCTAAGAAATACTCATCTGTTTCTTGTGTAGTTTGTTTTGTTGATTTTGTATATTCATTCTCCATTTATTGCAAACATTAATAGAACTATCTGCTTGAATATTTAAATGGAATTCAAATTCTAATAATCCTAGAGATCAACGTCGAACATGTTCTCAGTTTCAGCAAGCCTCTTCTCTTTTGGCTCAAAATTCTGAGAATCATGATCCAGAAAATTTTGTAGAAGCTTCAGGAAATTCAGATCGGGATGCAGCTATGGATGAATAATATCGTTCCTTAATGACGAACGATACTTGGGATCTTGTACCTCTTCCAAAAGGAAGAAAACTTGTCAGATAGAAATGGTTCTGTATAACTAAGTATGGATCGAATGAAAGTGTTGAAAGACTTAAGGAAAGGTTAGTTGTGAAAGTTTTTTCCCAAGTTGAAGGGATTGACTACAATGAAACCTTTTCTCCTATCACAAAAATGAACTCTGTCCCCCTTGTTCTTTCCCTTGTAGCCTTACATAACTAGGAAGTCCATCAAATGGATGTTAAGTCTGCATTCTTACATGGTGATATATAGGAGGAAATTTACATGGAACAACCTCTTGGATATGTTCAGAATAACTCTAGCCTTGTCTGTTGCCTTAAGAAATCCTTATATGGCCTTAAGCAAGCTCCTAGAGCTTGGTGTGCCAAAATGGATAGATTTCTACTTGACGTTGTTTTTTCTAGATGCCATTTTGACCCTAATGTCTATACCAAGAAAGTAGGAAACCATCTCATCATACTTGTTCTTTATGTTGATGATCTTATCCTTACTGGTAGTGACCCTAAGATTTTAACCCATGTGAAATCCAGTCTTAAGTAAAATTTTGAAATGTCAGACCTAGGACATTTGCATTATTTTCTTGGTCTCCAACTCTTGAAAACCAAACAAGGCATCATTCTTTCCCAGTCTAAGTATGCTTGTGACTTTCTTTTTCGCTTTCATAGGGAATATTGTAAACCAACTCCTTCTCCCTTCCATTCTAGAGTCAAACTTTTTCCCACTTGTACTTCACCTGAAGTAGATGCCACCTTGTATCGTCAGCTTGTCGGTAGTCTCTTATACTTGAATCATTCTCGCCATGAGCTTTCCTTTGTCATTGGTCGTGTCTCCCATTATATGAAAAAACCTCATGAAAGTCACTGGAAAGCAACAAAAAGAATACTTCGATATATTCGAGGTACAGTTTAGTTTGGGATTCATTGTAGTATAAGGGGGAACCTTTATTGGTTGGCTTAACTAATTCAGATTGGGACGACGATCTTGATTATTGAAATTCTACTACAGGTTATGTTTTTAGTCTAGGATCTAGACTCGTCACTTGGTCTTGTAAGAAACAAAAATCTTTGGCTCTTTATTCAGCATAGGAATAATATCAAGCTACAGTTAATTCCAATCAAAAGCTTTATGGCTTCGACAGATCCTTTCAGAGTTTGGATTCGAGTAGCAGCAGCCTAATCCACTTTGGTGTGACAATCAAAGTTCCATCAAGATTTTCAAAGATCCTATTCTACATCAACACAAAAAACACATTGAGATACATATGCACTTCATTAGAAATATTGTTCATGATCGTGTTCTTGAAGTGCTCTTTTTTCCTACAGATGATCAAGTTGCAGACATCTTCACCAAGTCTCTTACAAAAGCAAAGTTCTCTAAAATTCGATCTATGTTAGGAGTTCAAGAATTTGTCATTAAGGGGGGATAGGCTCTAATTCCTCCTTCCTTCTCCTAATAGTGTCACTTTTGTAAATCCTTCAATCCTATCCCAAGTTGTTCTTAAAGGGGGATGTTAGGATATTTAGGAGTTAGTTGAGATCAAATTGTGTAATATATCTGTTAGATAAAGTGTGTTTCTTTAGTATGCATTTGTAAATATTTAATCCAATGGTCACGATATGTTCTAGACATAGAGTGATCCGACGGTTCAACTTCTCTTAGATCATACCTGCCCTTGATCTGTGGCTTAACACCCGATTGGTCCGTGATCTCTATTTAAAGAGCATGGAGGGTCATTGGCTAGTTGATCGATAATGAGAAGCTCATTTGTAAATTTCTTTATTTTGCATAATAAACTACCTCAAGAAGATATTTGGCTAGGGCCATGGAGTGTTTCCCTCTCGAGGGTTTTAACCACGTCAAAACATCGGTGTGTTGATCTGTGATCTGTTTGTGTGAGTGGCTGCTCTTGGTGTTCAGTCTTTTGGGAGTATCCTATGTACCTGAACAACTTTTGGGTACAACAGTTCTCCTCTTCACATCATATTCCTTTCTTATATAACATTGAGATTTGTGCGCCCAATCACTAACCATGAATGTGGGATTAAATTTTTTGACGAATTTTGATTATTTTCTTCAAAACACCCACTTTACTTAGTTTTCAGGGATTTACTTGAATTTCCAGGATGTTAGGACAATTAATACATATGACATGTATTCCTTCCACTCCATGAGTTGTGGAAACTCAATTTTGGCCCTTAAGTAGTCTTGATCTTGAATGCTTTAGAGAAACTTTTGTATTCACATACTTCTTTCTTTGCAGAAGCAGTGGTTCGATGAGAGATCAAACATCTCAATTTGTTCAAAATTCTGGTCTTCATGTTATGAGAGAAATGAAGATATGTTTTCAGACCATCATCCTCAAGGGTGTTAATTTTACTGTTAACAACCTCCCTCATTGTTGATGGGGAGGTGAGAGTATGGTATCTCTTCCTTAAATTGGTGGGGGGGCGGGGGGAGGGGGTGGGGGGGGGGGCTTAATGCATCCTAAGAGTCTGCCCATGATTTCTTAGTTATGCAATGATTGTTTATGTGAAATGAACTAAAGTCTAGGATATAGAGAATACAACATAGTTGGAGAATGAAAAAATATGATAACCACGATAACATATGCAATATGGTACAAGTGTAAACTTTGCAAATGGTATCAAGAGTAGGTTCTTTTTAATTATGTTTAGATGATATTTTAATGTAATAAAAAAATAATGATATTTCTCCATTTTGAGCTAACTTCCTTCCTCTCAAAATTTTATCAGGACTTCCAATAACTCTCTTTCGGATGGTTGTGAACATACCAAATAAGGATAGTAAAGGTATGAATGAATCAATTATAATGAGGGGTATTGGGGATATATTCTAGAAGGACTATCAAAAATTTCAATAGATGAAACCTGACCGGCGTGTAAATGCATCCCATAATTGACACCTCATGATAATCCTAGGATTTGGGCACTAAGATACCCATGTCAACCACGGATAAGATTTTTGGCCTCGATATCTAAAGTATCACCTCCACAAAGAGTTGGGTGGCTTAATGTGGTGAGCAAAAACAACTCTACCTTGGACTTTTCATTCTTAGGAACCACACCTTATCCAGGTTTGATTATAGTTGTTTGTAGAAAGGTTTAAAAGTTCTGGACAAATCAACCACAACTACTGTTTCAAATGAATAAAATTACGAATCCTTAAAATTTTCCTTGTTGCAGACTACTATTAGTGAGAGTTAGGAGGTTTTTTGGGGACATCAAATGTTTTTCCTAGAAGTGATTAAAAATGACATTTTGCTTACTACTTGGGCCATGTGATTTGATTATTAAAGAAGTGAAAACAACATATGAGTTGTTAATTAATTATTTAGCATGCATGGACACTCATTAGGAATACAATTTGTAGTGTAACTAAGCTAAGAATAATAAAAATTACAAAATCATGTGCATTTTTGGGAAACAATCGCATGGATGTGTTGTACATAGGTTACACAAGTCATGCATATACACTGTGCATGAGAGAAAAGAGAAAATTGCACTATCGCATGGATGTTGAAGAGAGACTCACACAGTTTTGTGCAAAATAGATATTGAGAAAAGAGTGGTTTAGATTTTGGATGGAAATTGGCCTTTATATTGCTAATACTTCTAGTTAGGGGTATGAGAATCAAGACTATGATCTTGAAAAATACCCCAGATCAATTAATGAGCAAAATAAAACCTATAGATAAAAAACTAATAAAAATAAGTTTCCAAATACCATTATGGAAATGTCACAAGAGTGAGAAATCCTCCATATCCTTGCAGTTTGTAACCAACAAAACAATGTAACTGATTATTAGTAGACCATACACTAACAAGATAAAGGAAAATTAAATAAACAAGAATGCAATAAAGATTGACAAGTGATAAAATACCATAAAAACAAAGAGAATGAGTTAGATTCAACCATATAGTCTTGTCAAATGGAAAATCATGTATACAAATGGAATAACCTAGAAGAATGAAGATCTAATGGTAGAAAAAATTCACCCTTATGTATGGGTCTTTTTGTATTATCTCTAATTTCTAGCTAACTAACTTGAAATTATGAGGAGAAACACTTGCTTCTTGAGGACGAATTTTAGTGAGATTTATAATGTGACATAATGATAATAAGGTGTATGAAAGGTGAGTCCTTTAACAATTTTTTGTATCATAACCTTGCTCTATATTTATCTTATGGAATGCATACTCATGAATTCCTTTTATAGTCCAAATGGAAGTCTTCAAATGAAGGGTTTATAGAGAGAAAGAGAGATGGGGGGAGGGGAAGAGAGGGGTGTAGGTTAGGGGTAGGTGGAGGGGTGGAGAGAGAGAGATTGGAAGAGGAGTTTAGTAAGGGTTAGGGTGAGGAAGAGAGCGAGAGAGAGAATGTGGGGGAGGGGTTATAGGTAGAGAGAGAGATAGGGTGGAGATTAAGGAAAGGGTTATGGAGAGAGAGAGAGAGAGAGAGAGAGAGAGAGAGAGAGAGAGAACGTGGTGGAGGTTATGGGTATGGGAGTAGGATAGGGGTTAGAGAGAGAGATAAAGAGAGAATAGGTTAGGATTAGAGATAGAGAGGGAGGGGGGGTTAGTGAAATGGGTTGTTAGGGATATAAAGGAGGCTGAGATATAGAGATAGGTGTGGGTAGGGAGAAAGCCGTGGTAGCATAGTAGGGATATGTTGGGAGAGGGAGAGATATAATGTGTAGGGTGGGAAGGATGGACAAGGAGAATGTGGGAGGGATATAATCATGGGAGGGAGAGAGAGGGGTAGGGTGTGAGAGATATATAAAGATAGATGTAGAAGAGATAGATTGAGAAATGGTGGGAGGGATAAAGAGGGGTAGGGTGTGAAAGATATAGGGAGAGATATAGAGAAAGGAGGAAATATAATGCACATGTGTTTAGTAACTTGTGTGTGCTAATAACCCTTGCACATTAATTTTTATAATATTTCACACTCATTATTAACACATGCATGATTTTAATCTAAAAATTAAATGGCGTTATTTACTTTTTCCATCTACATGGTGGATGAGTTGTCAAATTTGGTTTTAGGTTCGAATTATCAAATGTGTAGGTCCAACCTACCAGTACAAAACACATCCATTTTTCATTTTTCCTATTTTTCAACCTCTAATATACATATGCTCTACATGTTTGTTGCTACTGAAATTGCACCACTTATAGAGCTCTGTCTGCAGATTCCAATATATATCTATAACTATATCTATATCTATCTATATATATATATATATATATATATATATATATATATGTATGTATGTATGTATGTATGTATGTATGTATGTATGTATGTATGTATGTATGTATGTATGTATGTATGTATGTGAAAATGATATTGATTTATATTGTTTTACTTATTTTTATTTGGCCATATGTCATATTTCCAAAACAACACAGGTCTCTAATTTTCTTTTTAACTTTTGATTGGTTCTTCTATTTTCAAAAGAAAAAAGAACTTTCACAAGTACATAGAATTATACACACACACAGAAACAAAAGTTCATTATTGTGTTAAGACCCTCATATAAACCTCATAGCAAGGCATGATTCTCCACTTTATCATTCCAAATTATACACACACACACACAAGTTCATTAATTGTGTTAAGACCCTCATAGCAGCCTCATAGCAAGGAATCATTCTTCACTTTCTCATTCCAGGTCTTCACTTACTTTCTTAATTAAAAAAATAAATTAACATTTAAAATTATGGAAAAATAGTGTCACACAAGAGCCACTTGTTATCTAAAAGTCTTATAATTTGTTTTGATAAATTTCCTTATTTACATACGAAACTCGAGGCATAATGCGAACACTTGGTGTTATATTTTTATCATTTAAATAGTATGATCTAGGATCTTATCTGAGAGAATAACATGCACATCAATAATCACACGAGACAAGAGACACAAAGAGTTTTCCTTAGGGAAACCATAAAGGAGAAAACCCCACAACTTCCTCAGAGATAGAATGATCACCAATAGTAAAAGTAAAACCCAAAGACACAAAGATGATCTTCAACAGTTGTTCTCTCTCTCACTTGTGCATGCTCCTCTTCTCTCACTCATGCGCTATAGTTGAGTGAGTGTGTGTTTAAAATAGAGAGTATCACTCTTTATTTATAATAGTTTTCCACTTGACAACTACTTAACAGGGCCGACTCCTCTAGGAGAGTCTAATAACCCTACTACCCCTCAACTGTGGGGACTATTTCCCCAACTTACAATGAATGGTTAACCTCTTTGAATTTACATGACTTTATATTATTCTAATTATTCTCCCAATAGGAACATCGGGGTATAATGAAATACAATATAATATATACAAGTGAATACATTCTAAAGTTACAAATACATCAACACTCCCTCTTAACACAAGTCTTCATCATTGGATCATTCATCAAAGCTGGATCATCATCAAAGTTGGATCATCATAAAAGATTGATCATCATTAAATCTATATCATCATTGCTCCCGCTATCTCAAGCAAATGGTACTATCTCTCAATTATATTCGTCATAGGAAGTTCTACAGAGCCAACCCTATTTAATGTTGGATGTAGGCCTAGCCTTAATGTAGGTATTCATCAATAGAACCATCCCTTTTTCATGATGGATGCGCCACCTTGCCCTTGCAAGGAATTCTTCTACATAGCCATCCCTTTTTCATGCTGGATGCAGCACCTTGCCTCTGCAAGGATTTCCACTACAGAGCCAGCCATTTTTCATGTTGGATGTAGTACCTTGCCTCTGCAAGGATTTCCACTACAGAACCAACCCTTTTTCATGTTGGATGTAGTACCTTGCCTCTGCAAGGATTTCCACTACATAGCCAACCCTTTTTCATGTTGGATGCAGTACCTTGGCTCTGCAAAAAATTCCACTACAGATCCATCCCCTTTTCATGTTGGATGCAATACCTTGCCTGTGCAAGTATTTCCACTACAGATCCAACCCTTTTTCATGTTGGATGCAGTACCTTGCCTCTTCAAGGATTTCCACTACAGAGCCAACCCTTTTTCATGTTGGATGTAGTACCTTGCCACTAGAAGGATTTCCACTACAGAGCCATCCCTTTTTCATGTTGGATGTAGTACCTTTCCTCTGCAAGGGTTTCCACTACAAATCCATCCCTTTTTCATGCTAGATGCAGTACATTGCCTCTGCAAGGATTTTCCCCTTTAGATCATCTCAGAGAACAAAACATATACACATAACACAACATTCACATTAACTAGAATGGTAGGACACATCTACTACCATCCAGGAAAGCATTCAACACTTTTATCCATCGGCATGGTAGGACACACCTACTACCATCCAGGAAGGGCTCATGTGTATCACTTCCCCTTGGAGAGAACCTCAATTTGAAGAACACCAACATTTTCTCTCTAAAGTACTCAAACTTCACTCTGGCCAATGGATTGGTTAACACATCATCTATCTGCTCATTTTTTGTAGCATACTGGAGCTTCACTATTCCTCTCTTCACCATATCCCTGATATAGTTATTCTTGATCTCGATATGCTTTGAATTGTCATGGAACACCGGGTTCTCCGACAAATTCACACAACTCTGGTTGTCGCAATATATTCAAGTAGCATCTAACTCAAGATCAAACCAATCAGACAGTAGATTCCTCAGCCATACTTCCTCACAACTAGCTGAACAAGTTGTGGCATATTCTTCTTCGGTCGTACTTAGTGCCATGTAGGACTACTTCCTGCTAAACCAAGAGATCACACCTGATCCCATACTAAAGTACCACACCGAAGTTATCTTCCTATCAATGGCACTTCCTGCACAATATGAATCCACATAACCCTCCAAGTTAATCTTCTAATTCACCTCATACTTGAGCCCATAATCAAATGTACCCTTCAGGTACCTCATAATATTCTGTGCATCAATTAGGTGAACATGTATCGAATCTGCCAAGAACTGGATCAATGTGTTCACAGTAAAGAAAATATCTCATCTCGTGTTCGTCAGGTACATCAATGACCCAATAATCTGACGATACATCGTAGCATCAACCGACTCTGATGAAGCATCACTCAATAGCTTCAGGTTCGATGCCATAGGTGTGGTCATGGCCTTGCACTCCATCATCCTGAACCTCTTCAGGATATGCACTACATACTTCCTTTGTCCAAGGGATATTCCATCTGCACTTTTCTGCACCTCCATGCATAGAAAGTACTGCATCATACCCAAGTCCTTCATCTTGAACTCGGTAGCAAGTCTCCTTCTTGCATCTTTAATGAGTTCCTCTTTTCCTGTCAGGAACAGGTCATCGACATATAATAGGAGTATCATTGATCTTCCACCTTCAACCTTGAAGTAAAGGTTGGAATCTTATTTACTCTCAGTAAATCCTAGAGCCATCAATAATCTTTCCATCCTATCGTACCATGTCAACCCTCAGGATCTTCTGCAATCACTCCCTCTGAAGTGGAGCATAATTCTCTGTCTGACTTTCGTACTCTATACATTGAAATATTATGTACTAGAGTGAAAAGTAGCTTCCTATGCTACTAATATTCTATGTATCCATTTAGGGTCACTAGATACCAAGATCCTCTATCTTGAACCTTTTAAAAATTTCTTCTCACGCCTGTCTATGAGCTTGTCATCCTCTATAGGATTTCATCTTCAACCTTGTACCAAAGTTTAAGATATTCATCAATCTAGGTGACATTTGATCTCCTCATGTATGTGTTATCCCATAGGTGTATCCTAAGCTTGTACAAGGCCTTCTTTAATTTTCACACATGAGTCTACCTGTCATGTGCCTCAACTCCCACTGGCTACAAATGTCTCTTCATAGTCTATGCCTTCTTTCTGTGAGAAGCATCATGCTAGGAATCTTTCCTTGTATCCCATGATGTTTTCATATATTGCATCCCATATCTTGTAGATCCATATCAAAGATACTACGGACTTCCCTTTAGGTATCAATACCGCATCCTAGACATCATTCTTCTTGAACTGGTGCACTCCTTCCCTTTCTTCTTGGCTATTTCTTCATAGTTGGAAGGTTCCGCATCAATGATATCACTCAATAGTGTCACATAACTGCATTGTGTCTGAGACCTCTTTCTTTCTTTGAAAGTATCGTCATATTATTCTTCATCTTGTATTATTTCTCAAACTGTCGTCACTTGTTGTTTGGAACAAGTCTCGTCCTTCTTTTCTTGTAGGCGATTGTACACGATATTTTCTACAAGTCAAATGCATTAGTTGTATGGTTAGAAACATTTCAAAAGGCATATTCATAATGGCAAATTCTTATGCATAAATATACAATCATGCAACTATTTTAGCCAATACAACATTCATTCATATCTCATGGAAACTTTCGAGAATCCTTCCATCTCTACCATGACATCATTGAGATTGTGCACTAATCCAATATGTCAGCAAAGAGGTTTCATTCTATAAAAGTAGCAATGGAGAGTTGTATAGCACCATGGGCTACTTACCCATCACATGCATATTAGTAGTATATTGTCATTAATGCAAACATTCTATTATGCATAACACATCAACTGAATATACACAAATGCATAACAAAATAATATCATGAAATGACAATTGAATACTTATCTTTATTCATTTTGTGGGTAGACTCCTTCTTGAGCCTTCAGCTTCATCATCTTCTTCATTCATAGCAACATCATTTTTTATCCAAATGCTAATATGGATAAGAGGTTCTTCAAGAGTTGAGTCCTTTGTATTCCTCATCGCTTGAGGGATATTCCTTGGATCATGAGAGCTTGATCTTCAGTTTCTCCCATTTTCTCTTCTCTTATTATGATTCAAGATTCTTCTTGTGTGCTCTCTTCCCAGAGTCTGCTGAAGGTAATCACTTCCTTCTGGAACACATTCCATGAATTAATTAATCCCATGATCCTGGGAGGCCATTCAAGGTGGTTATTACAATATCTTATTCTTCTTCGATTGCTTTGTCATAGCATCGAACACTTCCTTTTGGTGTCTTCAAGTATGACATATAAGGGATGGGATGGTCTTTAATATAATATGCAATGATTCTCTTGGCTCTAGCCTTAGCCTCATATCCCTCTGGCTCTTATAACTTATTTACTTAAATACTCATCTAAGTCAATTTCTCCAAGGATCACGGAGTTCCTATACTTCTTCCGATTTATATTCTTCCCTTCAAATAGATTGGTCAAGGAATCAAACATCTATTTAGGTGTATTTAGGGAAGACACTTATGTTATAAGGTGATCCTTGATAGAATTAGCAATAAACATCTTGGCCTTAACCGAGTTCTTCTTGTGTAAGGATTTTAGCCTCATCTCCCTTTGGAATTGGAACCTCTCCACTTATGTAGGTGTCCAATTCATTTTCTTCAAGAAATGGTGAGATCCTATAGTTCCATGCTTGGAATTTGTCAACTTCACCAAGCTTGTCATCAATCTATTGTGATAGGTCATTTTGAAATGAGAACCTCAAATGTAAATAGAAAAAGATTAGATCTTACCGATTTGAGATGTCTGTCTTGGTTCCGGATCTGGTTGATCTAGGGTTTTTCAGAGAAACCCTAATTTTCAAAAATTGGAATTTAAAACATTTGATTAGATAGAAATATTTGGCCTCTTCAAGGTGATCCATCCAATTTAATCCTTTTTCTGAAAACAGTGGAGGGAAGCTCCCACAACAGGAAGCCCTAGTTTTCCAATTTCTTCTGCAAAAATGTCTGATATTTTTGTTGTGGTATCTATGATAGTACTGGTGACTTGAATTGGCAATATTGTATTGAGGTAGCCTCATCTGTACTCTTTCCAACAATGTATATTTGAGTAGAATTGGTTTCACCAATTGGGACTTATGAGAGTTTTCCCAAGGTGAATTATTTCAGGACTGATCAACATAGAGAACTTGTAAAAACTTCCACGTGTCACTGTTTCACCTTCGCGGTATAAATAATTTACCACAAAATGTACAGTCCGTTCAATTTCTGGAACATCTTATGAAATTTCATTTGGACCTTCGTAGCCTGAGATATAGCAATTTTCCCTAGGTGTCCTTTTTAGGGATGAATCCAGGGAGAGGATGGAACCCTGATTTGGAGGAATAATATCTTCTAGAATATAGAGGATATGAGGCTGAAACATTTACAAAGGGTACATCAAGAATTTATATTCAGCCCATAAAAGTTTTGGCTCCTGATCCTTCTCCAATATTGAGATATAACAAATTCACCAAAATGAATAGTTTTAGTCTTTTAGGGTTTTCTTGTTGAGGGTCAAATTAGGGTTTGATTTTCCTGAAGTTTTACCCAACCAAATTTTTTGATCTTGGTCTCTAAATTTATATTTTGAGGAGGAGAGAAATTCTATGCTGGGATCACTCAAAAATTCCTCTTGTGTGAAAATACCTAATTTCCCACAGTAGTGACAGGTCAAAAATTGAAAAATGCCCGGAATCAAATTCTGCTTCGACAAGAAGATGCGCCCTTCAATGGAGAGTTATCCTAGCCTCATTTTGCTGATGATATATGGAGAGAGACCCAAGAATTAAGAATCCCTAGCTTGTTCATCTGCATAATGTCTTCTTCTCAGGTTAGCTCTGATACCATGTTATATTTTTATCATTTAAGCAATATGATCTAGGATCTTATATAAGAGAATAACATGCACATCAATAATCACAAGAGACAAGAGACACAAATATTTTTCTTAGGGAAAACCATAAAGGAGAAAAACCTAAAACTTCCTCAAAGATAGAATGAGCACCAATAGTAAAAGTAAAACCAAAATACACAAAGATGATCTTCGATAGTTGTTCTATCTCTCACTTGTGAGAGCTCCTCTTCTCTCACTCATGCACTACAGTTGAGTGAGTGTGTGTTTCAAATAGAGAGGCTCACTCTCTATTTATACTAGTTTTCCACTTAACAACTACTATGAGGGATGATTTCTCTAGGAGAGTCTAATAACCCTAGTACCCCTCAACTGTGGGGACTATTGCCCCGAATTACAACAGAAGGTTAATCTCTATGACTTTACATGACTTTATTATATTAATGATTCTCCCGATAGGAACATTAGGGTACAATGAAATACAATATAAGATATACAAGTGAATACATTCTGAAGTTACAAATACATCAACACTTGGATTATGTTTTAGAAAAAGCGTAACATAGACATTTTAGGAAAAACCCATTTTCTTAGAGTAATACTATTTTTCCATAAACAAGTGTTATATTTTGAGGTAACTCAATTGTCTAAATTTCATCTTTTTACACCGTGTTCTAAAAAGTTGTGCAATTATTTTTAGTGATCAAATTTCTATTTTTCAAGGCTTCTGGATAACTTTTTATATATTTTTAAACAAATATGTATAATTATTTTTAAATTTTCATGTCCCCATTCCAATAGGTCTATTAGTTGACAGTGTTCACCCACCTACTAGTTCCCTAGGTTGGGAGAGGAGGAATTAAATATTACAATAAGGGAGCTATGGGACACAAGATAAACTTATTTTATCATTTACACATTAATTTGGGTCATAAAAATAATAAATATGGAGAAAATAAACTAGCATTTCTTCATAAGGACATTTGGAGGTCCATGGGGGCCTTGGGTGGCTAGATGCTTCCTTACACATGTCATCACTTAACCCCAAATTCAAAATTATGAGTGATGGAATGTTCTTGGAAGGTGAAGAGTCATCAAATGACATATCATGATCCCAAGGATTCAAATGGGTGAGTTGTTATATTTTTAACATTAAGCTAGCATAACATTAGGAGCTTTTAACTGAGAGAACAACAAGCACATCAATCAAACACAATAGACAATGAACACCGTGTTTTTCCTGGGGGAAACCATAAATGGAGAAAACCCTGCAACTTCCTCAGAGATAGAATCAACACCAAAGTAAAACCCCAAAACAGTAAGATGATCTCCTGACAACAATAACATCTTTTTTCTAGCTCCAGTGTCTTTCTCTTCCTCAACTATGCGCTACAACTGAGTGTGAGTGAGTGTGTGATAAATAGAGAGGTGACCTCTCTATTTATACTAATTCCTGACATGACTAAAACCATACCAGGGCCGACTTCACTAGGTGAGTCTAATAACCCTAGTGCCCCGGAACTGTGGGGACTTTAACCATTAGATAATAGGAGGGTTACCCACAATGACTTGACATGACTTGTTTACATTATAGAACCTCTCAATAGGAACATCAGAGAATGGCATGACTCAAGTACATCCCAGAATAAACATCGGGTTACAATAGATAAGAAATACAAGTGAATACATTCCGAAGTTACAATTACATCAACACTCCCTCTTAACTAGGAAGGTATTCTCTCGACACAATTTTCATCACTGGTCTTCTTCTCTGGATCATCTCGTCATCTACATCTTCAAGTCATCTTCATCTTCAATTCATCTTCATATTCAAGTAATCTTCATCTTCTGATCTAGATCATCACCGGATCTAGATCATCAGCACTGGATCTAGATCATCACTCGATATGGATCATCATCCGTGGATCTGGATCATCACTTGATCTGGATCATCATCACTGGATCTAGATCGTCACTGCTGGATCAACATCACTGGATCATCACGAGTGCTATCTCATAATTCTTATCGTCATAGGAATTTCTACAGAGCCATCCCTTTTTCATGCTGGTTGTAGGCCTAGCCTCCATGTAGGTCTTCTTCAGTGCTTATATCTAAAACCAAGTCAGAATGGCCCACCCAGCACTTACATCTGACCTATTCATCAGAAAGGCATGCCCAACACTCACATCTGATCATGTAGGAACCAATCCTATAATCACATCAGAAAGGCCCAACACTCACATTTATCCATGCGGGAACACATCCTGCAACTATGCTAAAAAGGCTCTGCTCTTCCACCCATGCGGGAACACATCCTACAACCATGATGAAATAAATCTACACTTACATCCACCCATGCAGGAACACATCCTACAACCATGATGGAAGGGCTCTGCACTTACATTCACCCATGCAGGAACATATCTTGCAACCATGATGAAAGGGCTTTGCACTTACATTCACCCATGCGGGAACACGTCCTGCAACCATGATGAAAAGGCTCTACACTTACATCCACCCATGCGGGAACACATCCTGCAACCATGATGGAAAGGCTCTGCACTTACATCCACCCATGCGGGAACACATCCTACAACCATGATGGAAAGGCTCTCAAACTCGGGTTGAGGGTTCCTGGTAATTGACCAGGTGCCTCCATTCTCCAAGAGAATGGCAATAACCCTTATATCTAATCAAGTGGGAACACATCCCTCAATCACATCAAAATGGCCATGCGCTCACATCTGATCATGTAGGAACACATCCTATAGTCTTATCAGAATGGCCCTCAGTCCTAGACCAAGTATTCCTGGTAACTGGCCAGGCACCTCCATTCCAAGAATGGCAATAGCCCTTATATTTGATCATGTAGGAAGAAATCCTATAGTCATTTTAGAATTGCTCAGCACTCATATCTAACATGGAAGGAACCAATCCTCTCACCATGACATAATGGCTCAGCCCTTACATCTGACCATGGAAGGAACCAATCCTCTCACCATGTCAGAATTGCTCACAGACTCATCACTTCCCTTTGCAAGATACCTCGATCTGAAGAACACCAAGATTCTCCCTGAAGTACTCAAACTTCACTCTAGCCAATGGCTTTGTCAACACATCATCTATCTGTTCGTCCATCGCAACATATTGGAGCTTCACTACTCCCCTCTGCACCATATCCCTGATAACGGTGATACTTGATCTCGATATGCTTCAACTTGTCATGAAACATTGGATTCTCTGACAACTTCACACAACTTTGGTTGTCACAATGTATACAAGTAGCATCCAACTGGAGATCAAATAAATCAGACAGTAGCTTCCTTAGCCATACTGCCTCACAACTAGCTGAACAAGCTGCGACATACTCTACTTCAGTTGTACTCAGTGCCACATAGGATTGCTTCCTGCTAAACCAAGAGATCACACCTGATCCCATACTAAAGCAACACCCTGAAGTGCTCTTCCTATCGATGGCACTTCCTGCCCAATCTGAATCAACATAACCCTCTAGGTTAATCTTTCGATTTGCCTCGTACTTGAGCCCATAATCAATTGTACCCCTCAGGTACCTCAGAATATGCTTTGCAGCAATCAAGTGAACATGTCTTGGATCTATCAAGAACTGGATCAAGGTGTTCACAGCAAAGCGAATATCTGGTCTCGTGTTAGGCAGGTACATCAAGGACCCAATCATCTAACAATACATCGCAGCATCGACTATCTCTGATGAAGCATCACTCAATAGCTTCAGGTTTGATGCCATAGGTGTGGTCATAGCCTTGCAGTCCATCATCCCAATCCTCTTCATGATCTCTAATGTATATTTCCCTTGTCCCAGGGAAATTCCATCTACATTCTGCCACACCTCCATGCCTAGAAAATAATGCATCATACCCAAGTCCTTCATTTTGAACTCGAAAGCAAGCTTTCTCTTTGTATCAGCAATCAACCCATCCATACTTGTTATAAAGAGATCATCTACATATAGTAGGAGCATCACTGGGTTTCCATCTTCAACCTTGTCTGCTTTACTCTTAGTAAATCCCAAACTGGACAGAAAGCTATCAATTCTACCGTACCAAGTCCAGGGTGCTTGTTTCAAACCATATAGGGCTTTCTTCATAGTTTATTCCTTCTTTCTGTGAGAAACCACGAGCCATGAATCTTGCCTTATGTTTCTCTATGCTACCATCTGCAGCATGCTTGATCTTGTAGATTCATTTGGAAGTTATAACTGACTTCCCTTCTAGTCTTGGGACAACATACCAAACATCATTCTTCATGATTGATTGATACTCTTCGATCATAGCATCTTTCCATTCTTTTCGTTCTGCCGCTTCTTTATAATTAGAAGGTTCTTTATCGATGAAATCACATAGTAATGCTACATACACGGAGCAAGATCTGGACCTCTTTCTTTCTCTGTGATTCTCTTCCGGAGCCCCATATCTTTCCACACCTTGGATAGCTTCTCGTACCCATTAGAGGAAATTTGAGGACTAAAACGGGACTCCTAAGGAAAATAATAAAATAATATTTTAAATAATAAAATAATAGTTAAAATAATAAAATAATAGTTATTAATTTTGGAGGAAGAATGAAAAAAACTACTTTTTTCATTCGTATTTTTGACATATCTCCCTTTATTTTTACTCAAATTCCGAGCGGGAGAGATAGTTGGATGTGGAATTTAATTCTACATCCAACGAGTACCCACACTGCATAATTTTGATGGACCTTGCTACCCCAAAAGTAAGAAATACCTGAAAAAATGTGATGATGACATCATCATCACATTTTTTTAAAGTATTTCTTATTTTTGGGGTAGCGGGGTCCATCAAAAGTATGCAGTGTGGGTACTTGTCGGATGAGGAATTAAATTCCACAAAAAATGCGGAATTAAATTCCGCATCCAATGAGCTCTCCCGCTTGAAATTTGAGTAAAAACAAAGGGAGATATGTCAAAAATACGAACAAAAAAATAGTTTTCTTTTATGACAAATATGTCAATTCAACCATTATGGTTGACTCATTTTATTGAAATTCTATTGGTTCCTGAATTCCAACTCACAAAATTTATTGTTGGCGCATTTTCTTATAAGGCCCATTTTATACCCCAAATTTCCTCTAATGCAAGCAGGCTTCCTCTTGTGAGGATTCTTCTCCTGAGGTGGATCTACAGGTTCTTCTGGTTCTTCAAATTCTCGATCTTGTTCTTGAACTTCTTCATTCATGGTTGTATCATGAATTCTAGGTGCTTGTACTTCTTCAAGATCTTTAGCAGGTTTCTTTTTGGATTTGTTGTAAGCTGAGTCTTCATCAAATGTTACATCCCTGCTGATGTCAATCATCTTGAATCCTGGGAAGTATATTCTGTAAGCCTTCAAGCTTTCAGAGTATCCCACAAATATACCCTTCTTTCCTAAAGGATCTAGTTTTGTTCTCTTTTCTTTTGGAATGTGTATATACACTGGACAACCGAATATTCTGAGATGGCTGACTTCTGGTTTCTTGTTGGAGAAGACTTCTTCAGGAGTCTTGTTCTCGATTACTCTATGTGGAGTACGGTTCTATACATACACCGTTGTTCTAACAGCTTCTTCCCATAGATGCATAGGAAGATCTTGATCATGAAGCATTGCTCTTGCAGCTTCCATGATAGTTCTATTCTTCCTTTCTGCAACCCCATTCTAGTGTGGATTATAAGGAGTGGACAAATCCCTCTTAATCCCCGATTCTTTGCATAAGTCTTTGAATTCATTTGATGTGAATTCTCCACCATTATCTGATAGAAATGTCTTGATATTCTTTTTTGTGTGGTTCTCAATCAAGGCTTTGAATTCCTTGAACTTGCTGAACACTTCATCTTTGTTCTTCATGAAGTAAATCCATGTCTTCCTAGAAACGTCATCAATGAAAGAAACATAATATACATCCCTGCTTAGTGAGCTTGATGACATTGGTCCGCATACATTAGAGTGGATGATTTCCAAGATTCCTTTTGCTTTGCTCTTGCTACTTGGAAATGTCTTCTTTGTGTTCTTTCTTTTCACACATCCTTTGTAGACCCCATCATGTTTTGCTTGAATTTCTGGAAGACCTTTAACAACTCTGCTTGCAAGTGGTAGTGCTCTGTAATGCACATGTGCAATCCTTCTATGCCAAAGTTCATTTGGCTCTACTGTGTCATGGACCAATGCTTGTTCTGGATGGCCCTTCAATTTGTACAAACCTCCTTCTTGTTCTCCAATCACTACTGCATCATCGATAGTATTTCCTTTTGGCCACATGATGACTTGACCATCTATAAATGCAACCCTCATTCCTTTTGCATCTAATGTAGATATGGAGAGAAGTTTCTTCTTTATCCCTAGTACAAATAATACTTCTTTCATTATCATTGATTTTCCAGAGTCTAGCTTGTAGGAGGATTCCCCACTACCTTTTATTGGATACTGGTAGTCATCTCCTAGCTTCACCTTGTGAGGTGATTCATGTTTTGAAATTTTCATGAAGGATTCCTTGAATCCTGTCATATGTTTGGGAGCCCCACTTTCTATAAGCCAATCATTGCTTCCATGAGTAATGTTTCCCATAAGAGCGGAAATCAAAACACATTCTTCATCACTGGAAGAATCTTCACTTTCATGTATGGTTCTCTTCTTGGAAGGTTCATCATCCTTTGTAGCATGAGCATGATGTCTTCTCTTGTTTCCCTTCTTCTTATGAGAGTTAACCTTGTTTCTAGGACAGTCTTTGGCAAAGTGTTTTCTTTCATCACATGTATAGCATCTTAGTTTAGATAAGTCCTTTCTAAAGTTATCTTTCTGGTGAAAGGTCTTACCTCTGGAGTGATGAGAGTTTCTTCTATTTTTCTTGGATTGAACTGTGAGAGCTTGATCTTCACTTCCCATCTTCTCTTCTCAAACAGCTATCTGAGATTCTTCTTGAGAGAATTCTTCCCATAGTCTGCTGAACTTGACTAACTTCTTTCTGGCACAAATTCCTTGAATGAAGGAGTCCCATGATCTAGGGAGACCATTCAAGGTGGTCATTACAATCTCTACACTTTCCACTTCTTCATCTACTACTTCCAGTTGTTCCTTGATCTGAGATACCCTTGTAAAGTAATACTGGATGGTCTCGGCATTCTGGATATTTACATTCTTCAACTGGTTCCTTAGATTCATCTTCTGATTGATGTTATTCCCTTCAAATAGTTTGGTTAGGGCATCAAACATGGCTTTAGGTGTCTTGAGGGAGGACACCTGCAGTATGAGGTGATCCTTGATAGAATCTGCAATGATCCTCTTTTCCATAACCAACTTCTTATGTAAGGCCTTGGCCTCATCTACCTCTGGAATTGGAACCTCCTCATTGATGTAGGAGTCCAACTCATTCTCTTCTAGGACCAGGGAGATCCTATACTTCCAGGCTCGGAAGTTATCAGCTCCCTCAAGATTTTCTTCAAGCTTGGTATGATCAGACATCTTAATTGAGAACCTAAAATGGAAATACAAAAGATTTATATCTTACCAGGTCAAGGTGTCAGATAAATCCTACAGTGCTGGTTCAGGAGCAGATTAGGGTTTTTCTTTCCCAGAGTTCTGTCCAACCAAATGCTTTGAATTTGATCCCTAACTTCTATTTTTAGGAGGAGATCAATCCAGGTCTGGGCTCACTGAAAAATTCCACTTATGTGAAAAGATGTAATTTTCGACAGCAGTGTCGAGTCCAAAACTGAAAAACCTCAGAATTGGATTCTACTTCGACAGAAAGATGCGCCCTAGGGAGGAGAGTTATTCCAACCTTCTTTTGCTGAAAATCTGTGGAGAGAGATCCACAAAGTAGGAAGCCCTAGTTCCTGCAGTTGCATAGTGTCTTCTTTTCAGGTTAGCTCTGATACCATGTTAGATTTTTAACATTAAGTTAGCATAACATTAGGATCTTTTAACTGAGAGAACAATAAGCACAAGAATCAAACACAAGAGACAATGAACATAGTATTTTTCCTTGGGGAAACCATAAATGGAGAAAACCCCACAAATTCCTTAGAGATAGAATCAACACCAAAGTAAAACCCCAAAACAATAAGATGATCTCCCGACAGAAGTAACCTCTTTCTTCTAGCCCCAGTGTCTTTCTCTTCCTCAGCTATGCGCTACAACTGAGTGTGTGATAAATAGAGAGGTAACCTCTCTATTTATACTAATTCTTGACATGACTAAAACCCTACTAGGGCCAAATTCACTAGTTGAGTCTAATAACCCTAGTGCCCCGGAGTTGCGGGGACTTTAACCCTTAGACAATAGGAGGGTTACCCACAATGACTTGACATGACTTGTTTACATTATAGAACCTCTCGATAGGAACATCGGGGCATGACATGACTCAAGTACATCTAGGAATAAACATCAGGTTACAATAGATAATAAATACAAGTGAATACATTCTAAAGTTACAATTACATCAACGTGAGTAGGACTAACTCCCCATAGAAGAGGAAGAGTCTAAGAAGAAACTAGGTGGCATATGGAGCTAGATTCCCTATGATTTATGACAACAATGATTGGATATTATATGAAAAGTCAGAACTGATTGCATACCTATGACAACATGACATGTCAGGGATAAAAATATCTTCCAAGAGGGTGCACTTGGGACTAGGTGACAACCATTCGAATTGGGTGGAAGATGAAGGGTTGAGGAGAAGACCAAGTGGCATGGAGGTTACTAAACATAAAGGATTAGGTGGAGGAATCCTATGGGAATGAATTAGACCTTAGATAACCTTAGGAGGATTATAAAAATATTTCATGAGGAATGGAAATATATTTTTATCATTTGTGAATTTTCCTTTGGCATTCAGAGAGAATTAGCTTGTCCTTCGCACAGTGAGTGCACACTTACCTTGCTAGTGAGCCAATTTCAAGAGAGTGATATTATCATACACGTTGGCCATGGGAGAGGACATTAATAAATATCATTTGGAGCTTAATGTATTTGTTTATTTAATATAGGATGCTGCTGTTGTTCTTGTCCCATCTCTTCTCCCATTCTCTCAATTCCCACTTCCATATTTACATGTTTTTCTATGAAGGCACACTTGTGTGAATGTTGGTTGCGCCCCATTGAGTTCAGTTGATTCCAAATAATGGGTGAATGATTCATGGATATGTAATATGTAATTTCTATTCTCTTTAAGTTTAAATCAGAATAAATACATATGAAAATGTCCACATTTCCAAGATTTCTTGTGATTAGTTTCCATGTGACGATTTTCCCTTTAAATGGAGATTGTATATTTGATGTATATTGTGAATTGGGTTAATTTTATATGATTTTAGTGAGACATTGAAATAATTTAAATGGTATATATTCATATTTCTATTTTTGGAACCATTATGTGCACCATTTATGAGTCGAAGTTGAGCTTTTATGTGTCATTTTCCTTAAGCAAATATCATTGAAATTATACATTCGAATATGAAGCTTTAATCCTCTATTGTAGAAATATTAACTGCATATAATGAAATTAAATTGATTCTAATTACATTCCCCATAATGTATTCTGAAAGGTGGGAGGGTTTCATAGGAGTTGGAGAGCCATTTATGCCCACACCCTAGGGGGAATTACATCGTAAATTGCTAGTATTTTTTTTCCTTTTTTCCATATTTCCCAAATGGATTTATGGATGTATATGATATGTAATAAAACCATAATAGAGTATATTTAATATTTATAAGGCTCCCCACAACATTCCCTACCAAATTAGAGACCCTCTTGAGCCATTTGAATCTCCTACAGTCAAAAATAGTCAAGACAATTTTTCCAAAATTCTGCATTAGTTGGGAATTTTCGAATTGGGACATTTCTAGAGGTATCAGAGAATGATATTGGAACCTAATAGATATATCTATTCATGTTTCCTGATTCTTACCTACCTCCATTAGAAACTAAGACTAGAGATCTTAACATTGAAAGAGAAGGAAGTAAAGAAAGTAATCCTAGTTACTAAGAGATTAGGAAAGAATTAGGATTTGGAGATATGGAGGGAAAAAAAGATAATGGAGAACTTAAAAAATTGATTACATCAGCACTAGAAAGTATGACAAAACATCTCATTCAAGGGTTCGAGTTGTTGGCCAGCCAACTTGGGAGCAAGTCAACACCTGGGAGTAGTAGTAGTACACCCCATGATGGGAGAAAGACCAATTGAGAAACTATTTTTTTGAATACTAGACCTCAGAACAGACCTCATGAATTTAAAAATCAGAATGGACCTGCAATACCTAGTTTTTAGAGTCCAAAGAAGGCCTGGTACACCACCTATGATGTTAGAGAAACAACGAATTATTGGCAGCAATTAAGTAATGAATGTAGGAAAGTCCTACCTTTTTATCAGTTCATTAGAGCTTCTCTTTAGTTCAAGCAATTAGAGGAAATGGGAATAGGGAATCTCATACTAAACATGAATTAAAACACACGATCGAAAAAATAACGATTCCTTCCTTTGATGGTTCCTCACAAATGTCTACTAGTGCTTGGTTGCAAAATTGAGTGTATATTTTCAATTAAATCCTATGGTTGAAGAAGATGCATTGAAAATGGCCATTATACATATTAAAGGGGAAACTAGTGATTGGTGGTTCCATGGTATTATAAAATTGGGACACTATCATATTTTATCTTATGAGGGTTTCGCCAATGCATTGATGGATTGTTTTATGAGGAAAGATCCTGAACTTCCTTTCAAAGAACTAGCACAATTAAAGCAAGTAGGAACTCCTGAAGCATATGTTACAATTTGAAAATATTTCAGTAATTTTTTCTAATGTATATATAGATAGGTTGGTTTTATTGTTTATTAAAATATTGATAGAACCTTTGAGAGGGATAGTGAAATCCCACAAACCAACCACATTAAAGGATTCCATGAATTTGATAAGGGATTTGCAGAATGTGTTGCGAACAACCAAATACCCTCCTAAGACAAATTTCCCTTCCAAGTTAAAGGAAGGTAAGAATCCATGGAAAAAGTACTCCTATACTAAATAAAATAAAGTAGGACCAAGAAAATAAGAGCTTAGAAGAAAGAAGCAATGTTTTACATGCAAACAGCCTTGGGTCCCAGGACATAGATGTGCCAAGGGGAAGGCACACTACATTGAAGTTTTTTCTGAATATGATTAAGAGGAGTAGGAGGAGGAAGAGGCACAAATTGCAGCCCAAGAAGAAGGGTACCAAAAATTAGAAGAAGAAGAACCCACTCTTGATACAGGAAAAAATGCAGCACTTTCGGGTATACCTAGATTCCACACCTTAAGGCTCAAGGGAAACATACAAGGCCAAAAGGTCACGGTTCTAATGGATGGTGGAGCTGCTAACAACTTCATAGATGAAGCCTTGGTGGAGAGGAGAAAGATACAATATGAATACTTTTATGGTTTCATATTCATCATTCCAGGTAACAATTCTATGGACTACGCTAAATGGATTCCAAAGCTTCAAGTTACTTCAGGAAATCATACTATCACTGACAATTTTTATGTAGTGAATGTGGCTGATAGTAAAAATGTGGTTTTGGGAGTAGAATGGGTGTATTATTTAGGGGATCATACAGTTAATTATCAAGACCCTGAAATAAGGTTCAAAAATTTAGAAGGGAAACCCATCTTGCTGAGGGGAATGCAGACTTACCCAAATCAAGTGGTGTCTTTGTGGCATGAGGACTATATTGAGGCATGGAGATATCGAATGGGATATTGAATGTTTAATTACATATACTAAACCCCACTTAACATTTCCAAGCATCCTAAGGAGATAGAGAAACTATTGAGTAAGTATGAGAAGGTTTTTGGAGAGCTTCCCCCATGAAGACCAACAGAGAGAGGTGTTGAGCAGATCATAGAGTTAGAGATAGGAAAACAACCTATCAAAATGCATCCTTATAGGAATCCAAAAAGGATTCAAGATGATATTGAAGAGGCCATTAAATAACACTTGGATTTGGATCTCATAAGGCATAGTTCTATCCCATTTTCTTCTTCAGTTGTTATGGTAAAAAAGGAAGATGGAACCTTGAGAATGTGCATTCATTTCAGAGAATTAAACAAGAAGACAATAAAGAATAGATACCCCATCCCAAGGATTGATGAGCTCATGGATGAGCTCCATGGGGCCAAGTTCTTCTCAAATATTGACCTTGTTGGGAAAATTAATTCTCTAATGAAATAAACAACTGAAATTCCCAAAACATAAACTGTCAACCCAAGGAGGTCTTTTATTTCAAAGCTATCGTGCAATATCTATGCAAGCACAATTTCTACTTGAAATTGTTGATCTGTTGGTATGAAATTGAAACTCTTTGTAAACTAGATCACACCTTATTGAAAATAAATCAAACCCCAAACCTATTCATAAAATCACACAATAAATATAATAACTCTTCAAGCAAAATCAACTCTTATGAAGCAATATCTAATTACATAAATCTAAAAGAAGTGTTATGTTGGCCAAAGATCTATCAAAATGAATTAACAAGAAAAGAACTATGATAAATCTAATGAAGGAAATAATGAACTAAATAAAACATATATATATACACAATAACACACTTGTAATCAACACTACCAGCCTCTGCTCAGGGAAGAGGACCCTTCCTCCACTGAGCAGAGATGGATCTCAAGAATGAAGGTCTAAAACTCAAGCATTAAGAAATTTCCAGCATGTATTATCAGAATGAAATTATTACAATAGAGTATGTATGAAACTATACATCATAAAATTTCTTTCTCTCTTCCCCCTTCTCCATGATATTTAATACATATTTATACATAAAAATCATTCATGAGGATAAGGAACCAAATTCCCAAGTTGGAATTTGTTTTAACAAATTTGCTAATTTTAAAACTGGTCATAATTGCAAATTTGGAAAAGACCCTCTTGAATAACCACTCGTATCTCTCAAACCATGGATTTTTTTGGCGATTTCCTCTGGATTCTAGTAATTGGGGTCGTTACACACAAAACCCATGTCTCGGGTTTTCGATATTTTTTCCATTTTGTCATTAATAGAAACGAAAAAATCAATGTGTTCTTATCTAGCATGTGTTTTTGGTTAAGCCCATTTGATCATGAGATGGAGGATTCTATGTTGGAGTTGGGAATGAATTGAAATCACAAATCCACATAATCAATCCTAGAAATGAAAGTATGTTGTGAATATCCATGTGGATGTGTGCTAGCATGCCAACTTTGGAGGCTTGAACCCTGAGTTCTATTGGTGTTAATATGAAAAATTGCTCCACAAACCATCATCAATAAAATTATGCATAATAGTATTCAATTCATCAAAAATAAAGGAAAATAATCATTATTAACCACTAAAGCATCAATAGGAGTAATATGGTATTTTACGGGAAGTTACAACAAATAGATGGAAAATGGAATGATAAATGGATAATAATAGGAAGAAGAGGGATGCAATATATGTCGATAGGTGATGAAAATATGGACAAATTTGTGACCCAATAGACATTAGATCAAGTTATCATCAAATTCAAATGAGAGAATAAGACATACCAAAGACTGCTTTCAAATGCCGCTATGGTCACTTTGAGTTTGTTTCCATGCCCTTTGGCTTGACAAATGCATCAGCCATATTCCAATAATGCATAAATAACATATTACACAAGAAAATTTGTAATTTTTTCTTTTTTTTCTTTGATGAAATTCTTATTTACAGTAAAACTTGGAAGGAACACTTGCATCATCTAGAAGAGGTATTGAAAATTCCGCATGATCAATCTTTGTTTACTAAGCTGTCAAAATGTGAGATTGGTTTGACAGAGCTCTTGTATCTTGGACACATCATTGGTCAATATGGTGTGAATGTGGATATGGGGAAAACATGAGCCATTTTAGAGAGGCCCCATCCAAAAAGTCTCACTGAAATAAGAGGATTCATTAGAATTTGCACCTACTATAGAAAGTTTATGAAGGGGTTCTCCCAACTCACTTCACCTCTCAATGATTTGACAAAGAAATATGTTTTCCAATGGAATGAAGGGGCTGAAAAATATTTCCAAAGAATGAAGGAGGTAATAAGAAATTGTCCAATTCTAGCATTTCTCAATTTTTCTAAACCATTTGTCTTGAAATGTGACGCATCAGGAGAAGGAATTGGAGCTGTCCTAAAACAAGGAAAGGACCCAATATATTTTGAGAGTAGGAAGTTATAGCCACATGAGAGAATTTAATCCATCTATGATAAATAAATTATGTCCATCATGCATTCTTTGATCAAGTTTAGATAATACTTGGTGGGAAACAAATATGTAGTCAAAACTGACCATAACAGCTTAAGGTAAGTTCCTCACTCAAATGGATTTAAATGAAAAGAATCAAAAGTGGGTGAGTAATATTCAATAATTTGACTTTGATATTGAATATGTGAAGGGGAAAAATAATGTGGTAGTTGATGCCTTATCTATAATACCTTCTCTTTCTCTCATGGATGTAGCAGAAAATTGGAAAGCCACATTAGAAGTAGAGTATGCCAAAGATAAATTTTCTTGTGAACTTTTTGATGGGACTAAAAATGATGATAGGTATAAGGTATTGTAATGAATCATATACTATGAAGGTAGAATCTATTTGGTCCCTAATTCAAGTTTGAAGGAGGAAATTTAAAAAAAGGCTCATGATTCTCCTTTGGTAGGCCACCCCAGTTTCTTCAAAACATACTGAATGTTGAGGGAAAGATTTGAAGTATGATGTTTTGAAGTATTTTAATAAATGGCCCACATGTAAGAAAAATAAAGTGGATCACACTCATCCAACTGGTCTCTTACATCCCTTTCCAATTCCAGCACAAAAATGGGAGACCATTTCCATGGACTTCATCATTGGTTTGCCCAAAGTATTTGGTAAGGATTGAATATTTTTGGTGGTCGATAGAATCACTAAATTTGCTCATTTATTTGTTGTTACTACCACTTTCACTGTTGCACAAGTTCCTGAACAATTTTTTAAATACATTTTCAGATTATGATGGGATTCCTAAGAGCATTGTCAGTGACAGAGATAGAAAATGTTTGAGTTCATTTTCGAAAGAACTCTTCAAAATGGTGGGGAAAAGTTTGACACCTAGCACAAGCTGTCATCACAAAACTGATGTCCAAATAGAGAGGGTGAATCAATGGTTGGAAGGATACTTGAGGAACTATGTTGGTGGGAAGAAAAAAGCATGGATAAAATGGTTTCATTTGGGTGAGTTTTGTTACAATAACACTTTCCATATGTCCATCGGTATGTCTCCTTTTAAAGTAATTTATGGTTATGATGCATTGTTATCAGCCAAAATGACATTTCTACATCCGAGTGCTGACATTCATCATGTCGGTACACAAAAGGACAATTAGGATTAAAGTGGCCAAAACATATAGATGTGCATGACCTTTGATGCATTATCTTCAGACCAGCCTTATATATTTTTATTATGAGTTTTGGGTTGCACATGCGACTATGTGCATTGAAATTCATGTGTCATACATGACTATGTGCATTACAACCCGTGTGTACCTTGCATAACCTGTGTTTCATACACCCCTTTCCTATATCAATACTCGCAGATACCCTAATTCGACCTTAAAAAATATAAATCATGATTAGACGAGATTAGTTGGGACTTAATCCATAACTATCCCAACTGTCTCAACCATCTTAACCTTTGAAACCTCTCTATTTCCCAAAGTATAAATAGAGGCCTTGGGATGGGGATAATTAATGAATTTCGGAAGAGCAAAGTTATGCTGGTGGTATACCTTCAGAGTCTTGGAGCAATAGAACTCAGTGTTCTCGGTTGCAGAGGAGTCCTTGTGTCAGAAGTTGGGTTGTATTCTTACCTATTCACTATTTTTTAATAAAGATAATTCTTCTTCCAATATTGTATTGTGTTTATCTCATGGATATTGGTTGAATGGAAATGTTCAATTGTGTTATTCATATTCTTTTCATCTAACCTCTAATGTATATATGTATGATATATTGCTTGAATAATTTTCTCTTTGCAGGTGAAGAGAAGCATCTCTAGAAGCTTTGGAGAATATTAAAGTGAGAGAAGACCAAGCTTGGATCAATCGTCATAAACCGAGTAAGCCAATATCTCTTCCTATTCTGTGAAATCTAATTGTATGCAAGTCTAATAGTAAGTTGGTAACCCTAGACCCTAGGTTACAAGGGTTTATTGTATTGTACAATAGAACTGACTACTCCGCTGGGGAGTCCATCCTATAGGTGCTTTACCAGTCTTTGTTCTTATTTTGATTCCGAGTGTGGTAATTTTTATCTTGCTTTTGATTTACAGTGTAGTGTGCCTAGAAGCCTTTACTAGTTCTTTTTCCTTGAATTTTTTTTAGTTAAATACGTGGGTTGCTGTTGTACACAGTCGCATGTAAGACCTTGTATACGCGGGTTTCTCTATAAGACAGTCGTGTGTCATACGTGACTTTCCTGCATACACAGTCGCATATATCCTGTAGCAGCATAAAAATTGGGTAGGGTTTTATTGTCCTTGTTTTATTTGGTTTTTTTATTGCTTGGAAGTATTCTGTTATTGGCATGACTATGTGAGTCTAAAGTCTTGTTCGTCACACCGATTGCTTATTTTCAATCCTTTGAGACCTTTTTTATTGAATTTCCTCCATCTTGTGATTTGAAGTCGATCCTCCTGCTTGGTTTATAAGTTTAGTGCTTTGTGTCTAGGTCAGTGATTAGGGCTTTAGATACTTTATACTATGTACTGCATTTTGTGGTGTCAGTTTTTCACTTGTTCTTTTCTGAATCTAGTGGACTTTTTGGGTTCAATAGTTTCTCCAAGTCAGGTTTTTTCTGAGTCTTCTTCCTGTTTGGTTGAAGTAGGTCATTTTGGGTCCTTTATACTTCATTTCACTTATTGTATGCTTTGATTATTCAAACTTTCTCAAAAAATTTCTTTAGTTGCATTGTAGTTTTTGAAGAATATGAAAAAGTGACTAAAAACAACCTTTCACGCCATTTACCTTCTGACTAAAAACAACCTTTTAAAATGAACAATATAATTTAAAAATTATTATTAAGTTTTATTTTATAGGCTCATACACCAACTAGCTTAGGCTAGACTTGTGGAATAGGGAGTTTTAACTCTCCACAAGTGTTTAAATTCAGACGTACTTGGATAATCAATAGGTAAACTGTCTTCTATGTTGATTGTATCTGGAAAGATCCTCTCAAACGAGAGTTAAGCACGAGGCCACATGGAGGCTTTGAATGAGGAGATAACCCTCCAATTCCTTGTCAAAGCGTAGACCAAGGTTTTTGCACATCTAGGGACTTCTGTCAATACCACCCTCCAGGCCCTGTGCGGTGCCAGTGTTGACAGGGTTTCGGGCTTTACTACCCTACCCATGCATACGAAACATGCTTGTGACTGTCCCCCCATAATGTCATTATAGTTGCGGTAGCCTTTAGTCTCTTTGACATCTAGGGTTCATACACAGGTACATCGAAAGGATATTTCTGGTTGACCTTGGACAGGCTTGGAAGGTAACCCCGGTAGAAGGTGTGGGAGGGAAGTGGGTGATTCCTCTGCTTATGCCTAAGAACATATACAGGGATGGCAAGTAACTATCTCTCAGCTTCCTTTTGGAAAGAATATCTTGTGGATTTAGGAAATTTTGTAGTGATGTTTGGTTTGTTTATGTTTAGCCGACCCTAGGGTGTGTGAAGAATAAATTTTTAATCATGGAGGACCAACCTCTCTGAAGGTCAAGAATTTTGCAAAACCTTCATGCATTTACTAGAGTGGAGTCTCCACCGCCCCCTCAAAGGCAGAAATTAGACACAGATGGTTCTTTTGAACCGGTAGGAATTAGTGAAGTTCTAGGTGAACCGAAACTTAGGACAAACCAAGTTGATACAACCATAGTAGAGATAGAAGGATTGCAGGCTGACGATTTTGCAAGAAACTTTAATTCACCTCTTACTGACCTAAACGATCCTGTGATCGTCCAGGTTTGTCCTTTCAATTCACCTGTGATTGGTGTTCATGTAAGAAGACTTATGTATAGTGTAGAAGAGAGTCTATCTACCCCCATCTCAACTATTCCAGTTGAAGGAGTGTCACCTCCCTCTATTGGTACTCCTAGAACAAATATACCTGCTACTCCCTTAACTATAGCTAGCCAGGTGGTTCAACCACTGGCTTCCACAAACGTAGTAGGAACTTATGGTGGGGTGGTGACTGGGATTCCCAATGCACCTTCTACTTCACCCTCTTTTGCATACACTACTTAGAGTGGTCCTGTTGGATCCTCTTCATTTGTCCAGGGTTTTCCATAGAATGGGGGGCACATTCCCCCATCCACTCCATATGTAGGCCCCACACCTTCATATGTAGGGATGCATTTTGGAAATACTAACTCTTATGGTCAAGGTTTCCAAATGTCGATTTTGACTCCTTTCACGAGCCCTCCTTTCTCACTTTTTAGCAGAGGGATACCTACTCCTATTTTTCAAACTCTAGTTTCAACTGGAGTAGCTCAAACCACATACACTGCACCACATATGAATAATCCATTGGCTTATGGGTGGAATCCTTTTCAACGTAGTCCAATTACTTTGCAACCAGTAGGTGGGGGAAACCCCACCTTTACATTTGGGAATCAGGGGGGAAAGTTCTTCTAATTCCCAAGATCATGTTATTCAAGCTCCGGTTAGGCTCAAACTTCCTTTCCTGGAAACTTTAAACTTTCCATATTTGTCCAAATTAATGAATGACCCGGTGAAAGATGATGCCTCATGGCCACCAATCTCTACCAAGTTACCCTCGGATATTCCAAAATTCGAAGGCAAAGTTGGTGAAGACCCAGGGGATCATATCACCACCTTTCACTTGTGGTGCTCTTCCAACTCACTAAACAATGACACCATTCAGTTTATATTGTTCCAAAGAACTCTGACTAGTGCTGCAACAAAGTGGTACATTGAATTTCCCTCTATTGCATTTGATAGTTTTTGGGACTTACATAATGTGTTCCTTAACCATTTCCAACTTTTTGTCTGGTATGATGCCGACACATACTTATTTTCCACCTTTTGGCACTACAAAGCCACTCACATTTCAGATCATATCCAAGAGTGGTGAAGGCGGAAGAGGCTCATTAAGGTCACTATCCCTCCTGAGTTTTTATTAGAATGGTTCCTTAAGTCCTTATTGCCATATATATCTAAGGATGTATCCACTTCAGGAGTAACTAATGAGGAAGAGGCTATCCTCAGGGCCCAACAGTTAGATTTGATATACTCTCAGTCTATATTCTATATGAAATCATCCCTGATGTACTGCGACCAACACATAGTGTTAAGAAACTTAAGCCTGGACCCCATGCCGATGGCGTGGTTGGTTCAGTTAAATCTCCCACTGTAGATTCTCTGGAAAAAAAAATCTATGATTTGTCCGTTAAATAGTCTACAACGGAGGTAGCAAAGGCTACCCCCTCATCCCAAAACACAAACGTTTTTGCTCAATCCTCCCAAAAGGGAAATTAGCAGCCTGATGGGGAAAAAAAAAGTGGATGAAAGGTGAGGGAAACCAAAAAAATCTAGATCCCACAAACAGTGTTGATGGGGGGAAAAGATAAGAAATGAGTGAAGTTTCCTTGCAAGTTGTTCCAGAAAGATCACCTGACCCATCAATTCCCTCTTATAGATCAATCTCAAAAGTTGCTAAAAAGTCAACAACCGGCTGTCCTAAAGGATCTTTTCCCCCAAGGATAGAATGCAGTTTCAGTTTCTAACGTAGTTGGGGGCACTGCTAATGCCCCTGACCAAAATTATATCAACATGGTTCGATCCCAGACATTTCTCTAGAATAGAAACAAGAACTATGAGACATAGGCTCCTTAGAAGGGTAAGTCTATAGGTGAAACTTCTAACCCTCTCACAATTGAAAAACCTGTCGAAACTATGCCTAATATACCAAAAGGTGTATTCAAGAAACAATTGCACAATCCTAACACTAGGGATGCATCCAATTACTCTATAGTTGAATATTTATCCCAAACCCCTTGTTCGATGTCAGCTTTGCAAGTGCTACAAAGTTGTCCCACCCAACGATATGCACTCTTAGCAGCCTTGGTAGTATGGATTCATCAAGCCTTATGGTGAAATTTAATTTGTCTGATGTCAAAATTCTCCTGCCGTATCATGTGTCTTTGTCAATAGATGTCATCCATGTTGGAAAAACCATTGGAAGGTCAGTTGTTGATGAAGGTGATTTCACATGTGTCATGTCCTTGTCTTGTTGGAAGGCTCTTAGATCTCCAAAGCTAGTTCCATCGAACACTCTACTTATTGCTTTTGATGGAAGGTCATTTCGTCCACATAGTATCCTACCATCTTTTGAGATTAAGTTGGTAGGGAAATCAGTTTCTGTTGAAGTATAAGTGATTGATGTCCCTTTGGATTATAACTTGATTCTAGGGAGAAGTTGGAATTATGTTATTAGTGCAATTTCCTCGACCGTTCTTTGGGTGGTAGTGTTTCCACATGAAGGGAAGTTGGTCACTGTTGACCAACTCAGTTTCACTCGGAAGTGTCGTATGGAAACTAATGAGTCCACCATTCCATTGCTTGATCAGGTTAGACCAACTAATGAGAGATTGGGGGTTGGTATGTATTCATCACTAATGGGCACCTTTGATATCCCAGCCCCTATAAACTATCTAGGTTATACCTATATTGGGAAGTCTGTCGAGACGGTTGTTGATAAAATAGATCCTTTGGTTCTTACTTCTCTTAATGAACCTAAATTTCCCTCATCAGAAGTGGACGTGACTTTTCAAGCTATTGTTGACACCACTACTGATCCTTTTTTGACTCTTTTTTCAATCTCCAGAGAGTTGGATGAAGTCTATCCTCCTGCCTAGATAGAAAACTCTTTACATTCTGACGGCTGCTTAGATATGGTTTTTCCTTCGGATAAAGCCATCTTGGAAACCATGAGTGGGAAAGATAATATCTATGAATATTTTTACCATAGATCCCATTTCCTTCCAAAGCTAAGTAGAATTCAAAACCAAGATTTCAATATGAGACAGGCGTAAGATGTTGTTTCTACCAATATCTTTCCAAACCCTGACGTCATTGAAACTATGCATATTGATGAAATTTATCTTTTAGAAGAAGTTTCCATATATACTACCTTGTTAAAGTAGTTTCACGATGCATGTGCTTGGTCATCCTTACTAGGAATATATCCATATATCATTGAACTTGGAAACCAAACCTACCTTGATTCTAAACATGTTCGACGAAGACGAAAAAAATACTATGCTTAGGCTTAGTACCTTTTACATGTATTTTATTGTATATAGTATTTATGTACAATAGCTAGCCGGTCTGTGTTCTTATATCATCTGTTGGTTGTTACAGATGTGTTCCGAGTGGTTCATAGGTTTTGTAGATGGCGCTAGTCGTCACACTTGTAACTTGACTTCAGCCGCATGGGTTATTTACTCACCCTCGGGACAGCTAGTTTCCTCTAGAGGCGCTTCCCTAGGTCCTACTACCAATAATGTGCCTGAATACAGGGCCTTCATTGAGCTTTTATGGGATGCCTTGTCATGTGGCATCACCCAGTTGGAAGTAAGACTTGACTCTCAACTGGTGGTTTCCTAGCTTAATCGAGCTTATCAGGTGCGAAACCCTATTTTATTATGTTAGTTTTTGCAAGTTAGGTTATTGGAAAGAAATTTTGATTTTATTACATTTAATCATATTCCAAGAAATAAAAATTCATTAACTGATGCATATGCAAATTATATCTTAGATTGGCACTTAACACATATTTCATAAAAATAAATAACAGATACATTGTAAAACACATGTAAATAAACCGACAATATATATATGTGTGTTTGTGTGTGTGTGTGTGTGTATGTCCATATAGATAGGTCAAGCTCTTGATCCTCAAATCCAATTATAACTGTAGAAATATACAAAAATTGGATCGTAATCCATAAAATGCCCCTAGGTCTAATCCTGACCACCGTGGTCACCCTGGTCATCTTGGTCATCCTTTTCTTGAGCTTCCTTAGCTTCTTTAGCTGCAGCATCCTCAGTGACATCTATGTAGATAAGTAAAACCCTGGCTACCCTTCTCATACGACGTATCCAGGTGGGTGGAATACCAACAACTAGTTCCTACATAATCGTAGGGATCTTCTTAATACGTAGAGTTGGGACTCTTTGGTTTAGCCTGACCAGCTTCCCTTCAAGTACCCTGATCAAACCTTGATCCTCTCCTGCCACTGGTCTAACATACATTCGAGGATTCCCATCAAGGTGGACTAGTCCAATATTTTCATTTTAAACATTAATTGGATTAAAAAATCTTATACATATGTATATATCTTTATGATAAAAATTCATAAAAATTTAAAAACTTGAAAAAAAACAAAATACCTAATGCTCCCCATGCTCCTCTAGGAGGGAGGGCAAGGTCATTTTCACCTCAAAAATCCATTCCAACATATGGAAGCTGCTCCAGTGCTGGTAGCTATCATCCCCACCATAAGTAGAAGTCATCGTCATAGACACTCTGAACTGAGCCACCGCTGCCATGGCGAAGGAAAATTTCTCCCCACCTACTCAGTCTAGGCTGACGGGGAGAGAAGGCTGGAAGAGGTACCATAGGGCTGATGGTGGGAAATCTCTCAAAGAATAAATCCACCAATACACTATAATATCCAAAGTTCTTTCATCGACCTCTCTTCTAGTCAGAGAGTTATTTCTTTATTATCGGGATTACTCCCGAGCACCAGTCAAACACAGCTCCTTGTAGGCACTCTACAATGATTCTCATATCGTTCCAAGTAGAAATATGGAGTGATGATGATCCTGCAACCCTCACTATTGTGCTTACCAGCACCTGCAATGGTAAGTTACTAATATGTGCAATAGGGATGCAAGTTCCCCTTTTCTGACTGTCGGGCGTGCAGTAAGTGTTGATGTAGTCCTGAACACTTAGAAGGTCACCACCCCTACCAGTACCCTCAAGGTTGACAGGTATTCCCCATCATGACAAACCTGTAATGAAATATATGTCTTCGAGTGCAACTTCCAGATTCTCACCTTGTAGGTCAAAGGCACCTAGGTCATGATCCCAGTAGTCAATTAAAAACTCCAGCAAACGGACATTGGCCCGCATAGATGAGGTGGAAAATAAATTTAAAAACCCACTTTGCTGCAATGCTTTCCCTGTGGGGGAACTTTGGAGTGCATCTTGGTCCATATTTTCATGTTCCCTCTCCCTGCACTCCAACACCATGTTTTAGCCTACCCATAAAGCCACCATCAAACATTAAAATTCATCAAAAAAATTTGATTTTGGCCCTATTTACACTTTCCTTATGTTATGCAGTACACACGACTGTCTTTTAGACAGGTCGTGGGTCATACACAAGTTTCCTTCAGGAAATTCACCTATAAAACACGTGTACATGACTATGTAAGTCACCTACTCGCGTGTACAGTGAAACCCCCTTAAGACAGGCTTAAAACATAAAATTTTGCATAAATTTGAAAATGTAAATGGATGAAATGGAAAATTAATGAAGAGCTAACTTACCTGGCACTTGCGGATTTGAAAATCGTCCATTGGTTTGTCCACATCGAGCAATTCAAGTCAGAGGTAAAAATTTCCTATATTGGGTAAAAATATGAAATGGTGTTTTTGAATTATATTTTTAGACTATTTATAGAAATAATTTCAAAATGTGGGTTTTTTTTAACCTATAGTTTTTAATTTCTATCAAAATCAAACTAATACCATCTCATGTTTTCGTAATGCAACAGGTCCAAGGTTACTTAAAGTAATTATTCACTCATATAGGATAGGGTTTTCATCATTTATATGCATTTTTTAATCTATACCTAATCTGCTTTAACCCTAGGATCACTACTTTGACCACAGACTATGGTGTCTAACCATTATTACCTTGTCTATACCATTGTTCTTCCATGGATAGGGCTTTCCTTCCATGAGTACCCTAGTTTAGAACACATTTATTGTCTTTGGTACTCATGCCGCATTTGTCATAGGTTTAGGGGATCCTTCTTAGATATTTTTCACACAAAATTGAGCCTCATTTTGGTCTCTTTTTACAAGCTATCCCCTTTATAAGGCTCCCCACCCTTATGGAGTTTCTTTAGTCCCAGGTCTAACTCCTCAAAATATACTTGACTGCCGAGTAAACTTGTCCATTCAGGATCGTTAAGAATATGTTAATGGGAATCCACATTGGTGGTAGGTTATCACTTTCTCAGACCATGTGGAATAGTACAAGAAAGTATCGCTTGCTTTTCTATGAAATTGAGAAGAGTATTCTCAGGCATAGGTTTATCACTTTTCTGGACCTGGCGGACTAAACTTATGGAAAAGGAGCACCCGGTATGAGCTTGTTTTTCTCTTTTTCATGCTCTAGACCTAAACATGAAAAAGATTCTGAGTGCACTTTATTCCTTTGTCATGCTCGTTAAACACTAAAGAACAAAGCATCTAGTTTAATATTGTAAGCCCCATTCCTCATAATCAAATGGATCTTTTCGAGTGATCTTGCTTTCCTTCACACTCATAAAACTCAAGCTATAATCTGCCCTTGAAGGAGCGTTGGGTAGGTGGTAATTTAACTTTTTTTAGATCTCCCTAACTAAGTACAAAAAAGTTGCACCTTGCTTCTTTGGAAGATAAGAGAGTTCTTCTATCGTATTTTTATACTTTTCCGGCCTCAGGAGACCAAATTGGATGAAAAAGGACCCCCCTATAGTCTTCTTCAGAGTTTTTAGACTCTCTAAACATGAAAACACCAACGAACATGTACTAGTTCGGGATCATAAAATCCAGTAATCAGTGACATTATCAAGAATTATTCTCTCCCCTCTTCAAGCTTGTCAAAAATGAAGAGATACATGAGTTGAATTTCTTGGACTCATTAAAATTTATCAGGAAAGATAAGGAAGAATTATTCTTTTTGGGTTACAGACAGTGGCATCATGTCCTCCTTGAACATAGCACTCTCTAAAATTTTCGATACTCATGTCTCAATGTACACTTTTTCAGCTCATCTATCACTTCGAGTTTATTACTCCTCCACTTGTCCTTTATACATGGGGAATCTGATCATGTCTCCTACATGACAGATAAGTCTAGTTGTCCTATATGCAAAGTTAAAAGCTTCCTTGGGTCATCTCTGTGTGGTGCTCACTGTTGAAGGATTTATCCCTACATCTAATCATTATCTTGATTCTATTATTATCCTATTTGAATATTACTTATTTCTACCTTCCCTTATCAAGTTCCTAGTCACTCTTGTGATCTATTTCCTTCCTCATCACAGCATGGTTTCTCATCAGTACTTCCTGAAGACGAAGACCTAGATTTTTTACGATGGTACCTTAGGATTCACTATCATCATTGGTGAACTCTTTTGCTTCAATTGTTAGTTTCACCTATTGCTTGACAATCTGTTGAATCCTTTCCATGTTCAACTTCAACACATCTATTCACATGGCCTGGATTGTACTAGTTCCTTTGGATTTTGACGAAGACCTTAGGTTTACATCTATACCCTAAGTTGCACAATATTGTGTTGTGTTCACCTACACAGCTTCCAGATTTTGAAGACTCGTCATTGTATATTGTGGCTTTGATCCACCTTTGTAATATACGTGGTATTGTACCCATATCATATGATGTAATTAAATATTGTAAAGGAGCTAGTGTTCCAGTATATTGAACATGACATCCTCATATATGATTTTGTATGACATTAATATGTATTTGTTTCATGTACTTCCTCTGCTTCCTTGGAATTCTAAGTTCTCCAAGATAATCATTGTAATGTATTTCGGCCATCACTTCCCTCTGACCTCACATAGTAAGGGGCATCTATTATTAGCCAAAATGGCACTTCTTCGTCCGAGAGCTGACATACATCATGTCGGAACACAAAAGGAAAATTAGGATTGAAGTGGCAAAAACACTATAGATGTGCATGAACTTTAATGCATTATCTTCAGACCAGTCTTATATATTTTTATTCTGAGTTTTGGGTTGCACACGCGACTGTGTGCATTGTAACTCGCGTTTCATATGCGACTATGTTCATTGCAAGCCATGTGTACCTTGCATACGTGATTTCCCTTTGACCAACCTACGTGTTATACACACCTTGACTATATCAATACTCGTGTATACCTTAATTCGACCTTAAAAAATATAAATCATGATTAGATGATATTAGTTGGGCCTTAATCCATAACTATCCCAACTATCTCAACCATCCTAACCTTCGAAACCTCTCTATTTCCCAAAGTATAAATAGAGGCCTTGGGATGGGGCTAATCGATGAATTTTGGAAGAGAAAAGTTATGCTGGTGGTATACCTTTAGAGTCTTGGAGTAGCATAAGTCAGAGTTCTCGGTTGCAAAGGAGTCCTTGTGTCAGAAGCTGGGTTGTATTCTTACCTATTCACTGTTTGTTAATAAAGATAATTCTTCTTCCAATCTTGTATTGTTTTTATCTCATGTATATTGGTTTAATGAATATGTTCAATTGTGTTATTAATATGCTTTTCATCTAACCTCTGATGTATATATGTATGAGATATTGCTTGAAGAATTTTCCCTTTGCAGGTGAAGAGAAGCATCTCTAGAATATTGGAGCGAGAGAAGATGAAGCTTGGATCAACTGTCATAAACTGGGTAAGCCAATATCTCTTCCTATTCTCATTCCATTTTCTGTGAAAGATGATTGTATGCAAGTCTAATAGTAAGTTGGTAACCCCAGACCCTAGGCATTGGAGCAGTCCTAAAACAAGGACAAGACCCAGTATATTTTGAGAGTAGGAAGTTACAGCCACATGAGATACTTTAATCCATCTATGATAAAGAAATTATGGCCATCATGCATGCTTTGATCAATTTTAGACAATACTTGGTTGGAAACAAATTTGTAGTCAAAACCGACCATAACAAGTTAAGGTACTTCGTCACTCAAATGGATTTAAATGAAAGGCATCAAAAGTGGGCAAGTAATATTCAAGAATTTTACTTTGATATTGAATATGTGAAGGGGAAAAATAATGTGGTAGTTGATGCCTTATCTAGAAGACCTTGTATTTCTCTCATGGATGTAGCAAAAAATTGGAAAACCACATTAGAAGCAGAGTATGCCAAAGATAAATTTTCTTGTGAAATTTTTTATGGGACTAAAAATGATGATAAGTATAAGGTATTGTAAGGAATCATATAATACAAAGGTATAATCTATTTGGTCCCTAATTCAAGTTTGAAGGAGGAAATTAAAAAGGGCTCATGATTCTCCTCTAGCAGGCCACCCCGGTTTCTACAAAACATACTGAATGTTGAGGGAAATATTTGCATGGAAAGATTTGAAGTATGATGTTCTGAAGTATGTTGATGAATTCCCCACATGTCAGCAAAATAAAGTGGATCACACTCATCCAACTGGTCTCTTACATCCCTTTTCAATTCCAGCACAAAAATGGGAGACCATTTCCATGGGCTTCATCACTGGTTTGCCGGAAGTATTTGGTAAGGATTGCATATTTGTGGTGGTCGATAGAATCACTAAATTTTCTCATTTATTTTCCGTTACTACCACTTTCACTGCTGCACAATTTCCTGAACAATTTTTTAAATACATTTTCAGATTGCATGGGCTTCCTAAGAGCATTGTCAGTGATAGAGATAGCATATGTTTGAGTTCATTTTGGCAAGAAATATTCAAAATGCGGGGAAAAATTTGACACCTAGCACAGGCTATCATCCAAAAATTGATGTCCAAATAGAGAGGGTGAATCAATGGTTGGAAGGATACTTAAGGAACTATGTTAGTGGGAAGCAAAAAGCATGGATAAAATGGTTGCATTTGGGTGAGTTTTGTTACAATAACACTTTCCATATTTCCATTGGCATGTCTCCTTTTAAATCACTTTATGGTTATGATGCATTCACTTTTATTGAACACAGTTTTGGTGATAGTAGAGATCCAAACGCTAAGGATTTGATTGAATAAATTCAAGATATTTTGAAGGTTTTGAGAGATAAAAAGGTTGTTCAAAATCAAAAGAAACAATATGCAGATCAACATAGAATGGAGAGAAAATTCCAAGCGAATGAATTGGTGTATTTGAGGTTTCATCCCTACAAACAAACCACCATAAAAGGTAAGGGTTCAGAAAATCTCAAACCAATATTTTATGGTCCCTACAAAGTGATTTGAAAAGTTGGAGAAGTGTCCTACTAATTAGAGATTCCCATGGGAAGCAAAATTCATAATGTGTTTCATGTTTATTTTCTAAACAATGTTATAGGGAAGCACATTTCATTTTCAGATACTTTACCACCTTTGGATGATGAAGGACAACTTTTTCTCATTCCAAACAAAATCTTGAGAACATGGGAGAGAAGGCTACGAAGCAGGACAATAAAAGAATATTTGGTACAATGGACGGATTTTCTTAGTGAGGAGGACACTTGGTAAGATGAAAAAGTTTTGCAGCATCCAAATTTGGAATTGCTTGAGGACGACAAATATTTGGTGGGGAGGACTGTCATGTCCCCATTCCTATAGGTATACTAGTTGACAATGTTCACCCACCTACTAGTTCCCTAGGTTGGGGGAGGATGCATTAAATATTGAAATAATGGAGATATGGGACCTAAGAGAACATTATTTTATTATTTGCACATTAATTTGGGCCATATAAATAATAAATATGGAGAAAATAAAGTCACATTTCTTCATAAGGACATTTGGAGGTCCATGGGGACCTTGGGTGGCTAGATGCTTCCTTACACATGTCATGACTTAACCCCAAATTAGAAATTATGAGGGATGGAATGTTATTGGAAGGTGAATATTGATCAAATGACATATCATGAGCCCAAGGATTCAAATGGGTGAGTAGGAGTAAATCCCCATAGAAGAGGAACGGTCTAGGAAGGAACTAGGTGTCATGTGGAGCTAGATTCCCTACGCTTTATGACAACAATGATGGAAGATTTTATGACAAGTTAGACATGATTGTAGACCTGATTTTAGACCTATGAAAACTTGACATGTTATGGCTAACAATATCCTCAAAGAGTGCGCACTTGGGATTAGGTGGCAGCCATTCGAATTGGGTGGAAGATGAAGGGTTGAGGAGAAGATCAAGTGGCATGGAGGTTACTAAACATCAAGGATGAGGTGGAGGAAGCCTATGGGAATGAATTCAAACTTGGAGGAAATTAGGAGGGTTGTAAAAATATGTCATGAGGAATTTAAATGTCTTTTTATCATTTGTGAATTTTCCTTTGACATTTGGATAGCATCAACTTGTCCTTTACATGGTGAATGCACACTTACCCTGCTAGTGAGCCAATTTTGAGAGAGTGATATTCTCATCCATGTTGGCCATGGGAAACAAAATTAAGACCTATAATTTGGAGATTCATGGATTTTTTTATTTCATATAGGATTTTTATGCTTTGCGTTACCCATCTCTCCTCCTATTCTCTCAATTTCCACTTCCATATTTCCATGTTTTTCTATGATGGCGCACTTGTGTGAATGGTGGTTCTGCCCCATTGAGTTCAGTTGATGCCAAAGCATGGGTAAATGATTCATGGCTCTGTAATATGTCCCTCATATTATATATAAGTCGAAATCAAAATAAATACATATGCAACTGTCCACATTTCCAAGCTTTCTTGTGACGAGTTTCCATGTGATGATTTTCCCTTTCAATGGAGATTGTATATCTGATATATATTGCGACTTGGGTCAATGTTATATTATTTTAGTGAGATATTGAAATGATTACAATGGTATATATTCATATTTCTCTGTTCTGAACCCTTATATGCACCATTTATGAGTCGAAGTTGAGCTTTTATGTGTCATTTCCCTTAAGCAAATATCACTGAAATTATGCATTCGAATATGAAGCTTTAATACTCTATTTCAGAAATATTAACCACATATAATGAAATTAAATTAATTATAATTACAATTCCCATAATATTTTCTGAAATTTTGGAGGTTTTCATAGAGTTTGGAGATCGATTTCTACCCACACCCTAGGGGGAATTGCATCATAAATTGCTAGTAATTTTTCCCTTGTTTCCATCATGCCCAAATCTAGTTGCATATGTCTATGAAATATAATAAAACCATAATAGAGTATATTTAAGAGTCCTGATGTGGAAATTGAACCTAGGTGTTAGAACAATTACACTCACAAAAATTGCCAATTACACATGCAAATTACACACAAAGGAGACTGAATATGGAGCAGAACACTAATCTGTATTGAATAAGTGTACAATAGCCAACCCTGTGAAGTCATAGGCTACCAAAATAAATATTTACATGATATATTTTAATGCATTTGGATTCCATTCGAATTGGTCAAAAGCAGGCTTACTAAATCTAAGCAAATCCCCCATAGGTGCATAAAGCAGCTTCCAAATCTGTCTAGGAGCTCATGAATTGGAAAAATAAATTAGGCAATATAATAGGTGATTGAAGGACAAATCATAAATTATTTTATTAGGATAAAAGAGTGGAGGATGATGAGGACAAAAAACAAGTTAACTTCACCTAGTCAAACTTTCCCAATTGCCTTAAAACTCAGCAAAAGCAAGCAATAAAGCAGAAAAAGCAGACATGCGCTAGGAAGGCCAAGAATAAAGTAGAATTGATTCCAAGAGGTTTCTCAAGTTCTCCATGACTCATTTTTATCAAGTTTGACCACTTTGGACATGTGGAGGACAACTTGCATAAGGTGGAATATGGAAACTAGGCAAATAAGACAAAAATGGATTAATTAATGTCTAAGGTAGCTAACTATGGGTTGATTAATCTAACACCCCCCCTTAAGCCTGACTTATGAGTAAAATATCAGAAAATTATAGGGCCTAGAAATAAGGCTTAGTCACCCTTTACATATTGCATGTCCATTTAACCAAGGAAAGAGGCAAAAACCTAGTGGGAAAAATCCTCCCTTAAACATGGACAGTAAAACAAAATTTGAAAGTATTATCATCAATCATGCTTCACAGCATGATCAGAAATCCATAGTAGTGATTTGAGATTGCTGAAAGTATTCTCACAAAAAACTTTGGTGAAGATGTCTGCTACTTGTTCTGAAGATGAACATAAGAGTAGGTGAATGGTGCCATCATGCACAAGCTGTCTGATGTAGTGCATATGCATCTCAATGTGTTTGGTTCTCTGTCTAAGAATTGGATCATTGCATATTCGAATGGTACTTTTATTATCACAATAGATAGTAGTTGAGTATTCTGATTCGAAGCCACACTCACCAAATAACCCTTGCAACCATAAACATTGAGTTGTTGCATTTACAACTCCTCTGTACTCTGCTTCTGTAGATGAGAGTGCAAAGGAACTCTGTTTCTTGCTTGACCAGATAATTAGTCCTTCAGCAAGAATGAACATATATCCTAATGTTGACTTTCAATCTGTGTTTTCACCTGCCCAATCACTGTCTGTAAACCCAATCAAATCAAGATCAGATTTAGCTTTGTAGAAGATCCCATGAGTCCTTGTTCCCTGAACAAAGTTAAGGATCCTTTTGGCTGCTCTCCAATGGATCTCATGAGGCTGATCCATGTATCTTGAAGCCACACTTAATACATAAGAAATTTTAGTTCAACTATGTGTAAGGTGCAACAAACACCCAATCAGTTGCCTATACAGTGTATTATTTACCATAGGAGAAGAACCTGCTTCTTCAAGCTTAACTCCTGAAAGGAAGGGAGTCTTGCTTGTCTTGCAATCTTTCATGTTGAACTTGTTCAACAAATCCAAATCATACTTGGAATGATGTAATTTTATTCCATGTTTGGTTTGAGCAATCTCAAGACCCAATAATTGGCTCAATAACCCCAAATCAGTCATAGAAAATGCATGGTTCATTGCATCCTTCAAGGAGGCAATTTCATACTTTGAGCTTCCTGTAATGAGAAGGTCATCTACATACAAGAAAATAATCATCAAAGAAAAATTAATCAGCTTCAAATAAACATTAGGATCAGACTTGCATCGAACAAAACTCAATGACAGAAAAAAGCCATCAATCTTGGCATACCAAGCCCTAGGGGCTTGCTTAAGCCCATGCAATGATTTCTTTAGCCTGCACACAAGAGATGGATTAGTAGCAAATCCTTGAGGATGCTGCATGTAAATATTTTCAGTAAGATCTCCATTTAGGAAATCACACTTCACATCCATGTGATGTACCTCCCACTGCTTCGAAGCTGCAATGGCTAAGGCTAGCCTGATGGAGTCCATCTTTGCCATTGGTGCAAAGGTCTCATTGTATTCTATGCCATGTACCTGTCAGTAGCCCTTGGATACCAATATTGCATTATATTTCAAAGGTGAACCATCAGAATCAAACTTGGTTTTGTAAACCCACTTACATTGAACTAGCTTCCTCCCTGGGGGAAGATCAACCATCTCCCAAGTGTTGTTCTTCTGGAGTGAGTTGAACTCTTCTTTCATGGATATTTTCCATATTGGATCATGTAATACATCTTCATATGTCTGTGGGTCTGATTCAACCATTAGATATCATTTCTCTCCAAACAAAGGGTCTTTCATACACAGAGCACTCTCAAACTGAGATCTAGTCCTCCTAGGATCACTAGGATTTCCAGCTAGTTCTCCAGCTGCGTGAATGGTATTTGATGCCCATTTTGGTCTTGTAGGACTGTTAGGATCTGAAATTAAATCATCATTATTAGACATATCAGAATAAAAAAACTCAACTATCTCTTCACTTACATTCAATGGTTCTGGTGGTGAAGAGGATTTTCCAACTTCCACTGCTGCTAAAGGCTCTTCTTGGAACTGAACACTCCTTTCAATGAAGGATTTGTTTGTGCTAAAATTTATAAGCTTGTACCCTTTTGAATCTTTAGAGTACCCAAAAAATAGACACTCTTGGCTTTGGGATTCCAAAGCCTTCCTCTTTTCTGTTGGAATTCTAGCCCAAGCCCTTGAGCCAAAAATCCTGAAATGGGTCACATCTGGCTTGTGCCCACTCCATGCTTCGAAAGGAGTCATACCATAAAGATTTTTATGAGGCACCCTATTCTAGATATAGGCTGCACATTTTATAGCTTCAGCCCAAAACTTTGGTGGCAAAATCTTAGCCTCCATCATGCAAGTTGCCATCTCTTTCAGTGATATGTTCTTCCTCTCAGCAACACCATTTTGCTGTGGTGTGTAAAATATAGAATGCTGCATCTGAATACCTGCATTTGCACAATATTGAATGAACTCAAACTTGACATACTCACCACCATTGTTAGATTTGAGGACCTTGAGTTTTCTCCCAGACTGGTTTTCAACCAAAGCCTTAGAGACTTTGAAGAGGCCAAAAACTTTAGACTTGTGTTTCAGGAAGTAAACCCAGCAGTACCTAGAAAAGTCATCTATGAATGTTAATGCATATTTTTCCTGACTCATTGACATATGAGGAAATGGGCCAGCAACATCACTGTGGATCAACTAAAGAGGTGAAGAGGTTCTCTCATGACTAGATTTCTCAAATTTATGCTCTGGCATTAGAGGAAATTTGGGGTCTAAAATGCGCCTTATAAGAATACGCGCCAATAATAAATTTTGTGAGTTGGAATTCAAGAGCCAATAGAATTTCAATAAAATGAGTCAACCATAATGGTTGAATTGACATATTTGTCATAAAAGAAAACTAATTTTTTGTTCATATTTTCGACATATCTCCCTGTGTTTTTACTCAAATTCTTAGTGGGAGAGATCGTTGGATGCAAAATTCAATTCTGCATCCAACGAGTACCCACACTGCATACTTTTGATGAACCCTACTACCCCAAAAACAAGAAATACCTGAAAAACAAGGGCTTTGAACTTGGAAAAGTAGAGTTGCAGGGATTCGAAGTTGTTGGGTCTCAAGGAGATCAATTCATTTTCGATTTGATGTCCCCTCATCTCATATGTCTTACCAAAAAGCTCAAAAATCTTCTCCCATACTTCATTTGGTGATGTTAATCCATCAATATGGAAAAGGAGGTCTTTGGATATGCTCAGACACAGGAGACCATAGGCCTCATCCCTCTTGTTGTTCCATTTAATTTTCTTTACAACTTCATTGGGATGTGCTTCTGTTGCCATAGTCACTCTGCAGAGGCATTTTCACTCTCAACAGTATCTCCATCTCTACTTTCCATTCAAAGAATTTAAATGGAGTCAAGATGATCTTCTGAGATTGATCCATAGCTTAGAAATTTTCCCTTTAGTCAGTAGAATGCTCCCAGTCAATGATGTCGAACCTGCAATAACAAATTGGAAGGAGAGAAATCAATCTAAAAAGGCTCTAATACCATGTGGAAATTGAACCCAGGTGTTAGAACAATTACACTCACAAAAATTGCCAATTACACATGCAAATTACACACAAAGGACACTGAATATGGAGCAAAACACTAATCTGTATTGATTAAGTGTACAATATTCAACCCTATGAAGTCATAGGCTACCAAAATAAATAATTACATTAGATATTCGAATGCATTGGGATGCCATTCGAATTGGTCAAAAGAAGGCTTACTAAATCTAAGCAAATCCCCCATAGGTGCATAAAGTAGCTTCCAAATCTGTCTAGGAGCTCACGAATTGGAAAAATAAATTAGGAAAGATAATAGGTGATGGAAGGAAAAATCATACATGCTTTTATTAGGAGAAAAGAGTGGAGGATGATGAGGACAAAAAACAAGTTAACTTCACCTAGTCAGACATTCCCAATTGCATTAAAAATCAGCAAAAGCAGGCAATAAAGAAGAAAAAGAAGACATGTGCTAGGAAGGCCAGGAATAAATAAAAATTTATTCCAAGAGGTTTCCCAAGAACTCCATGAATCAATTTTAGCAAGTTTGACCACTTTGGACATGTGGAGGACAACTTACATAAGGTGGAATATGGAAACTAGGAAAATAAGACAAAAATGGATTAATTAATGTCTAAGGTAGCTAACTGTGGGTTGATTATTCTAACACCCAAGACTCCCCACATTGGTCCCTACCAAATTCTATACCCTCTTGAGCCATTCAAATCCCCCACAGTCAAAACTAGTCAAGACAATATTTCCAAAATTATGACTTAGTTGGGAATTTTTGAATAGGGACATTACATAAATTAAAATTTTGTTTTGGTAAGAAATATTTAGATACCTTATTAATATAAATTTACATATTATACAAAATGCATCTCTTTCCACTCAACCCCTTGTGCAACTAGAGAAATAAACAAGGGCTGAAAATTATAGAACTTAACCTACGATGATAAAAACTATTTGGCATACGGTAGTAGTTTCATTGACCAAGAAATTTTCCTAATGAGAAACCAAATAAATATGGTAATAGCTATCTAGGAATCTGCCCAATGGGATACCAGAGAAATATAGGCCATTGAATGCATATAAAAAACAACCAACAGTGGATTAAGTCTATGGACTGATATCAACCCTATGCATAGCTAGAAAACTACAAACATAAACTAGTGGCACATATCAAAAACATAATCGTGCAACCTTGTTTTTCAAAATTTTCTTCTCATTAATTGAGTCGATAATTTGAGGAGGTAGGGAATTGTCCCCTACTAGGCTAGTGAATCATGAATTCAACTCTTGCATGCTTGGTAGGGATTTTTTTCTTCTCCTTGACTACTTGTAGTTTCAAATTCATCTTCTTAATGGGGAATAAATCCTCCTTAATGTTGTCAATTTGAAATGGTGGTTTATTGTATGCTTTCCCTTGATCTTTTAACACTTTCCCTAACAAGACCTTGAAAGACCAGTAAAAATACAAAGACCTGTTAAATGGATCCATAGGATTTTGTTTGTTTCTTAGGTCCTATACCCATTCATCCAAATCGTCATGGAATTGAATTTCTTGTATAAAATTTCACTCATTTTGTAAATCCATTTCGGATTCTTAAACCTTATCCATAACCTAGGCCAGGATTTGTTGTTGAAAATGTAACTTCGGAAGATATTGTTATTAATACTCTTATTATATTTATTATACTTTTGTTTTTTTTTTTGAGAAAAAAAGCGTAATTTTATTTCAGTCAAGGCGAATCAAAATTACATTTTGTAGATGCAAATGCATTATGAGCAATCATCTCTAGTGCCATAGCATGCGGTAAAAAAAAATACCAAAGGTATGTGGAAAAAAATTAAAAAACTATATTACATCATAGGACATAGTAATCAAGGATGAAAATATGTCTCTATTTTCCATTTTTCCCCATCTTCTTTTTTTCACTTCAGCCCAACCATCCTGCAAACTGACAACTACGATCAATTGTTTACCTGCCATCTCCCCTGCTTGTTGAGCAGTAGCTTGTTCCTTATTAGAATCTGAACTTTCTATTTCATGTGCACGCTTTAGTCCACTAAAAGAAGCATCCGCTGGATTCACATAATTTGATAGTGTTTCTGCACCATAGTTCTGTTTTTCTAATGTTTGTGCATCCATTGATTCAAATTTTATCTTATTTTCCTCATTTTTCTATAATTCTAGTTGTTCTTAATCTTCACTCTCCTCGTCCCCATCTAGAGACGGAGCATAATCTATTTGCCAATTTTTACGGTTAGAAGTATGCCCCTTTTTTTTCTTTGTAAAAATTTTAGGAAGAGGGCATGAGTCTTGGAGGTGACCCATCAAATGGAAGAATCTACATCAAAAAGCAGTATTTTCATAGTACAACCTCTGAATCCAATTGAAAGATTCATGTTTCAGTTGTAATCTATCAAGGATTCCTTTGCTGAGGTCTATCTCCACACAAATTCTTGCATAAGTAAATAACCCCTGTTCTTTCCTGTCACTATCACTTTTGATAAACCTGCCAAGAAGATTGCCAATGTCTTCCAATACTATATGGTGCCAAAATGGTAGAGGTAAATTTGGAAACCTCACCCACACTAGAATCTTGGTTACCACCATGTATCTTGCATCAAACTCTGGAAACCAGGGTGTTATGAAGAGCCCAGCTCTCCCCCAAAACCAAGGTCCTTGTGTTAACATCTTTTGGTAATCTTCCTGTGATTCAAACTGAACTACAAAGAAACCCTTAGAACATAAGAGGATTTGACAATTTGTTTTCCAATTTGTGTAAACCCATTGATGGAGATCAAAGGATTTGGGCCAAAACCCATTAAATGTTGGTGTAGAATCCATATTTTCCACAAAATATGAAATGTTCTGGGGAGAAGAAGAGGCTGCTGTCGGTGATCCCTTAGGTCGAGTTGTTTGTTTATAAGATGAAGGACCGGAGGGTCCTCTATTTCCTTCTGCTCCCCTCCTCAGGAGATGCATCAAAATAACGGTTGAGTTCTTGGAGATCTAATAATATGTCAGCCTAGAATCTTTCTGCAACACTTTGCCTTCTTGAAGAAAGAAAAATAGGTTTTAGGTATACCCTCTCTTTGATTGAGGTCTTCTTTTAGTGTCTCCACTGATTCAGATCCATGAACCCATACCAGAATCGTCTTCCCAGAGGTCAAATTAATAAATATGTGAAACCTATCTATGTCTTCCCTGACTCCAGATTCTAAGGATAAATTGGAAAAAAAAGAGGGAACCACCACCCATATGGGAAAAGTAAGAAAAAATACCAGATCTGTCATAAACTGTGCCTCGATTTAGTTATTTTGGATCATCTGAACCGCATCCATTCCTATTCTCATCACATGCTTCAGATATGATGTTTCCTGTGTAGTTTGATCTAGAACAATACAAGGAGACACCATTCTCACTATGTTCTACAGGCCAAGTGGAACTGTCAGTGACACAATCCCGTGTGAGCAGATGATTAACCACTTGTATTTTTGAGCTTCCAACGTCAACCTAGAAATATGCACTAGCTCCCTAGAACAGGTTGTTCTCCCTCCCCGCACCCACAAAAATCCCATGCACCCTTGTTGTAGCATCATATCTAGGTGAGTCGCCTCCATTTCCAGGGTTCGGGGATTAGAAAAAAATATATGGTATCATATCATATTCCCTGGGTGACCCCAATGAACCATTTATTATACTTTTGTTATTCCTCCTTTCAGATATTTTTCCTTTGGTCAGAGATATCATTGATGTACTTGTTCATGTAATAATATCAAGGTAAGAAATCCATTGTAAGTCGGGGAAATAGTCCCCAAAATAATTATATAAAATGTATTTTTGAGTCTCCCTAGGAGAAGTCGACCTAGTAAGGCTAAGAAGTCATCTATGTTGGGTTTTTAGGTCACCCACTTGAAAGGTATAAATAGAGAGGTTCCCTTTCTCATTTGTATGCACTCAAGTTTTCTCCAAGGAGAATAAATACAAGTTTGTTGGGGTAGAAGAGAAGAAGAATATGCAAAGGATATCTTATCTTGGGTTTTGTATCTTTTCCTTACATTTTACTTAGTGATGAATCTATAGATAAGAAGTTTCTAGGTTTTTTCCCGAGAGATGGTTTTCCTAGGATAAAATATTTGTGTCTCTTTTATGATGGTCTTGTCTATATTTTAGTGATCCTATTTCCTTAGATTAAAGATGTAATATATTTGAATTAAAGTGCAAATTCTAACATGCTATCTAAGTTACCCTGAAAGAAGGAATTCTACAACTATAATATCTAGGGATTCCAAGTCCCAACACTTTTATCCATAGTTCATCTAGAAAAGAGGTCCAAGTCCATTCTCCCCAAGGAGGTGTATCTTTTGGTGGAATCAGATTCCAAATAAGAGAAGTTTCATTTTTGACCTAATCACTATTGTCGGGAGAAACTAGGGCATCATATTTTTGGAGCTTACATCCACCAATCTGGGAAAATGACACCATTGGGAAACTCTCCTTGAGGAGGAACATATTTCTATCCAAGAAGGAGTTCATGATTCCAATTTTGAAAAATTAGGGTTTCTCTATCAAACCCTAGGTAAGCGAGTTCAAGAAGCAGTTTGGGAATATCAAACTGGTAAGATCTATTTCTTTTATATTTCCATTTGAGGTTATCATATCAAAATGATGAATCACACCAAGTTTGAGGACAATATTGAAGGAAATCGCAACTTCCAAGCATGGAAGTATAAAATTTTTCTTATCGTGGAAGAGAATGATTTGGGCAAGTATGCCATTGAGAAGGTTCTAGAACCATAGGGAGAAGAAGCCAAGGAAAATCACAAGAATAATATTATTAAAGCAAAGAGGATTATTGCAGACCCCATGAAATATCATCTTATCCCTCATGTCTCATCCTTGAAGAATCCCAAGAAGATGTTTGATGTGTTGAACAAACTATATGAATGGAAGAACATCAACTGGAACATGAATTTTACGGAATCAACTCAAGAACTTGAAGATACAAGACTTAGATACCATTCGATATTATTTCTCAAGGGTCTCTCAAATCAAGGAGAAAATTGAATCAATTTGTTGGTTGTGGAGCCTAATATTCTAGATCCAGAGATATTATTCAGTTGTGATTGTAACCCAGGAGTACTATACACTCATTCCCCCTGTGTGTTGGCCAACAGTATTGCGGACCCATGGTATTGGGTTAACCCTAGAATTTTCCCATTGTATTTCCCCTATAAAAGAAAGCATTGTAAAACGACTGAGTAGGGTATTGTATTGTATTGGAAGAGAGATTGTGAGAGTGTGAAGAGGAAGCGTAGTGGTTTTGTTGTAGGGTATATCCCTTCATCTTTCTAGACTGTAATAAAAGGACTAGCAATTTCTTTGTGTGCGTAGCCCATTGTTTGGGTGAACCACGTTATATCTGTGTCTCTCTTTAATGTTTTAATGTGTTTTGAATCTTGTTTAGAGATTTAACTGTATATCTGTTATTGCTCTGTAGTCTTATTTTCTAACACCATTGAAGAAAACCTTCAAGAAGGAGAGATAATGATGACCACTTTGAATGGTCTTCTAAAATCAAGATTATCAAGTTCATCATACTGTGGGAAGAATGCACTCACAAATAAGCTTGACTATTGGAAAGATAAGAGAAGATAGGATCAGAAGATGATCAAGCCCTAAGAATTCATGCAAAGAAGGATAGAAGTAAGAGGGAGAATCATCCTCACAAAAGGCCCAAAATATTTCAAAATAATCATAGCTATCGAAGGGACTATTCTAGTCTTAGATGTTTCACATGTGATGAGAAATGACACTTTGCAAAATATTTCCCCAGAAACAAAGGATCCACTAGGAAAAACAAGAAGAAGAGGCATCATGCAGATACTGATGAAGATGATGAACCTTCAAACAAAATAACAAGAGAATATTTTTCAACTGATGAAGAATATGTTTTGATTTACGCTCTCACATGTACTGTCACCCATGGAAGTAATGATTAGCTTGTGGATAGTGGAGGTTCCAAGAACATGACAGGGTACAAATATTCTCTTATCAACTTGTCAAAACATGAGTCATCCTACAAGGTGAATATTTGAGATGACTACTAGTATCCCATAAAAGGGATTAGAGAATATTCCTAAAACTTGGAATCAGGAAACCCATCAAAATGAATGGTTTTCTCTACGTACCAGGTTTGAAGAAAAATATCCTTTCCATATCAGGTTTAGATGTTAAAGCATTTCAAGTTACATTTGTTGATGGCTAAGTACTCATGTGGCCAAGAGGCAAGACAATATATTATGCAACATTAATTGGGGAGAAAGAGGGAGGCCTATACAAGTTGAAGGGACAACCAAACCAAGCATTGGTTAATGAATCCATGGAACCAAGTGAACTTTGGCACAAAAGGACTTCTCATGTACACTACAAGTCACTTCCAATTGCAAGCAAAGCAGTAACATGTATACCCGAGATTCAAGCAAATCCTTGAAGGCATTTGCAATGCATGTGCAGAAAAGGAAGAATGTGAAGAAACCATTTCCAAGTAGTGAAAGGAAAGTAAAGGAAAACTTGGAGATAATACACTCATATGTATGTGGCCCCATGTCATCCGACTCACTAAGTGGGTATGCATATATTATGTTTCTTTTATAGATCATTATTCTCATATGACATGGATTTAGTTTTTGAAAAACAAAGATGAAGTATTCGGTAATTTCAAGGAATTCAAAGACTTGGTACAAAATCATACTAGAAAGAAGATCAAGACTAAGATGAGATAATGGTGGAGATTTCACTTTATGTAGCTTCAAATACCTATGCAGAAGATATGGTGTAATATCCTTATCTGGATATTCTCAAAAGCTATATCAATTGAATAGTTCAATAGAAAATAGTTTCATGTTTGATAATTATATAAGAGTAAATATGAATATGAATGACGATTTACATGAGAGATGATTCTTGTATAAATACCCATGCAAGGGTTTCCTTGGTGATGAGACACCACCTTTAATAAGGTGCCTCTTTATTTACCTCTTTATTTAATTATTTAATTAATTTATCAATATTATTAATATTGATTAATGCATATATATATATATATATATATATATA
>LPNX010951935.1:165313-176777 GCA_001517045.1 Pseudotsuga menziesii
ATTCTATAAAATCTTGGTCCTGACTATTCAATGTTTTTTTCGACCTTCTATGCCACTAAATTGACATCTCGAACCTAGAAGATGCCTAAAGCTTGTTGAGTTCATGGAATCCCTCACCCAGGAGAAAGATAAATTGGTGATGATGGGCACCATCAAACCTTCCAAATACAAAGCTTTGGTTGCTGGAGATTTGAAGGTGGATTCAAAAATAAAGAAAAAAGATAAAAAGCCACCTAAGCAAAAGAGAGACAAGTCAAAGTCTCAAGAGGTATCCTCAGGCTCCAAGAAGAACCCCAAGAAGAAGAAGAACAAAGGAGAAATGAGCAAGTGCACATAATACAGTAACAGATATCATCTTGATAGATCTTGTATGAAAAAGAAAATTGACATGTTGATCCAAATCCTGGAGAAGAACAACATCTCCCTTCCCGATTTCTCAAAGAAAAGGGAAGGAGGATCAAATTCAGAAGACAAGGAGAGAGTACATGCTTTGGTTTTTGGCACCTCAAGCTCACCTAGCTTCATCATTGTGTTAGAATAATCAACCCATAGTTACCTACCTTAGACATTAATTAAATCATTTTTGTCTTATTACATAGTCTCCTAGATTTCACGCTATGCTAGTTTCCTTCTACATGTCATAGAAGTCAACACTTGATAAAAATGAGTCATGGAGCACTTGGGAAACCTCCTGGAAAACATATTTAGCATGTATGATTTATTCCAGATCCTCCAAAGTGCATATTTGCTTTTTCTGTAAAGCTTCATGTTTTATTGAGAATTAAGGAAAAAGGAAAAGCTAGATTAGGTGTAGTTGACTTGTTTTTTTCCCACATCATCCTCCATCCTTTTCTCCTAATAAAAGCATGTATGAGTTGTCTTTCCATCCCTTATTAGATTTCCTACTTGACTCAGCCAATTTGTGAGCATCTTAGTGGATTTGGAAACTGCTTTATGCACCTATGTGGGATTTGACTAGATTTAGTAAGCCTACGTTTTGACTATTTCAAATGGCATCCTTATGCATTCAAATATCTCATGTAATTATATATTGTAGCAGCCTATTAGTTCATAAGATTGGATATTGTACACTTATTCAATACAGATTAGTATTATGCTCCAATTTCAATCTCCTTTGATGTTAATTTTGCATGTTTGATTAGCAATTTTGTGAGTGTAATTGTTCTATCTCTTGGGTTCAATTTCCACATGGTATTAGAGCCTTTGTAGATCAATTTCTCTCCTTCCATATTTCTATTGCAGGTTCGACATCTTGACTGGGAGCATATTTTGTTGACTGAAGGGCACCGTTTTTGAGCTATGGACCAATCTCAGAAGATCATCTTGACTCCATTTAATTTCTTTGAATGGAAAGCTGAGATGGAGATATTGTTGAGAGCGAAAGGTCTCTATAGGGTTACTATGGCAACTAAGGCAGATCCCAATGCAGCTACAGAGAAATTCAAATGGCACAACAAGAGGGATGAGGCCTATGGTCTTTTATGTCTAAGCATTTCAAGAGACCTCCTCTTCCATCTTGATGGATTGACATCACCTAATGAAGTGTGGGAGAAGCTTGTAGATCATTTTGGTAAGACATATGATATGAGAGGACATCAAATCGAGAATAATCTGATCTCCTTGAGTCCCAATAGATTTGAATTCTTGCAAGTCTATTTTTCCAAGTTTAAAGCCCTTATTTTGCAGCTAAAACAATGTGGGATTGAAACAAAGGAAGACCAACTAGTTTTGGCGATACTCTTGAAGCTTGGCCCTGACTATTCAGTTTTTGTTTCAACCTTCCATGCCACCAATTTGATATCTCGAGCCTAGAAGATGCCTAAGCTTGCAGATTTCATGGAATCCCTCACACATGAACAAGATAAGTTGGTGATGATGGGCACGATCAAACCTTCCAAAGACCAAGCTTTGATTGCTGGAGATTCAAGGGTGGATTCAAAAAGCAAGAAAAAAGATAAAAATGCACCTGAGCAAAATAGAGACAAGAACAAGTCTCAAGAGGAGCCCCAAGGCTCCAATAAGAACTTCCAAAAGAAGAAGAACAAAGGAGAAATGAGCAAGTGCACATACTACAATAAGGGCTATCATCCTGAGAGCTCTTGTATGAAGAAGAAAATTGACATGGTGACCCAACTCCTAGAGAAGAATAACATCTCCCTTCTTGATTTCTCAAAGAAGAGGGAAGGAGGATCAAATTCAGAGGACAGAGAGAGAGTACATGCTTTGATTGCTGGCACATCAAGCTCACCTAGCTTCATCATAGACTCTGGAGCTTCTAGACATATGGTTTCAACAAAAGAGGCATTCTCCTCTCTTGTCATGTCGAAAGGTCCACCAATAGGTTTGGGAGATGACTCTCTCACTGACAGTTTGGGAAAAGGAAGGATTGATCTTGACCATGGTAAGTTCAATAATGTGTTGTATGTTCCAGGTCTTGCCTCTAATCTCTTGTCAGTGTATCAGATGACTCACACTGAGTCTCCAAAGAAGGTCATCTTATCCCCTTATGATGTTGAAATCACTGAGATTTCAAATGGTAAAGTCATAGCAAAAGGTCTTGTTGATCACACTTCGAAGGTATACATGTTTTCCCATTTTCTACCCTACTCAAACCCCTTTGTTCTTCTGATTCATGCTAATGAGGCAAGCAAGCTTTGGCATGAAATATTTGGCCATATTAACTACAAGTATATTTCTGATTTGAGTGAAAACGATATGGTAATAGGGTTACCAAAGATCAAGTTTTCCAAGGGAGTCTGTCAAGGTTGTATCCTAGGAAAACACCCAGAGCACAAATTTGAGAGAGCTATTCATGAGAGAACCTATGCACCTCTTGAGTTGATCCACAGTGACATTGCTGGTCCATTTCCTCATATGTCCATTAGTCAAGCCAAATATGCACTGACCTTCATAGATGACTTTTCAAGGTATTGTTGGGTTTACTTCCTAAAGCATAAGTCTAAAGTTTTTGACCTCTTCAAAGTCTTTAAGGCCTTGGTTGAAAACTAGTCTAGGAGGAGACTCAAAATCCTCAGATCTGACAATGGTGGTGAGTATGTCAAGTCTGAGTTCATTCAGTATTGTAAAGATGCAGGTATTCAGATGGAACATTTGATCCCTTACACACCACATCAAAATGGTGTTGTTGAGAGAAAGAACGGGTCACTGAAGGAGATGGCAACCTGCATGATGGAGGCTAGAATTTGCCACCAAAGTTTTGGGCCGAGGCTATAAAATGTGCATCCTACATATAGAATAGGGTGACCCATAAGAATATTTATGGTATGACTCCTTTCGAATATTGGAGTGGGAACAAGCCAGATGTGACCCATTTTAGGATTTTTGGCTCAAAGGCTTGGGCTAGAATTCCAACTGAAAAGAGAAAGGCTTTGCAGCCCCAAATCTAAGAGTGCCTTTTTGTTGGGTATTTTGAATATTCAAAAGGGTACAAGCTGATCAACTTGAGCACTAAAAAATATTTCATTGAAAGAAGTGTTCAGTTCCAAGAAGAGCCTTTAGTAGCAGTTGAAGTTGGAGAGTCTTCTTCACCACCAGATCCATTGATTGTAAGTGGAGAGACTAATGAGTTTGATGATTCTGATATGTATGATAATGATGACTTGATTTCAGATATTGACAGTCCTATAATACCAAAATGGGCATCAAATACCATTCATGCAGCTGGGGAACTAGCTGGAAATCCTAGTGATACTAGGAGGACTAGATCTCAGTTTGAGAGTGCCCTTTGTATGAAAGATCCCTTATTTGCTGAGAAGTGCTATCTGATGGTTGAATAATATCCAAAGACATATGAATATGCAGCACATGATCCAAGATGGAAAACAGCCATGAAAGAAGAATTCAGCTCGCTCCAAAAGAACAACACTTGGGAACTGGTTGATCTTCCCCCAGGGAGGAAGCTAGTTCAATGTAAGTGGGTTTTCAAGACTAAGTTTTCTGCTGATGGTTCAAATTTGAAATACAAGGAAATATTGGTAGCCAAGGGATACTCACAAGTACATGGTATTGACTACAATGAAACCTTTGCACCAGTGGCAAAGATGAACTCCATAAGGCTAGCTTTAGCCATTGCAGCTTCGAAGCAGTGGGAGGTACATCACATGGATGTGAAGTGTGCTTTCCTAAATGGAGATATAACTGAAGAGATTTACATGAAGCAACCTGAAGGGTTTGTTTCTGATCCATCTTTTGTGTGCAGGTTAAAGAAATCATTGTATGGGCTCAAGCAAGCCCCCAAGGCTTGGTATGCCAAGATTGATGGCTTTATGCTATCATTGAGTTTTGTTCAATGCAAGTCTGATCCTAATGTTTATTTGAAGCTGATTCATTGTTCTTTGATGATTATTGTCTTGTATGTGGATGACCTTCCGATTATAGGAAGTTCAAAGAAAGAGATTGCCTCCTTGAAGGATGCAATGCACCATGCATTTTCTATGACAGATTTGGGATTGTTGAGCCAATTTTTGGGTCTTGAAATTGCTCAATCCAAACATGGAATCAAAGTGAATCAGTCCAAGTATGCCTTAGATTTGTTGAACAAGTTCAACATGAAATATTGCAAGCCAGGCAAAACTCCTTTCCTTTCAGTAGTTAAGCTTGAAGAAGCAGATTCTTCTCTTATGGTAAATAATACACTGTATAGGAAGTTGATTGGGTGTTTTCTTTATCTTACACACAATCGAACTGATCTATATTATGCAGTTAGTGTGGCTTCAAGTTACATGGATCAGCCTCATGATATCCATTGGAGAGCAGCCAAAATGATCCTTAACTTTTTTCAAGGAACAAGAACTCATGGGATCTTCTACAAAGCTAAATCTGATCTTGATTTGATTGGGTTTACTGAAAGTGATTGGGCAAGTGACAAAACAGATCAAAAGTCAACATCAGGATATGTGTTCATGATTGTAGAAATACCAATCAGCTAGTCAAGCAAGAAGCAAAGTGCTACAACACTCTCATCTACAGAAGTAGAGTATAGAGGAGTTGTAAATGCAGCAACTCAATGTTTGTGGTTGTAGGGAATACTTGGAGAATGTGGCTTCGAATCAAAGTTTCCAACTATTATCTACTATGATAATCAGAGCACCATTTGAATCTGCAATGATCCAGTTCAGAGACAGCGAACCAAACACATTGAGATCCATATGCACTACATCAGACAGCTTATGCATGATGGCACCATTCATCTACTCTTTTGTGCATCTTCAGAACAAGTAGCATACATCTTCACCAAAGTTTTTTGTGAGAAGACAGTCAGTAATCTCAAATCATTGTTGGGGATTTCTGATCATGTTGTGAAGCATGATTGATGAAAATATTTTCAAATTTTGTTTTACTATCCATGTTTAAGGGAGGATTTTCCCACCGGGTTTTTGCCTCTTTCCTTGAATGAATGGACAAGCAGTATGTAAAGGGTGACTAAGCCTTGTTTCTAGGCCCTATAGTTTTCTGATATTTACTCATAAATTCAAGATTAAGGGGGGGTGTTAGAATAATCAACCCATAGTTATTTACCTGACATTAATTAAATCATTTTTGTCTTATTACCTAGTCTCCTAGATTCCACTCTATGCTAGTTTCATTCTACATGTCATAGAAGTCAACAATTGCTAAAACTGAGTCATGGAGTGCTTAGGAAAGCTTCTGGAAACCATATTTAGCATGTCTTCTTTATTCCATATCCTCCAAAGCGCATATCTATTTTTTTTTTGTAAAGTTGCCTGTTTTATTGAGAATTGAGGCAAAAGGAAAAGCTAGACTAGGTGTAGTCGACTTGTTTTTTGCCCACATCATCCTCCATATTTTTCTCTAAATAAAAGCATGTATGAGTTTTCTTTCCATCCCTTACTATCTTTCCTACTTGACTTAGCCAATTTGTGAGCATCTTAGTGGATTTGGAAACTGCTTTATGCACCTATTGGGGATTTGACTAGATTTAGTAAGCCTACTTTTTTACTATTTCAAATGGAATCCTTTTGCATTCTAATATCTCATGTAATTATATATTGCAGCAGCCTATTAGTTCATAAGGTTGGCTATTGTACACTTATTCAATACAGATTATTTTTATGCTCCAATTTCAGTCTCCTTTGATGTTACTTTTGCATGTTTGATTAGCAATTTTGTGAGTATAATTGTTCTATCTCTTGGGTTCAATTTCCACACATTGATTCTGGAGCTTCCAGACATATGGTTTTGACAAGGGAGATCTTTTTCCTCTCTTTACATGTAGAAAGGTCTACCAATAGTTTTGGGAGATAACTCTTTGACTAACAGTATGGGAAAGGGTAGGATTGATCTTGACCATGGTAATTTCAATAATGTGGTGTATGTTCCAGGTCTTGACTTTAATCTCTTGTCAGTGTATCAGAGGACTCACACTCGGTCTCCAAAGAAATTCATCTTGTCCCCCAATGAAGTTGAAATCACTGATATTTCGAATGGTAAATTCATAGCAAAAGGTGTTGTTGATCACACTTCGAAGGTATACAAGTTTTCCCATTTTGTACCATACTCAAACCCCTCTTCTCTTCTTACTCATGCTAATGAAGCAAGCAAGCTTTGGCATGAAATATTTGGCCATATTAACTACAAGTATCTTTCTGATTTGAGTGAAAAATATATGGTCATAGGGTTACCAAAGATCAAGTTTTCTAAGGGAGTCTGTCAAGGTTGTATCCTAGGAAAACACCCAGAGCACAAGTATGATAGAGCTAGTCATGAGAGAACCTCTGCACCCCTTGAGTTGATCCATAGTGAAATTGATGGTCCATTCCCTCATATGTCCATGAGTCAATCCAAATATGCATTCACCTTCATAGATGATTTTTCAAGGTATTATTGGGTTTACTTCCTAAAGCATAAGTCTGAAGTTTTTGACCTTTTCAAAGTCTTTAGAGCCTTGGTTTAAAACCAGTCTAGGTGGGAACTCAATATCCTCAGATACGAAAATGGTGGTGAGTATGTCAAGTATGATTTCATCTAGTATTGCAATGGTGCAGGTATCTAGACATAGCATTCTATTCCTTACACACCACAGCAAAATGGTGTTGCAGAGAGAAAGAATAGATCACTGAAGGAGATGACAACTTGCATGATGGAGGCGAAAAATTTGCCACCAAAGTTTTGGGATGAGGCTATAAACTACGCATCCTATATACAGAATAGGGTGCCACATAAGCAGCTTGATGGTATGACTCCTTTCTAATCTTGGATTGGGCACAAGCCAGATGTGACCCATTTCAAGATTTTTGGCTCAAAGGCTTGGGCTAGAATTCCAACTTAAAAGAGGAAGGATTTGCAACCCCAAAGCCAAGAGTTCCTATTTGTTGGGTATTTTGAAGATTCAAAAGGGTACAAGTTGATAAACTTGAGAACTAACAAATATTTCATTGAAATAAGTGTTCAGCTCGAAGAAGAGCCTTTAGCAGCAGTGGAAGTTGGAGACTCCTCTTCACCACCACATCCATTGATTATAAGTGAAGAGACTAATGGGTTTGTTGATTCTGATATGTATGATAATGCTGAATTAATTGTAGATCCTAACATCCCTACAAGACCAAAGTGGGTTGTTGGTTTTTCATCATATAAGCTAGCATTATGATCCTAGGATTTTTTCACTGAGAGAATAACAAGCACAGCAATAAAGCATAAGCACATCACAAGAGACAAGAGACACAAAGATTTTTCCTCGGGGAAACCATAAAGGAGAAAACCCCACAACTTCCTTAAATATAGAATCAGCAAAAAATGGTAAAACCATAAAACAACAAGATGCACTCCTGACAGCAATAGTCTTCTTCTTGTCTAGTCCCAGTGTATTTCCTTCCTCACTTAGGCGCCACACTTGAGTGAGTGAGTGATGTGTTGCAAGTGATAAATAGAGAGGATCTCACTCTCTATTTATATTCTTTTGTTCACTTAAAGTGCACTCCAACATGTCGGCCTCACTTAACAATTACTTACTAGAGCCGACATCTCTAGGAGTGTCTAATAACCCTAGTGCCCCACCACTTATGGGGACTTTGCCTCCTCTGACCAATAGGAGGGTAACACAATGGTGGGGACTATTGCCCCGAATTACAATGACTCACCTAGGGTCAAATTCACTAAGATAGTCTAATAACCCAAGGGCCCCACAACTGTGGGGACTTTAACCCTTGACCAATAGGAGGGTTACCCACAATGACCTTACATGACTTTCTCATTATAGAAACTTCCAGGAATAAACATCGGGGTATGACATGACTCAAATACATTACAATACATCCCAGAATGAACATCGGGTTACAATAGATAAGAAATACAAGTGAATACATTCCGAAGTTACAATTACATCAACACTCCCTCTTAACTAGGAAGGTATTCTCTTGACACAATTTATTAGCACAAGTCTTCTTCTCTGTATCATCTCGGTCATCGTCAAGTCCTCGTCATTTTCAAGTCATCTTCATCTGGATCTGAATCATCATTTGATTTAGATCATCGTCACTGGATCATACTTGATCTGGAACATCATTACTGAATCTAGATCATCACTCGATCTGAATCATCATCACTGAATCTAGATCATCTCTCGATCTAGATCATCATGGAACATCATCACTGGATCTGGATCATCTCTCGATTTGGATCAACATCACTGGACTAGATCTGGATCATCACTTGATCTGGATCATCTCTCGATCTGGATCATCAGTGCTGGATCTAGATCATCACTCGATCTGGATCTCTTGGAGTCATCATAACTGGATCTGGATCATAGCTCAATCTGGATCATCTCTAGTCATCATCATGTGTGTACTATCTTGTCATAGGAAGTTCTACAGAGCCAGCCCTTTTTCATGCTGGTTGTAGGCCTAGCCACAAGGTAGGTTTTCCCCCAGCACTTATATATGAGCTACTCGTCAGAAAGGCACACCCAGCACTCACATCTGATCATGTAGTAAACTACAATCACATCAGAAAGGCCCAGCACTCACATTCACCAGCATGGTAGGACATCACATCACTAACATCTGTGAAAAGGCTCAACACTTACATCCATCCAGACAAGAACACATCCTATCACAGTGATGGAAGGGCTTGCACTCACATCTGACCTGGTAGGAACTGAATCCTACACCCTCGTCAGAATGGCCCCCAGTCCCTGACTGAGATACCTGGTAATGGACCAGGTGCCTCCACTCTCCCTGAGAGTGGCAGTTTCCCTTACATCTGTCCTACTCGACAGAATGGCGTGCACTCACATCTGACCTGGTAGGAACTGAATCCTAAACCCTCATCAGAATAGCCCCCGGTCCCTGACTGAGCTACCTGGTAACGGACCAGGTGCCTCCACTCTCCCAGAGAGTGGCAGTTGCCCTTACATCTGTCCTACTCGACAGAATGGCCAACACTCACATCTGACATGGGAGGAACCTAATCCTTTAGCCATGACAGAATGGTTCAGCCCTTACATCTAACCTGCTCATCAGAATGGCTCTCTCAGTCCCTGACTGAGTGTTCCTGGTAACTGACCAGGTGCCTCCATTCCCAGAATGGTAGTTAGCACTCATATCTGACATGGAAGGAACCAAATCCTCTCACTATGACAGAATGGCTCAGCCCTTACATCTGACCTACTCGTCAGAATGGCTTTGAATCCTTAGCACTTATATCTGACATGGAAGGAACTGAATCCTCTCACCATGACAGAATGGCTCAGCCCTTACATCTGACCTACTCGTCAGAATGGATTTGGGACACATCACTTTCCCTTTGAGGAAACCTCGATCTGGAGAACACCAAGCTTCTCCCTGAAGTACTCAAACTTCACTCTGGCTAATGGCTTTGTCAACACATCAGCTATCTGTTCCTCCGTCGCAACATACTGGAGCTTCACTGCTCCTCTTTGCACCATATCCCTGATATAGTGTTACTTGATCTAGATATGCTTCGACTTGTCATGGAATACTGGATTCTCTGACAACTTCACGCAACTCTGGTTGTCACAATGTATATAAGTAGCATCCAACTGAAGATCAAATATATCAGACAATAGCTTCCGCAGCCATACTGCCTCACAACTAGCTGAACAAGCTGCGACATACTCTGCTTTAGCTGTACTCAGTGCCACATAGGATTGCTTCCTGTTAAACCAAGAGATCACACCTGATCCTATCCTGAAGCAACGTCCTGAAGTACTCTTCCTGTCGATGGCACTGCCTACCCAATCTAAATCAACATAACCTTCTAGGTTAATCTTTTGATTCGCATCTTACTTGAGCCCATAATCAATTTTACCCTTCAGGTACCTTAGAATATGCTTTGCAGCAATCAAGTGAACACTTCTCGGATCTGTCAGGTACTGGCTCAAGGTGTTCATAGAAAAGCAAATGTTTGGTCTCGTGTTCGTCAGGTACATCAATGACCCAATCATCTGACGATACATCGTAGCATCAATCGACTCTGATGAAGCATCACTCAATAGCTTCAAGTTCGATGCCATAGGTGTGGTCATGCAGTCCATCATCCTAAACCTATTCAGGATCTCTACTGCATACTTCCCTTGTCCACAACTCCATGCCTAGAAAATAGTGCATCGACATATAACAGGAGCATCACTGGTCTTCCGCCTTCAACCTTGAAGAAAAGGTTGGAATCCACTTTACTCTTAGTAAAGCTTAGAGTCATCAGTAATCTATCCATCCTGTCATATCATATCGAACCTCAGGATCTTCTGTAGTCACTCCCTCTGAAGCGGAGTGTCATACTCCCTCTGTCTTCTGTACTCTATGCACCGAACATTCTATACTGGAGTGACAAGTAGTGTCCATCTAGGATCATTGGATGCCAAGATCCTCTATTTTGAACTTTTCCAAAAGTTCTTCTCACATCCATCTGTGAGCTTGTCATCCTTTATCAGCCTTGTAGCAATAGTTAAGATATTTGTCAAGCTCATCATGTATGTGTTATCCCATGGGTGTCTTCTGAACTTGTACAAGGCCTTCTTTCATTTGCACACATGATTATGCATGTCATGTGACTTCACTTCCAGCGGCTGCAAATATCTCTTCTTAGTTTATGTCTTCTTTTTGTGAGAATCCTCGTGCTACGAACCTTGCTTTGTATCCCATGATGTTTCCATCTTCTGCATGATGGAACTACGAACTTCTCTTCAAGTCTCGATACTGCATCCTAGACATCATTCTTCTTGAACTGGTCTTCTTGGTTAGTTCTTCATAGCTGGAAAATTCTGCATCAATGATGCCACTGCACTCATCATATTATTCTTTTTCTTTGAACTGTCGTCACTTGTTCTTCGGAACAAGTATCATCTTTCTTTGCTTGCAGGCGATTATGTATGCGATCTTTCCTACAAGTCAAATGCATTTGTATGGTTAGAACATTTCATAAGGAATATTCATACTGGCAAATA
>LPNX010951935.1:179291-264266 GCA_001517045.1 Pseudotsuga menziesii
ACATGGGTAGAAAGGACCATTCATGCAGTTGGGGAACTAGCTGGAAATCATAATGACACTAGGAGGACTAGATCTCAATTTGAGAGTGCCCTTTGTGTGAAAGATCCAATATTTTCTGAGAAGTGTTATTTGATGATATATTATGATCCACAAGGATATGAATATGTAGCACATGATCCAAGATGGAAAACCTCCATGAAAGAAGAATTCATCTCGCTCTAGAAGAACAACACATGGGAACTGGTTGATCTCCCCCGAGGGAGAAAGCTAGTGAAGTGTAAGTGGGTCTTTGAAACTAAGTTTGTTGTTGATGATTTACCTTTGAAATATAAGGAAATATTGGTCTCCAAGGGCTACTCTTAGGTACATGGTATTGATTACAATGAGACCTTTGCACCACTGGAAAAGATGGACTCCATAAGGCTAGCTCTATCCATTGTAGCTTCGAAGCAATGGAAGGTACATCACATGGATGTGAAGTGTGCCTTTCTAAATGGAGACATGAATGAAGAGATTTATATGCATAAACAAGAAGGTTTTGTGTCTAACCCATATTTAGTGTGCAGGTTAAAGAAATCATTGTATGGGCTCAAGCAAGCCCCCAGGGCTTGGTATGCTAAGATTGATGGCTTTCTGTTGTCATTGAGTTTTGTTCGATGCAAGTATGATCCTAATGTATATTTGAAGCTGATTCATGGTTCTTTAATGTTTATTGTTTTATATGTGGATGGCCTACTGATCACATGGATTTTAAAGAAAGAGATTGTCTCCTCGAGGGATGCAATGAACCATGCCTTTTTTATGACAGATTTGGGATTGTTGAGAAAATTCTTGGGTCTCGAAATTTCTCAATCCCAACATGGAATCAAGGTTCATAAGTCAAAATATGCTTTAGATTTTCTCAACAAGTTCAGCATGAAATATTGCAAGCCAAGCAAGACTCCATTCCTTTCAGGAGTTAAGCTTGAGGAAGCATGTTCTTCTCCTATGGTAAATAACACACTGTATAGGCAGTTGATTGGGTGTTTGATTTATATTACACATACTCGACCTGACTTATATTGTGAATTTAGTGTGGCTTAGAGATACATGGATCAGCCTCATGAGATCCATTAGAGAGAAGCCAAGAGGATCCTAAACTTTGTTCAGGGAACAAAGACTCATGGGATTTTCTACAAAGCAAAATCTAGGCTTAGATCTAGTTGGATTTACTAACAATGATTGGGCAAGTGACAACACAGATTGAAAGCCTACCTCAGGATATGTGTTCATGCTTGCAGAAGGACCAATCATCTGGTCAAGTAAGAAACATAGTGCCATAGCACTCTTATCTACAAAGGCAAAGTATAGAGGAGTTGTAAATGCAGCTACTCAATGTTTGTGGTTGCAGGGGATACTTGGAAAATGTGGTTTCGAATCAGAGTTTTCAATAGTCATCTATTGTGACAATAAAAGCACCATTCGAATCTCCACTGATCCAGTTCAAAGACAAATAACCAAGCACATTGAGATCCATATGCACTATATCAGGGAGCTTGTGCATGATAGTACCATTGCTCTACTCTACTGCGCATCTTCATAACAAGTAGCAGATATATTCACCAAAGTATTCTATGAGAAGACATCCAGTAATCTCAAATCACAGTTGGGGATTTCTGATCATGTGGTGAAGAATTATTGATAACAATATTTCCAAAATTTTGTTTCCTGTCCATGTTTAAGGGAGGATTTTCGGACTGGGTTTTTTCCTCTTTCCTTGGTTGTATGGACATGCCATATGTAAAAGGGTGACTAAGGCTTGTCCCCAGACCCTATAATCTTCTAATATTTACTCATAAATTCAAACTTAAGGGGGGGTGTTAGAATAATCAACCCATATTTACCTATATTCGAAATTAATTAATCATTTTTGTCTTATTCCTAGATTCCTAGATTCTCTCTATATGCTAGTTGACTTCCACATGTTCCTAGAATTCAATACCTGCTAAACTGGGTCATGGAGGGCTTTGGAATCATCCTAGAAACATATTTAGCAAGTATTCTTTTATTCATGGTTCTTAAAAGCACATATCTGCTTTATCTGAAAATTTCCTTTCTTACAGCAGTTTTAAGGCATAAAGGTAAAGCTAGTCTAAGGGGAACTTGCCTTGTTTTTTTCCCACATCATCTTCCTTCCTTTTCTCCAAAAAAAAATCATGAATGAGTTTTCTTTCCATCACTTATTATATTTCCCACTTTCTTTGGCCAATTTGTGAGGATATTCATAGATTTGGAAAGTACTCAGTGCACTTGTGGGGGATTTGACTTGATTTAGTAAGCATGCCTTTTTGACCAATTCGAATAGAAACCTAGTGCTTTTGAATCTCTCATGTTATTATATATTTGAGAAGCCTATTACTTCATATGGTTGGCTTATGTATACTTATTCAATACAAGAATAAGTTATGCTGCAATTTCAGTATCATTTTATGTGAATTTTGCATGTTTGATTAGCAATTTTGTGAGTGTAATTGATCTATCACTTGGGTTCAATTTCCACACACATTGCATACAAAATAATGTGTGCAAGTTAAAGAAGGCCTTGTATGATTTGAATTAGGCACCTAAGACGTGGTATGGAAATATGGACAGTTTTTTGATGAGCTTGGGAGTTACCATGAGTAATGCAGATTCCAACCTCTACTTGAACGTTGAGGGTGGAATACCATTGATACTACTACTATAAATAGATGACCTATTCCTAATAGGTGAAGATGATATCATTAAAGAAACAAAGAGGAGGCTTGTCAATGAGTTCGAAATGAAGGACCTAGGGATGATGCACTACTTCTTAGGTCTGGATATGTGGAAAAATGTTGGTTGTGGAGGTTGATATTCCTGATTCAGAGATGTTATTTCAACCATGTTTGTATCCCAACACCTAGAGGGGGGTGTAGGGGGGTGCCCCCCCCCCCACTACAGTCCTCAAGGGGTTCCATGGGGGTGCGGTGACTGGTTTGGGATTCCCCCCTTGGCGGGGGTTCAGGGGAAACGCCCCCATAGCAAAAATTTAGAAAAAATGCCTTGTAAAATGTTGGAATTTCAGAGTCATGACTTGGTCAATAATGGATGATTTATGGGCCCATGGTATTTTGGAAACCTGTGGTATTTTCCCATGGTATTCCCTTTATAAAAAGAAGGAATTGTAATACGTATGTGTGTTGTATTATAGCATTGTAATACAGTCTCTGTGATTGTGTGAGAGAGTCTATGAGAGAGTGAAGAGGAAGTGCATCGGGGTTGTTGCGGGTTGTATCCCTTCATTTTGCTAGATTGTACAATAGTAAAGGACTGAAAATTTTTGTGTGGATGTATCCCATCTTGGGTGAACCACGTTATATCTATGTCTCTCTTGTAATGTGTTTGCATATTGTTTAATTGTTTAACTTATATTGCTTTGCTTTTTTAACAAAAAATACATATGATTCCTTGGTCAAGGGAAGCATGCAGTAGAGATTCTAAAGAGGTTTAGAATGATGTATTGTAAGGCCATATCCACACCCATGGCATCCAACTTAAATTTGTTGTGTGATTCTACTTCAGAAACAATTGATGCCACGATGTATAGACAAATTATCGGCCAAACATATGCTTTGTTGTGAACACATCGATTCAGTTTCTGGCATATCTGAGACCTGTTCACCTGATTCCTGCAAAGCATGTATTGAGGTACATGAAGGGTACAATTGAGTATGGGCTCAAGTATGTGATGGATCGGAATATTAACCTACATGGTTATGTTGATTTGGATTGGGAAGGTAGTGCCATAGATAAGAAAAGCACTTCAGGATGCTTCTTTAGTTCGAGATCTGGTATGATCTCTTGGTTTGGTAAAAGCAGTAGCGCGTGGCACTGAGTACAACCAGAGTACATTGCATCTTGTTTGGCTAGTTGTGAGATAGTATGGATTTGGACGATACTTTCATATTTGTTTTCTCTTGAGTTAAAGGTGAATAGTATCCTCTGTGACAACTAGAGTTATGTGAAGTTTTATGAGAATCCATTATTCCATGACAAGTCAAAGCATATTGAGAACAAGTATCACTATATCCAGGATATGGTGCAGAGAGGAGTAGTGAAGCTCTAGTAAGTGTCGATATACAAGCAGAAAACTGATGTATTAACCAAGTCACTAGCAAGAGTGAAGTTCAAATACTTTAAGGATAATCTTGGTGTTGTTCAGATCGATGTTCCTCGAAAAAGGGAGTGTGACATGTCCAGAAGACGCAAGCACCGGGGATACTCTCTACATGTTAGGAAGACATAAGAGGTATAGTTTTCTCTCCACATGGTGGAAGAATCAGATGCTCCTAGGCTGCTCTCCATTTGTGAAGAAGATACATGTGGTCAGAGGTCGTAATGCATATAGGATGCTCTCCACTTGGTGGAATATGCGGATTATTTTAGGATTCTCTGTACATGTCAGGAAGATGCAGGAGATCTGGTCTTCTCTCGATTGAGTGGAAGGCGTAGATACTTTTGGGATTCTCTCCACATGTCAAGAAGATGCAGGTTGATCGAGGGACACAATACATCTAGGCATGTAATGTACTTGATATCCTAGGAATAAATTGTAGAAGATGGGGTATGAATTTCTTGAATAGGCTATTAAGAAAATAACTAAATGAGTTAGTTTCAATCTTTGCCATAAAAAAATGAAATCTAACTTTATAACACATTTAAATCTAACTTTAGTTTCAATCTTTATAACTTGGCTAACCTCAAGAAAAAAAAATAAAGACATTATATAGTAAGCACCTATCTCTTTGTCACATACCAGAATCCCAAATAAGGGATTGGGATCCCGGTCTATGAAAATAATCAAACGCCTCTTTCAGCGCTAATTTTAAGAATTTGTGAATCAAGAATTTTCGGCTATGTAATTATAAAAACACATACATATAACAACTCAGATCTGTAAGTAAAAAAAATGCATACACATAATAACCTAGATGTGTAAGTAGAGAAACACATATAGGAGATTCTTGGATCTTTAATGTAGACAATGGATGAAATATCCAGAGGTCTCTCCCGGATATGCAATGCAAACAAAATGTAGACAACAAATCAACACACAAACCACAAATCAAAACGCAGTCAATGGATGAAACGCATACATGGGATTCTTAAATCTGTAATGCCGACAACGGAAGAAGTATCTAGAGGTCTCTCTCGGATCCGAAATGGAAATCAAAACACAGACAATGACTCTCCCTAATCTTTGATGACCATAAAAACGCAGACAATGGAATTCGTATCTCTCCTAGATCTACCAAATGCAAACAAATGCTAAAATGCAGACAATGACGATTTCCATATAAAGAACAATGCGAATATGTAAGTAATATCAATGCAGAAAATGGATATTTCCAGATCAAGATGGAAACACATACAAGTATGGAAACACATACAAGGATGGAAATGCATACAAGGGACAATGCGAATCTGTAAGTAAGATCAATGCAGACGAAGGATATTTCCATATTTGTAAGTGGAAAACACATACATAGAACAATGCGAACCTGTAAGTATAGAGTTGCATACAACACACAATGCGGATCTGTAAGTATAGAAACACATACAAAGGACTTAAAACACAGTCCAGGGTTAACATATACAGAGACTGAAGTGCATACAAAGAATGAAACGTATACAAAGAATGGAACGCTTACAAAGACTCAAAACACAGTCAATGATAGAAATGCATATCAGATTCCTGAATAGGATTTCCTGGATCTGTACTAAGATCAACACGCAAACAAAGTTGGAATTGCATACCAGATTCCTGGATCATATTCCTAGATCTATCCTCATATCGGCATGCAAACAATGATGATAGCGCATACAAGGACTCTCCAAATCTATAATCACCATAAAAAACACATACAAAGAGATGAAGTATTGAGCGCTCGCTCAGAATCCCCAAATGGATTGTGTTTCTTCCCTTTTTCCCACTGTCTCAAAGCAATTAAATAATAAAATATCAAAGTGGATCTCCCAACACAATCTACTGAACATCCAAAAATATCTAGAGTTGGTTCTCTCCCTAAGAGACCACTCTCGTCCTTTGTGGTTTATGCTTACAACAATTTTCTTCGTAAGGGTGAAATTCCACCATAGTCATATATATATATATATATATATATATATATATATATATATANGGCACGATGGAACTCAACAATTATTAATATTATCAAGTCCTCACTTGCCCTTAATCCTCTCTACCCCTAGTGGATTCATCCTCAATCATTTTTTATCACATCAAGATTTTAGCCTCTCAACTCTATCAATTGAATTCATAACTTTGGGAAGTTAGAATAGATACTTAGAGTTCCGCATACTTACATTTGTATTTCAGGTCGGGGTAGTAAAGGGATGTTACATCCTCCCCCCTTATAAATTAACACCGTCCTTGGTGTTTCACTTTTGTCAAAATTTTGTCTTCATTCCTTTTTCAAGTTCTCATTTCTTGCTTCCGCATATTTTTTGATATCCTCCAACTTTTTTGTCTTTTAACATGTTCTCTACACCATATTACGAGGACTTCCGAGAATATTATCATATATGTACATACCTCTAAATTTAAGAAAATAATGCATAAGTTAAAAATTATTTACTTAACTTTTGGAGTGTCATTATTCATTGTAATACTTCAAGCGATAGTCCTCTTAGTCAATTCTAAAGTTGCTATACATACCTTAATCCTCATATTAATAGGATTACATCTAATTTTCTTAAGTAACCAACCCAAAGTATAAAACGTACATGTGCATGTCTAACTAAGATCAACAACATATACATAAATCAAATTTCAACACTATTTAATTTCATGACTTACAAAGACTGGTAATCCTATTTATTCTATTCATCAATAGATAAGTATATCACCACATATATGCAAAACTACTTAAAGCACATATACCTTTTACAAGAACTACTCTTTGCAAGTTTTGTAAGAATCCTCTATATTTCTCGGACGTTCTCCATCCAAGTAAGCATTCCAAGTGATATCAATACTCCATGTACTGGTCCAAGTTACCCAACACGAGGATGATACCCTTATTTATTTATTTTCAACATTCGGGTGTATCCCATACCAATGCAATTCAGGGTGCTTCACCAAGATCATGTGCTTCCTTTCTCGTATACCATAATACCTAGAGGTTATTATCTTCACAGATCCCCCACTCTCGTGGGAGTCATCTTACAACGTGAATGTGTGTGGAAGTAAGTCTAACTAGGCGTCTTACACCCGAGTGTACCCATATGATGCATACTGGTGCCTAGCTAGCTTATGGGAGAACATGTGACTTCTCTCTCATCATTTTCTTGCTTCTGTTCATGGGTCCTTGGTGATCATGATGTCTTCAATTGCTGACATCACCAACTCCTTTTCATATGTGACAATTTTAAGATAGTCTATCTTAACATCATATTTGTTGATTCCTCAAAAATAAGTCCACTTACAAATATTTCGGTTACTGATTAATAAACTATTAATCAATTATATTTTGACCATTAGCATTTCCTATGATGAGGATTTTAACTATACCATCACTTGCATATTAGTTCCTCAAGATTTGGTCAAAATTTTGGTTCATTATGATCTCTAGTCACAACATTTCTTGTACAACATGAAATAAAATAAGAGCCTTTATACTGGTGCACTATTTAAACAACTAATAACATCATCTATTCTATGCACAACACTTTTTACTACACACAATAACTTAGCTACACTTTAGTCCAAGTTCATAAGTAGCATAGTTTCATTTTTCCTTCATTTGAAAGAAATAACTTTAAGAAATGTTGGCATGTTATCTGTGTTAGCACTATGTCCGAATTTTTTGAATTATAGACTTGGAAGGTTTGAAAGGTGATCTTATTTGAGAAATTTCGCGGGAGAGATTTTTGGGTTATCTGGTTAACAAGTTTTTTCATCATGAGCCTTCAGATAGGGAGTGGATCCCAATCTATGGAGATAGATCACGCTACAAATTGAAACATGCAGCAACGGGATAGGCGAGGTAAGGTGATGTAGATCGATGATAGAAAGACATTCTGCCGGTGGGAGATGCGAGGTAAGGTTTGATCTTTATATTTATGAAGGAGGTTAAAGCAGAGAAGTGTTGGAGGGTCAAGAATAACGTAGAGTCAGATCGACGACCCTAAAAGATTCCTCTTGATGAACATGTACGAAAGGAAAAACTTTCCAAATCGCGGAATATGTCAAAGGAAGAAAGGGTTAGACGATTGAGATAAAGGAAAAAATAGATCTATGGTTGTAGTCAATTCCATGATTAGAAGTTTCACATGCAATCAAATAAGAAATGATCGGAAAAGTGCTAAGGTTCTCATGATTGAACAGTCTCAAAGAAAACTGATCATGGATCAACAATTGAGGTTGATCTCCCCTAATCAAGCTGTACACATTGATGTTGTAGAAATTTGATATGAAGGGTTGTTTATCTATTGAGGTCGATCTCCCGTCTTTTGATAGCCACACCCCCAGCTGCGTATTGCTTGGATACTCACATCCCGTGAGTGTTTTTCCAGGACCCCCTAATACCATCGATGCCTCCAAAGCTTCTGCACAAGAGGACATTCGCGAGCTACACTCTGTGGGAGCGATTGTTCAGGATGGAGCATTAGGGGTCCAATGCATGCACCGCCCTCTTTGTGAATTCCACTTACCAAAGGTGGTGGGGAGGGTGGAGGCACACTCCACCATATTTCTTGTGGGAGATCCTACCTCACGGAAGGTGGGGAGTACAAGAATGACAAGCCACTGCAGAGGCTTGTCTTTTTTAGAAGCAATGCGGTCCTTCTTCCAGGCCCCCCATCTAATAGTGTTACCCGGAGAGGGGAGGGTTGTGAAGAAGGTTGAGTAAGGAGGAGACAAAAAATACCTTGCTAGTTTCAATCCATGCAGAAAGGTGCCTTTGAGCACAGAGGTGACACAAAAATAGAGGTATAAAAACACGTTGCTAACTCGACAAGCCAGCTAGAGGTTTCAAACCCAGTCAATGGTGACCCACTTGAAAAGTGACCTGAAGACATCATTCTCAAGATAAACAGGCTCAGCAATAGAGTCATCGTGCTTCTACCCAAACTGAGCACGCATGCTAACTCCATGATGTCTGTTTTGAATATATGTAAACCATGGAAAAAGTACCACGCTATAGTTGTTAAGGTTTTATTGTGACTGTAAATAGTTTCATAGCCTCTTCTGAGGATTAGCCTCTGAGGTTTGAGGGATTATAAATAGGCTCCCCATAGAGGGAAGAAGGGTTGGGAATTTTCAAGAGTAGGGGCTCTCCATTGTAATATGTTTTCATTTCTGAGTTGAATAAAAATTGTAGAGACGGAATGATCAACTCTCATGGCAGAGATTCCTATGCCATCTCTTTCTTCAATAAGTAACTTTCTTTAAGTGATTTTGTTCCTGTTTTCATTCTAGTGTGTATTTGCTTTTCATGTTTGGGCATTAGTGTATATGGACCATAATTCATATTGCATGCTCTAGGTCCATTGTTCAAGCATTTTCAAATATTTTCTTCTAAAGTCTTGCAGAATTTAGTCTAACGAGGTGCTTTGTTAGATGGGATGTGTCCCTTTGTCTGCTAATCCATTTGCTAATTACTCCATATTGAAGAAACGGTGTATGTCTTGCCTCTGTCCATTAATTTTTGGACTTCCTACCGCCCGCAACCATTTTTCAACTCTGATAGCCGACCCCATGGCCCAATGGTTTTTCCCTCGATTACCCCACCAAACTTTATAAAAAAAACTCGTTCTCTTTAGAAATCTGACCTTCTAGTTGTCGTCAATTGAATATCTTAAGTTTGAAAACCTTGTAAATAGTGAGAGATCCCTCTCTAATTGTATTGGGTCAGAAATACAATATAAAGCGGTTTTGATGTTACCTCGGGATTTACCTTTCGCAACCTAGGTACGTTCTGGGTGATAACAAAATAGGGTTGTTGCCGAGGACCAAAGGTTCAAATATTCCCTTGGCATGAACATCATAGATAATATCTGATTGTAAATGGTGAATAACAGTCAAACCATCAAGAAGGTTGTATGTTTTTTCACCTGGAAACTCCATTTTAACTTTCAGTGACTCCACTCGTGATATGATCCAGAGATATAGTTTTCAAAGAAGTCGGTAGGCTCCACTGGGGAAATGAGCTCATTATAAAAATATAGGAATGCGTGATTGGAGGATAAGATACTCAGGTTTCATTTTCCTTGAAGATGTTTTGTCCTTTTTTATAAACCTTTTATTATCTATTCCTAAGTATGTGAAAACAGTTTTTCAGTACGCCTTACCCCCAAAACAAAACCATGAATTTACTCCAGTATATCCTTCTTTATGAACTGAAAGTCCTCTGTCACACTGTATGTTTTATTTTAATCGAAATCTTTCATTCGAAATACATGACCTTAAATTCCACCCTTGTGAAACTTGTGGAACCTCAATGGACAATAACTCCATTCCACCTAGCTGTGTTTCCTCCACTATCCCAAACTGGTACAGACCCCTTCACTTACCTCTTATTCTTCATGATTTCTCTGCAAAACATTACAAGTACCTTCCTAATTTTGATGGGGAAATCGAGAACCTCACGGCTGAAAATAATTTACAAGCCTTTGAGCATTTCCTTGATGTTTTTGAAGTTGAACATGTCAATGTCTGCATGAGGGTTTTTTCCTTATCTTTGCAAGGAGATGTTGAGGAATGGTTCAAGCACTTGCAGCCTGAATCCATCAGCACATGGGAGGAGTTATCCAATGTATTTCTGAATTTTTTGGGTGAGAGATGGCCTTTGGACCAAATAATTTCATAATTCTATTCCCTAAAGAAGCAGGTGGATGAAACCATGTATGGTTTTAACTGGATATTTTCTAGATTTTACTATAACATGCCAAAATAAATCCATACCCTTGAAAATGCGGCTAAACTTTAGTATGTAGTTGCCTTTCCTCCTGAAATGTCTTTTCTTCTTTTAGAAAGAAAGTCAGTCACATTACAGCACATGTTTATGGATTGTTTGGAGGTTGAAGACAATCTTAGGATGTCTAAAAATTCCTCAGACCAAGACAATGATGATAAAGTAGAAAATAATTTAAACTTGGTTGAGCAACGTAAGCAAGGAGAAGCATTCCCTATGCACCTCAAATCATCCTCTGGTAAAGAGAGGAATGATTAGCTCCATAATGCAAAAGAGATAGCTCTGCTAGTTTGTTTTTCGAACAGTGAAATCAGCATGTTGTAAATTCTACTAGTGGTAATTTCAAAAAGGAATTCGGAATGCCCATATATGGAGAATACAAGGATGAATTCCTAGATATTATATCTATAGAACCAGCTGTTAACACCTCTATGTTGATCAGTTGAGAAAGAGGTATGATCGAGGAAGATAAAAGGATATATGAAATTTGCAAAGTCTAATAGTTGTGATTACATTATTAAAGTGCTCTTAAGGGTTAATTTGGCATACAATCCAAAGGTGTAAAGTGATTGGGGTGAAATCCACGGTTTAAAATGGATCCGCTAGGTAAATATGCATAGGAGGTAAGTTATGTGGATAAGTGGATATGGTTAACAAAGCTTAAAGATCAACGGTTATGAAATAAAGCAAACAAAATCCACGGCTGAGAAATACTCTACTGAATAAAGATGCACCTTTGAAAAAATAGAAAAGGCTAGCAGAATGTGTATAGCCAATCTCAATCCAACGACTTAAGAAAAAAGTAAAAACCCATCAATGGTCATTATTGGTTCCGAAGGATAAAATTACGAGATGGTTAAAAATGAAAGGTGGTAGTAGAATGTAAACCATGTTCCATGTGGCAACTTGAAGTGAATTCCGTGGAGAAAAGTAATTTGGGAAAAATCACTTGATGAGGGCTCCGGAAAGGGACTGTAGTATAAAGGTAAAGTTGACTTGGTTTAAAAAATCATTTCATTTGTGTGCTATGGGAAAAAGGAAGGAGGCAGTCCGCCATCTTTTCAACTCAATTTCAATGTGTTTACAATCATAGGTAAGCCTTCAAACACTTAAACTTGGTTCAAGGAGTTGCTGCCATTGTTCGTTATGGAAAGGGAACAAGGTTTAGGAGTTTTATGTAGGGTTTTGGATGAAATGGAGGAATTTGTTGTTGATAGGGACAGAAATGTATATAACCCTATTTTATCAGTTGGAAATGTATTAGTCTTGAAGGAGCAGTTATGGCAGTGTAATTTCTAGGGAAATGATGTCCTAAATATATGTAGTTCTTTTTCATATTACTTTGCTATTGAACAAACATTACCGTTTCCCAAATTTGTTGAATGCTGTGCAAGCATCTATTCACCCTCTGAAAGAGTTGTCATGAGTCATACCGCGTCTAAGATACTTTGTAAGGTTGATGCAAAATCCATTCGTGGAATTCTCAACTTACCTGATAGTTTTCCTGATAATTGTGAGTCTTTGAATGAGTCTATCTTAGTCGAAATGTACAAAAGTTGTAAAACCGAAGTTACATGCTGATTTATGTCTAGTATTCTTCAAGAGGGCCAGTCATTAGAAGGACTTTTTCTGCCATATAATGTTAACATTTTCAAAAAAAGAGGTGCAGATGGTTATGTCTTTAGTCAGCCAAATTCTAGGTTTAGATGATGATATTCATATCAGCTAAGTCATTTTAGGTTTCTTATTGAGAATAACTTCAATTCATCTCGAGTCCCATTTAATCCATTGTTTCAATCTAGATGAGTATTTGGCTGAAACTATCCATGTCCAGTTAGTCGAATTTCCCAAAGTTAGGTTTTTTAAGTATCAGTCATACTTGCTCAATATGTTGTTGTGTTCAAATGTGTCGGAATTGCATTTCCTATCCACCATTTTCTCTCCAGATCTTCCAAAACAAATCAATATGTTTGAGTTTATAAACACAATTATGGCCGAGATGTATAGGTTGTTGTTTGATGATGTATTACCAAGGGTGTAAATGAAACTCATGTTGCAGTCTTCCTCAGAGGACATAATAGGAGACTGGTTCTTATATAAAGATTTTACTATTTTGAGGGTGTATGGGTTCACTCGGGAACCATACAAGCTACCTGTTTTTCTGACTCCAAGAATATTTGCACTTGATTTTATGAGGCAGAGATTGTGTGCAGAAGAAGAGCATTTCGGGGTGTTCAAAAAGTCTTCAAATGTTAAGTTTACTCTTAAAGTTGGACCATTTATTTTCAAAAACAAAAGAGCCCTGTTGGTTATAGAAAAGTTATTAGAAGTTAGGGATTTCCATAAGGAGCAAAGAATCAATTATGATCCACATCATATAATTTCTCAGAGAAAACAGTCAAACAAAAATAAACCATTCAATCATCAAGTTCTTGAAGGATTAGATAAAATATCCAATTTGTCTTGTTTTGAAGAAAGTTCAGGAATTGATGAAGGTAGGAGAAATGAGTTGATTGCATCGGTTAAAACACCTGATAATCCTAGCATTTTGAATAAGAGGAGTATTGCTGAGACTGAGAGTATGGATGTGGATGAAATCATTTCATATAAAAAGATTAAAACATACTCCCAGGATGATCAGGTTTCAGAAGAAATAATTTCATAGGATTCAAAGAAAATGGTTTTGTTCCCAAAGAAGGACATGTAGGTACATTAGTATTCCTTTGGAGGAGAAGGTAGTGCATAGCCTAGTTCTTGTTTCAAGTCTAGAGCATATTTAGTGTCAATTTATATTGAAAAACAAATGTAGTCGTCAGAGGAAGCCAGGAATTTAATTCCTCGAGTTAGAATTCTAATTAATCAAAAGACATCGTTGATTTCTACACAAGATGTGGAGAGAAATGCCTTGAAGTTTGTTGTGGTTAATGATAAAAAAGTATCTGAGATGGAAGTGAAGTTAGATAAAAATTAGTGTTCCCGATAAGATACAGCTCCATAAGCATATTGGAGATGTTATCTATTCTGATTTATTGCATGCTATTATGAAAGTTAACAAATTGCAGGTCCTTGTAGATAAAATAAAACTCCAATTGAAACATGAGAAAGTAGAGAATAAAGCAAATCTGATCCATATTAAGAAGTTACAGGGGGATGTTATAATCTTAGGAAGTGAACCGGAAAATGTACAGGCAACTAGAAAGCTTTTAGAAGAAAAAGACAATACCATCCAGGTATTGAAAAAGAAGCTTAAAATCCGAAATACTGAACATGCTCAGTCCCCAGAATTATTTACATTGCAAGAAGAAAAAGACAAAGTTTATCAAGAGATGATGGATTACAAAGGCAAAGCATTGAAACTACAAGAGGAGAAAAATAGATGGGAAGTGGAAAAAGCTAAATTGGTGACCTAGATTTCAAGGTTGAAAAAAGATTAGAATGATGAAAAGGAAATTATGGAAGAGATGATGAGTCAAACTACTGTTGACACAGATTTATCTCTTGTGAACATTGAAAAGCCATTAAGTGAATTCTCTATAGATGATTTTTTAGTTCCAATGTCATAGGTAAGTTTGAAGGATGTCGAAATCAAATAATTAAAGGAATAAAATGAGAAGATTAAATCAGAATTGACTAAAACCACTGAAGAGAAGAATAAAACATTAAATGATAAAAGCCAGTTACAGAAAAAGTTTAATGAGTTGAAGGAAAGAAATATAGGAAAAACTCCTCTACAAGGAGCTAAACATTTAATTTGGGATACATTATCTGTGGAAATTACCAAATTTAGACACTATTTAAATTTTATTGATGATCAGAGTGCATTAGTAAATCTAGCTACTCAAAGGCTGAAGATGGAAAACGAGACCATGGAAAAGAAGCCTCTAAATACAACTCATAATGCTGTAAACTTTTTGAATTCTCTAACTTATCAAAAGTTGCAGGACATCGGAATTAAGGAAAAAGTAGATATTGTACTATGGGTGAACAAATTTATTAACAAACATCAGCTCATGAAGGTGGTTCAAGATAAAGCAAATACAATGTCTTCATAGATAAAAGATTTCAGGCTTGCTTTTAAGGAGCTATTTGAAGACAGCCTCCCTTCTTTCTGGGAAAATAAAGGAAAATTATTTTCTCAAGAGCATTATCACAGTCTGCTAGTACAAAATTGCATGGACCATTCCAAGTTTGAAGATCTGGTTAAAGGGCTGACTAGAAAAATCATTGTAGAAAAATTGACAGAGGATTTCGAAGTATTGCAAAAGTTTTTAATCATTAGAAGAGGATTGCCCACAGTATCTTATGAATCCTATGTGGATCTGGAGGTATTTATTGGGGAAATGACAGAATATGATACGCCAAATGTTGAACAATGGAGGATCGTGGAAAGATTCAGGAAGACCAAGTATATACTTCATCCTTGAAAACAGGTGTTCCGCATCATGGAGCTGCTTATTCGGGATACCATATAGTCACCGATTTGATTATAATCAAATGATCTTTTGTTGGAATAGAAGCATGTAGTTTTATAACTAGTTGTTAGGGATATAGTTACAAAAACTTTGATTAACTCATTATTCGGTTATTGATCTTCTTGGGAAGAATTTATCTTTTGTTTATATTTGAAGTTATTTGATGTATTGGGGATTGGAACCCATATGTTTGAGATTGATATTTTTGAGAACTTATAATTTTTGAATGAAATAACAAAGCCATAATGCTGGTGGATCTTTAGAGATTCCTGTGTCATTTATGTTACAGTCTGTGCCTCCTTTCCATGTGATTGTCTCCTTAGTGTTTACTTCCGATTTTGTTTTCTTCATATCTAAAACATAGTGTTGAATAGTTTCAGAATTCATACTTGTTATGCTCTGGCTATTGTCTCAGATATTTCACAAATATTTCTACTAAAGTTGATATGGAATTCATCCCGTGATGCTCTATATTGATGGATTGTTCATGTTTCTTTCTTATTCGCCTAAAAATCAATGAATGACTGTGACTGAATGGTTATCTTTCCTTTGTTGAGATCCCATGTATGAAAGCTTTGTATTATCTTTATCTATTTGAATCCATTTCCCAATGGTATATGTGTTGTTTCAACCATCTACTTGATTTAAAATACTGATTTCATATATCTGGCCTTGTTAAATTTATATGTGAGAGATCCATCTCTAGAAATAAAAGCTAATTTCTTTTTGAAGTGTTCTTTGTTGTTACCTTGAGATTACCTTCCACAACCTTGGGTACATTTTGAGTGCTAACAAATTGGCGCCATTTCCAGGGAGCGAAAGTGCAAATCAGCCCTAGGAGAAACGACACAATTTGTAAAGATTAAGAAAATATTTATGTGGGCAAACATGAATTTTTGTCAGTGAAGAAGGTTGTATATTTGCCCTGGCGATCCAGTTCTAAAATTATTGCAAGATTTCAAAAGACATCCTGGCTTCAAAAAGACATACACGAGGTAATTCTGATACTGAAGTTTTACGAAGTTTGGAGGATCCCGAAAAAAATATTTAAGAAAAAAGACAAAGAAAAAGTACATATTTCTCTGTTTGGTGCATCATCTTCTCAAAATTTTCATAGCATCTTTGATCAAAAATTGGAAATTGATATTGAAAAGGGTTTGTTGAAATCTAAATCTAAGTTTGATCTTGAAAACGTTGAGTTTAACCCTCGAAGATTAGAATCTTATTTGCTTGATTCCCTTTGGAGAGATCTTCAACAGTCTGCAAAAGTTGAAGAAGCACCTATTATTCAAAATATCCAAAATTCATCAGTCCCTCAAATTCCACCTAGACCAGTGGCAGCCAGATTTGCTCCTCTACGTTTACCTGTTGTATTGTATGATCTGCCCCAAAATTATTCTTAGAGAATTTCTTTATTTGATGGAGAAGGAGACATAACAGCCAAGTAGCATGTAGCTAAATTTAAGAGTTTTGTTGACTTGGAGGAAGTCGATTATATGGATGTTAAAATGCAGTTGTTTGCTCAAAGTTTATCAATGGAAGCAAAGAAATGGTTTAAAGATTTTCCAGCTGCATCTATATTGACTTTTCAAGCTTTCCAGAATGCATTTTTAGAATGATGGGATGACAAACAGAGTCCTTTACAACTTTTGTCCCAATATAATAGTCTCAAGAAATGAGGTTTTGAATCTGTTCATGAATTTTCAAGCAGATTTATGAGGGTTTATAATTCCATTCCAGAAGATATAAAACCTTCTGCGGTTGTTTCTAAACTTCATTATGTTGGGGCTTTTGATAATGACTTTGCTTTTTCATTGAGGGAGAGAAAATCAACAAGTCTTGATGCTATGTTCACAGATGCCTTAGAAGTGGAAGCAAATATGATGGAAAGTGGGAAAATGAAACAAAGATACCTTGATAGGAGGAAAACAAGAGAAGAAAATATGCCTTCTACTTCTTCTTCTGCAACTGATGTTAAATTTGAAATGATGTTGAAGACAATGGAGAAGTTAATGTATAGATTGACTATAGATAATAGTTCTTTCAATAGAGAACAAGGTGATCCTCAAATCATAAATCCAAATTTTAGAAGGCCAAATCCTCCTATGCCCCCACAAAACAAGAAAAGAGATATGAGAAACCCAAGGAATCAAGAAGAGCAACAAATTCGACCACCTTTCCCTGAGAATTATGTTGCAGATGAAGAGGATCCTGCTGAAAATGAAATTCATCTCTTTGGGGAATTAGATTCAGAGATATATCTTACTGAAGAAGAACATCACATGTTTGCACAGGAAGGTGGAAATGAGGATTTTGAAAGGGAATCAAAGCAGTATCAAAGAGGTTATTTGCATGCTATGGATGATGTACAAAGAAAGATCAGATTAAGAAACAGAGACGTTATTGTAAATAAAGGAAGGCTAAATTCAAATCAACCTTCTACTAGTACATTAAATATAGAAAAAGGAAAAGAAACACAAAAAGATCCTATTGTAAATAAAGAAGTTGAAAATAAAATAGAAAAAACTAAAGGAACAAAACAAGCGATACCAGTAGATGTGGAGAAAGTTAATTCTATTTTCAATTTGTAGATTGAAATTTCCGAGTTGAAAATTTATATTCCTTTTAATGAATTCTTGAGAAATAATGAATACAGGGATATGATAACAAAGATGGTTAAAGGTCAAGGAGAATTTCAATAAGATATTTTAGAGTTGACAGATGATAATCCTACTATTTCATTCAGATCAAAAGTTGAAAGTATAGATGATGAAGAAGTTCCTCTTTTTTATTTGAGTTTGAATGTGCATGACATGGTGGTACATAATGCAATGTTAGATTCAGGTGCATCACATAATTTAATGCCTAAAGGAGTGGTTGAAAGTTTGGGATTGGAAGTGACAAGACCTTATAAATATTTGTATTCATTTGATTCTAGGAGGGTGAAGTGTCTTGGTCTAATTAAGGATATGGTAGTGACTTTGAATAAATTGCCAGCTAAAACAATAGTCATGGATGTGGTAGTGGCAGACATTCCACCAAAATTTGGGGTGTTGTTATCAAGGTCTTGGGCATCAAAGTTGAAGGGTAGCTTGCAAATGGACATGTCGTATACCACTATTCCTGTCCAAGATGGGAGTAGGAGGTTGTATAGTGAGCAAAGAACTCCTTATGTAGTAAGCAGTCAAGATAGACCTGATATTCATCATATATATGTTGTTGATACTGATTTGAGTTCTTCTATTTTCTTTAATGATACTGTCCTGTGTGACTTGGAGTCTACGTTGCAAATGAAATATGAAAATAATGAAGAGGGAATGATAGAACCAAATGCTTTGGAAAAGAAACAAAAAAGAGATGGTTTATGGACTATGTATTTTGATGGATCTGTGGCAAAGGTTGGCGCTGGTGCTGGTGTATATATAATTTCTCCTATCAGGTATTTTAAAGCTATGTCATATAAGTTAACATTTGAATGCACAAATAATGTGGCTGAATATGAAGCTCTGTTACTTTAGTTGCATGCATTGAAGGATCTGGGAGCACAAAGGATAAGAGTTTTAGGAGATTCAGAGCTTGTGATAAACCAAGTGAATGACAGTTATCAAACTAGACATCCCCGGATGAGAGATTACAGAAATGAGGTATGGGATATGTTTGGTAATTATCTTACAAAACATACAATTAAGGTGATTCCAAGATATGAGAATACAGTAGCATATTCTTTGGCAGTTGCTGCTAGTAAATTCAAAACTCCAAGTGCTGGTCAAAAAGAGTATCAAGTAGACATTGTAAATAGACCATCTATACCTGATAATTCTAAATATTGGCAGGTGTTTGAAGATTCCATGGAGATAAAAAGATTTTTGGAACTATCGGGAGAATTTGTAAACACTCATATTGATGCTGAAAATGATGATAGTGAAAATTTCCAAGATGTTGAAGAAAATGAAGAAGACAAGACTAGTACTGAAAAATTGAAGGGAACTTTAGGAGGAAAAGATATCATTCAATTGAAAAGCAATTTTATACCAAGAGGTTTGATTCCTTTAGAGAAACGTTTTGATTAGAATGATGTTGCTAAAGATCCGAAAGTAAAACTGGCTGATAACGATATTGAAGATAGAAATATTGGTACTAAAGAGAATCCCAAGATTGTAAAACTGTCTAAAAAGTTTCTTGCAAAAGAAAAAGAAGAATATGTGAATTTAATGAAAAGGTATACAGATGTATTTGCTTGGAGTTATGAATACCTTAAGGAATATGATACTTCAATAATATAACACACTATTCCAATTAAACCCGGAGAAAAGCCTTTCAGACAGAAACTCAGAAGAATAAATCCAAAATTGCTACCAGTTATTGAGAAGAAAATTAAAAAATTATTTGATGCCAAAATTATTGTGACTTTAAGATTCTCAAGATGGGTTGCTAATTTAGTTCCTGTTAGAAAGAAAAATGGAGAAATAAGGATTTACATAGATTTCAAGAATTTGAATAAGGTCTCCATGAAAGATAATTATCCTTTGCCGAAGATGGATCATATTTTGCAGAAAGTGGTCGGAGCTTAAAGAATTTCTATGATGGATGGATTTTCTGGATACAATCAGATTAAGGTGTTACCTGAAGATCAAGAGAAAACTTCTTTCACCACGCCATGGGGTACCTTTATGTATGCAAAAATGCCTTTTGGTTTGATGAATGCAGGGGCTACCTTCCAGCATGCCATGGATATTGCTTTTGCGGGAGAAATAGGAAAATTTGTGGTAATTTACATGGATGGCATCACAATTTATTCAAGGTCTGATAGGGAGCATATTCATCATTTGGAAAAAAAATTCATAAAATGCAAGAAATTTGGTATATCATTCAATCCAAAGAAGTCAAATTTTGCATTGGAAGAAGGAAAATTGTTAGGCCACATAATTTCAAAGGATGTAATAAAAATTGATCCAGAAAGAGTCAGTGCTATTTTGAAAGTGGGAGAACCAAGAAGCAAAAAGGAAATACAATCATTCTTGGGACATGTAAATTTTCTAAGAAGGTTCATTCCCAGTTTTCCTGAAATATTAATGAATATCACAAATATGTTGAAAAAGGGTCATGAAATAAAATGGACAGTGGAGGCTAAGAAATATTTCAAAGAAATAAAAAAAGCTATTTCGGAGGCTCCTGTGTTGGTGAGTCCATATTTCACTAAATATTTTTTAGTATTTTCTTATGCTTCAGAACATACTATTGCTGAAGTTTTGTTATAGAAAAATAATGAGAACATGGAGCAACCCATAGCCTTTTTTAGTAAGATGTTGAGAGATGGGGAGTTAAAATATGACATTATGGAGAAGCAAGCATATGCTTTGGTTAAAGCATTGAAAGATTCCAGGGTGTATATTCTTCATTCACATATAATTGCTCATGTTCCAACTGCTGCAGTAAAAGGGATTCTCACACAACCTGACCCAGAAGGAAGAAGGGTGAAATGGATAGCGACATTAATGGAGTATGACATAGAGATTGAACCTACCAAGTTGATTAAAGGGCATGGATCGGTAAAGATGTTGACAGATTCAAACTGTGAATATTTGCAGCTCAATTTATTATCTAGTCAATTTCATCAGTTGGATATAGGGGTGGAGATAATGGTTGATTTTGCTACATCCCCATGGTATTATGATATTGTTCATGTTCTTCAGAATTTACAAGCTCCTGCAGGATTAAGTAAAACCAGAGCAAGATCGGTAAAATTGAAAGCTGCTAATTTTTGTATTATAAATCAATATCTTTATTGGAAGGATCTTGCAGGTGTGTTACTTAATTGCCTTTTAGAAAATGAAGCCCATCATACAGTAAAAGAATTCAATAAAGGAGATTGTGGAGGACATCATTCTTGGAAGGTGACGTCAAACAAAATTTTGAGAGCAGGTTTCTATTGGCCGACATTGTTTTCAGATATGTATAAAGAAACTAGCATATGTCATCAGTGCCATATTTTTAACGGTAAAAGAAAGGTAATTCCCCTTCCTCTTAATCCAATAATAGTAGAAGCTCCTTTTCAACAGTGGGGTTTGGATTTCATTGGAGAGACAAACCCGAATTCTTCAAGACAACATAAATGGATTTTAATGGCCATAGATTATTTTACAAAATGGATCGAAGCAATTCCTACTAGGAGAGAAACTGAGACAGTAATTATGGATTTTATTGAAGAAAACATATTGGCAAGGTTTGGGTGCCCCAGAAGGATAGTGACTGATAATGCAGCAGCTTTTAAATCCAAAAAGATGATAAATTTTTGACATAAATATCATATCAGTTTAAATCATTCAACTACTTATTATCCACAGGGAAACGGATTGGCCGAGCCCTCCAATAAAAGTATGGTAAGGATTATCAAGAAGTTGTTAGAGGATAACAAGAGATTTTGGCACACCAAACTTAAGTATGCTTTATGGGATGACAGGATTAGTACCAAAAGAGTGATTGAAATGTCTCCTTTTCAATTGGTATATGGGACCAAAGTTATTTTTCCAGCATCATTGGGTGTTCCAGTTATGAGATATTTTTAGTAGCAGTAGGAAGAGCCAAACCACATGCAGAGAAGGATAAACCAAATCATTGAATTAGAAGAACAAAGGAATAAAGCCTATGATAAAGTGTAGACACACCAGGAAAAAATGAAAAATACTTTTGATAGAAGGGTGAGAGAAGAACAGTTCCAAATTGATGATTTGGTGTTAAAATGTGATGCTCCTAAAGAAGATAAACATGGAAAATTTGATCACATGTGGGTAGGTCCTTATGTTATTGTAGGTCACAAAGGGGAAAATGCATTTCTTTTGGAATATCCGAATGGGATTTCATTGGAGAGTAACCCTGTCAATGGAATATTTTTGAAGCATTATCTGTCCTAAGGTGGAAGGTAAGATTTGTATCATAGTTTGTAAATATTTTTTTTCTAGAAAGCATAATAGATGGTGAACCGAATATTTTTGAAGCCCAGAGTGAAGGCCCTAAGATTTAGGAGGTAAGCCACTTTTCTTTATTTTAAGAAGAAAATATCAGATAAAAAGTAAAAAGTTTGAAAGTTTGGATACAAAGATTAGATACAGGCACCTGGTATACGAGGTCTTTGATACCTCGCGGGGAGGATATCATCCCCAGTTGGAGCCAGTTGTTAACACCTCTATGTTGATCAATAGAGAAAGATGTATAATCGAGGAAGATAAAAGGATATATGAAATTTGCAAAGTCTAATACTTGTGATTACATTATTAAAGTGCGCATAAGAGTTAATTTGGCATACAATCCAAAGGTGTAAAGTGATAGGGGTGAAATCCACAGTTTAAAATGGATCCGCTAGGTAAAGATGCGGAGGAGGTAAGTTATGTGGAGAAGCGGATATGGTTAACAAAGATTAAAGATCAACAGTTATGAAATAAAGCAAACAAAATCCACGGCTGAGAAATACTCCGCCGAATAAAGATGCACATTTGAAAAAATAGAAAAGGCTAGCGGAATGTGTACAACCAATCTCAATCCAACGGCTTAAGAAAAAAGTGAAAACCCATCCATGGTCATTATTGGTTCCGGAGGATAAAGTTACGAGATGGTTAAAAAGGCAAGGTGGTATCAGAATGTAAACCATGTTCCACGTGGCAACTTGAAGTGAATTCCGCAGAGAAAAGTAGTTTGGGAAAAACCGCTTAATGAGGGCTCCGGAAAGTGACCGTAGTATAAAGGTAAAGTTGACTTGGTTTAAAAAATCATTTCATTTGTGTGCTGCGGGAAAAAGTAAGGAGGCAATCCGCCATATTTTCAAGTCAACGTCTACATGTTTACAATCACAGGTAAGCCTTAAAACACTTAAACTTGGTTCAAGGAGTCGCTGCCATTGTTCGTTATGGAAAGGGAACAGGGTTTAGGAGTTTTATGCAGGGTTTTGGATGGAAGGGAGGAATTTGTTGTTGATAGGGATAGAAATGCATATGAACCTATTTTATCAGTTGGGAATATATCAGTCTTGAAGGAGCAGCTGTGGTAGTGTAATTTGTAGGAAAATGATGTTCTAAATATCTACAGTTCTTTTTCGTATTACTTTGCTATTGAGCAAACATTATCGTTTCCTGAAATTGTTGAATGGTGCGCAAGTAGCTATTCACCCTCTGAAACAGTCATCATGAGTCATACCACATCTAAGATACTTTGTAAGGTTGATGCAAAAGCCATTCATGGAATTATTAACTTACTTGATAGTTTCCCTAATAATTGTGAGTCTTTGAATGAGTCTGTCTTAGTCGAAATGTACAAAAGTTGTAAAACCAAAGTTAGATGCCAATTTCTGTCCAATATTCTTAAAGAGGGTCAGTCATTAGAAGGACTTTTTCTGCCATATAATGTTAACATTTTCAAAAAAGAGGTGCAGATGGTTATGTATTTAGTTAGCCAAATATAGGTTTAGATGATGATATTCATATCATCGAAGTCATTTTAGGTTTCTTATTGAGAATAAATTCAAGTGAGCCCAAGTCCCATTTAATCCATTGTTTCAATCTGGATGAGTATTTGGCTGAAACTATCCATGTCTAGTTAGTCGAATTTCCCAAAGTCAGGTTTTTTAAGTATCAGTTATACTTGCTCAATATGTTGTTGTGTTCAAATGTGTCGGAATTGCATTTCTTGTCCACCATTTTCTCTCCAGATCTTCCAAAATAAATCAATATGTTTGAGTTTATAAACACAATTATGGCCAAGATGTATAAGTTGTTGTTTGATGATGTATTTCCAAGGGTGTTAGAAGAAATGAAACTCATCCTATAGTCTTCCTCAGAGGACAGAATAGGAGACTGGTTCTTATATAAATATTTTGTTGTTTTGAGGGTGTATGGGTTCACTAGGGAACCATACAAGCTACTTGTTTTTTTGACTCCAAGAATATTTGCGCTTGAATCTATGAGGCCAAGATTGTGTGCAGAAGAAGAGCATTTCAGGGTGTTCAAGAAGTCTTCAAATGTTAAGTTTCCTCTTAAAGTTGGTCCATTTATTTTCAAAAACAAAAGTGCCCTGTTGGTTATAGAAAAGTTATTAGAAGTTATGGGTTTCCATAAGGAGCAAAGAATCAACTATGATCCACATCATATAATTTCTTAGAGAAAACAGTCAAACAAAAATAAACCATTCGATCATCAAGTTGTCGAAGGTTTAGATAAAATAGACAATTTGTCTTATTTTGAAGAAAGTTCAGGAATTGATGAAGGTAGGAGCAATGAGTTGATTGCAGCGGTTCAAACACCTGATAATCCTAGTATTTTGAATAAGAGGAGTCTTGTTGAGACTGAGAGTATGGATGTGGATGAAAGCATTTCATATAAAAAGATCAAAACATACTCCTAGGATGATCAGGTTTCAGAAGAAATAATTTCAGAGGATTCAAAGAAAATGGTTTTGTTCCCAAAGAAGTCTGTGTAGGTACATCAGTATTCCTTTGGAGGAGAAGGTAGTGCAGAGCCTAGTTCCTATTTCAATTCCAAAGCAGATTTACTGTCAAGTTATGCTGAAAAACAAATTTAGTCGTTAGAGGAAGCCATAAATTTGATTCCTCGAGTTAGAAGTCTAATGAATCAAAAGACATTGTTGATTTATACACGAGATGTGGAGAGAAATACCTTGAAGTTTGTTGTGGTTACTGATAAAAAGGCATCTGAGATGGAAGTGAAGTTAGATAAAATTAGTGTTCCCGATAAGATACAGCCCCATAAGTAGACTAGAGATGTTATCTATTCTGATTTATTACATGCTATTATGAAAGTTAACAAATTGCAGGTCCTTGTAGATAAAATGGAAGTCCAATTGAAACATAAGAAAGTAGAGAATAAAGCAAATCTGATCCAGATTAAGAAGTTATAGGGGGATGTTATAAGCTTAGGAAGAGAGCCAGGAAATGTACAGGCAACCAGAAAGCTTTTAGAAGAAAAAGACAATACCATCCAGGTATTGAAAAAGAAGCTTAAAATCCCAAATACTAAACATGCTCAGTCCTCAGAATTATTTACATTGAAAGAAGAAAAAGATAAAGTTTATCAAGAGATGATGGATTAGAAAGGCAAAGCATTGAAACTGCGAGAGGAGAAAAACATATGGGAAGTGGAAAAAGCTGAATTGATGACCCAGATTTCAAGGTTGAAAAAAGATCAGAATTATGAAAAGAAAATTATGGAAGAGCTAATGAGTCAAACTCCTGTTGACACAGATTTATCTCTTGTGAACATTGAAAAGCCATTAAGTGAATTCTCTGCAGATGATTTGTTAGCTCCAATGTCACAGGTAAGTTTGAAGGATGTGGAAATCAAAGAATTAAAGGAAGAAAATGAGAAGATTAAATCAAAATTGGCTAGAACCACTGAAGAGAAGAATAAAACATTAAATGATAAAAGCCAGTTACAGAAAAAGTTTAATGAGTTGAAGGAAAGAAATATAGGAAAAACTCCTCTACAAGGAGCTAAACATTTAATTTGGGATACATTATCTGTGGAAATTACCAAATTTAGACACTATTTAAATTTTATTGATGATCAGAGTGCATTAGTAAATCTAGCTACTCAAAGGTTGAAGTTGGCAAACGAGACCACGGAAAAGAAGCCTCTAAGTACAGCTCAGAATGCTTTAAATTTTTTGAATTCTCTAACTTATCAAAAGTTGCAGGACATCGGAATTAAGGACAGAGTAGCTATTGTACTATGGGAAAAGAAATTTATTAACAAACATCAGCTCATGAAGGTGGTTCAAGATAAAGCAAATACAATGTCTTCACAGATAAAAGATTTTAGGCTTGCTTTTAAGGAGCTATTTGAAGACGGCCTCCCTTCTTTCTTCGACAATGAAGGAAGATTATTTTCTCAAAAACATTATCATAGTATGCTAGTACAAAATCACATGGACCATTCCAAGTTTGAAGATCTGGTTAAAGGGCTGACTGAAAAAATCATTGTAGAAAAATTGATAGAGGATTTCGAGGTATTGCAAAAGTTTTTAATCATTAGAAGAGGATTGCCCACGGTATCTTATGAAGCATATGTGGATCTAGAGGTATCTATTAGGGAAATGACAGAATATGATACACCAAATGCTGAACAATGGAGGATCGCGAAAAGATTCAGGAAGACCAAGTATATACTTCATCCTTGAAAACAGGTGTTACGCGTCATGGAGCTTCTTATTCGGGATACCATATAGTCACCAAGTTGATTATAATCAAATGATCTGTTGTTAGAATCAAAGCATATAGTTTTATTCCTAGTTGTTAGGGATATAGTTACAAAAAACTTTGATTAACTGATTATTCGGTTATTGATCTTCTTGAGAAGAAGTTATCTTTTGTATATATTTGAATTTATTTGATGTATTGGGGGTTGGAACCCATATGTTCGAGACTAATATTTTTGAGAACTTATGGTTTTTGAATGAAATAACAAAGTCGTAATGCTAGTGGATTTTCAGAGATTCCTGTGTCGTTTATGTTACAGTATGTGCCTTCTTTCCATGTGATTGTCTTCTTACTGTTTACTTTCCATTTTGTTTTCTTCATATCTAAAACGTAGTGTTGAATAGTTTCAGAATTCATACTTTTTATGCTCTGGCTATTGTCTCAGATATTTCACAAATATTTCTACTAAAGTTGATATGTTATTCATCCTATGATGCTCTATATTGATGGGATTGTTCATGTTTCTTTCTTATTCGCCTGAAAATCAATGAATGATTGTGACTGAATGGTTATCTTTCCTTTGTTGAGATCCCGTGTACGAAATCTTTGTATTATATTTATCTATTTGACTCCATTGCCCAATGGTATATGTGTTGTTTCAACCATCTACTTGATTTAAAATACTGATTTCATATATCTGTCCTTGTTAAATTTATATGTGAGAGATCCCTCTATAGAATGAAAAGCCAGTTTCTTTCTAAAGTGGTTTTTGCTGTTACCTTGAGATTACCTTCCACAACCTTGGGTACATTTTGAGTGCTAACACCAGTTGTGGGATCGACGTCTGTTAATGAAGAGAAACTAACTATAATCCAAAACCAGAAGGAAGAAAGAATACGGGGCGGTGAATGTGCTGAGGATGGAAGTTTACCTTTGTGTTACTCATCATTTGAACCGATAAGGCAGAGACTTAAAGCCTCCAAGTAGAATTATAAAGTTAAGGATATGGTACATTTCATGAACTTGCTTGAAATAGAAGATGAGGAGGAGGAACAATAATCTCATCAATATCAACTAATGGGTGAACCAATGGTTTGAAATGAGGTATTGGATCACAAAGAAAGGGGAAAGGGTTCCCAAAGTAACCCATCCTTAAGTCATTCACATCCAAAATTTTCATCTTTCTAGAAAGAAGGGTTATGTTGGCTCGATTCTATTGGAAGGAAAAATAACATTTCTGCTGAAACATGTAAGGAATGGGAAGTTTTGAATTCATAAAATTTGAATGAAATTGTGGATATGTCATTCGCAATCAATCATGATAATTCCTTTCTAAGGCGTGTTGGAGATCAGTTTGACAACATGCTAGAGGAGTTACATTCTGAGTAGCTCTCTTGTGGTAGGAGAAGAATAGAATATCTTGAGAGTTGTCATGTTTTCTATGATTCGTTGGAAGAATACATGGAGGGGATGGGTAATAGTAATGATTGGTTATATCTCTACTGTAAAGATCAATTTATTTATTACAACCTTCTTCCATTTTTTCTGTCATCTCTATTCTTAATCAAGCATGAAGGAGAAATAGAATTGTTAGATAAATTGCTTGATTGGATTCATTGGAAGTCAAATTTTACTTGATTAAGCATTTGTGCTCAAATAAATAGGGTAGGTAGGTATGAATAAGCTCGAGAAAGGGCGAGAAATTCCTTCAATAGTTTTTCAGTTATAAGTTTGGGTTTGTAGTTATAGTCATTTTCAATTTTCAGAATACGGCCAAGTGACAGTTTATAGGTTGACAGGAACTTGCTTACAAGGCGGTTCAAGTTTGTGTTTCAACTTAGATCAGATTGAGGGTTCCAGAGAAAGACTGAAATCGAACCAATGGAACTGGATCTAGTCTACGGGGTTCTTTGTGATCTCACTGGGAGGATAGCATCCCTAATGGAGCTAGATCTTAGCACTATGTTTGAATTTTTTGAATTATAGACTTGGATGGTTTGAAAGGCGATCTTATTTGATATATTTTGCAGGAGCGCTTTTTGGGTTATCTGGTTAACAAGTTTCACCATCATGAGCCATCAGATCATAGGGAGTGGATCCCGATCTATGGAGATAGATCACGCTACAGATTAAAACATGCAGCAGCAGGATAGGAATAAAATATGTCGAGCTTCAATGGTCCAGATACAAGGTGATGTAGATCAACGATAGAAAGACATTCCACCGGTGGGATATGTGAGGTAAGGTTCGGTCTATATATTTGCGAAGGCGGTTAAAGGAGAGAAGTGTTGGAGGGTCAAGAATAACATAGAGCCAGATCGACGGTAATAAAAGATTCCACTCGATGAACATGCGCGAAGGGAGAAAATTTTCCAAATCGTGAAATATGTTAAAGGAAGAAAGGGTTAGACGACTGAGATAAAGGCGGAAATAGATCTATGGTCATAGTCAATTCTGCAATTAGGAGTTGCACAGGCGATCAAATAAGAAATGATCGGTGGAGTGCTAAGGTTCTTATGATTGGACGGTCCCGATAAAAACTGATCATGGATCAATGGGTGAGGTCGATCTCCCCTAATCAAGTTGTACAAGTTGATGTTGTAGAAATTTGATATGAAGGGTTGTTTGTCTACGGCTTGCATTTAAAGACACATGGACAACGGATGTGGAAGGTGTCCAGATCAAATTATCGAGAAAATATTAGGACCATAAGGGTCGTGTTAAGGTCGATCTAACAGTTGACGGTATGCTCTCATGCACAATCTTCCTCCCTGATAGATTAATCAATCTCCCCAATGTCATTTGTAGCATGCGTATAGGAGAAATCATCCCCATGAAAGTACCATATCACCCAATTACAGATATCCATCGTGTGGTTGGCGTGTGGAGTCTGGAAAGTATCAAGGGTATCTATGAGGTAGACTAGTGAATCTGCACTCCACACGAAGTAAGGTAAGTGTGACAAGGAGAATCATTCTGTTTCCGGCATCATAGGAGTGAAAGAGTGTGAGAACATCTAGTCCATATGCCTTGAAGCCTAGGGTTGACCATACAGGGTGACGCTAAAAAATTGTTTCTGCATCAAATAGCGAAATGTCACAGCAGATAAGGCAGTGTGACTAGATCTCCAGCAGGTAAGGGACCACTCATCTCATGCCCTGACACATGTCACCACCAAGCTACTCGAAGATGAAATGTGCGAGAATGTTGACCAGTCATCATAGAGTCCAGTCTCCCAGTCCTATTTAACACCACCTTTTAGAGCGATTGAAATGCATGGCACGACCTAGTATAGAGGAAAAACCTGAAGTGTCATTCTGCTGCAAGTCCCTAGAGTTCCGAGAAATTGGCGATGGAAATATGGTTCAAGAAGCATTAGAGTAAATTTGAGGTCTAAACTAGGCCTTCTAAGGAAAATAATAGTTAAAATAATAAAATAATAGTTAAAGTAATAAAAATAATAATTATTAATTTTGGAGGAAGAATTAAAAAAACTACTTTTTTTGTTCGTATTTTCGACATTTCTCCGTGTGTTTTTACTCAAATTCTGAGCACAAGATCTCATTGGATGCGGAATTTAATTCCACATCCAACCAATACCCACACTGCATACTTTTGATGGACCCCGCTACCCCAAAAATAAGAAATACCTAGAAAACGTGATGATGACATCATCATCATGTTTTCCCAAGTATTTCTTAATTTTGGGGTAGCATGGTCCATCAAAAGTATGCATTGTGGGTACTCATTGGATGCAGAATTAAATTCCGCATCCTACGAGATCTCCCTCTTAAAATTTGAGTAAAAACACAGGGAGATATATCGAAAATACGAACAAAAAAAGTAGTTTTCTTTTATGACAAATATGTCAATTCAACCATTATGGTTGAATCATTTTATTGAAATTCTATTGGTTCTTGAATTCCAACTCACAAAATTTATTGTTGGCACATTTTCTTATAAGGCCCATTTTAGACCCCAAATTTCCTCTAATGCTTGTTAGTATGGGTGTGTTCATGGTTGGTGGGCTCGTTTCCATGCTCATCTGTTGCCCTGGTTTTTCATACCAGGGATCACCAACCATCAAGGTAGAGATGTGAATAAATTTTAGAGATACACCTATATTCCGATAGCCACACCCCCTACTGTGCATTTCCTAGATACCCATGTCCCGTGAGTGTTTTTCTAGGACCCCCTGATACCATCGCTGCCTCCAAATATTCTGTACAAGAGGACAGTCGCGAGCTGTGCTCTGTGGGAGCGATTGTTTGAGCTAGATCATCAGGGGTCCAATGCCTACATCACCCTCTTTGTGAATTCCACTTACCAAAGGTGGTGGGGAGGGTGGCAGCACACTCCACCATATTTCCTATGGGAGATCCCACCTCACAGAATGTGGGGAGTACAAGAATGAAAATCCACTGCAGAGGCTTGTCTTTCACAGAAGCAATGTGGCCCTTCTTCCAGGCCCCCCATCTAATAGTGTTACCCGGAGAGGGGAGGGTTGCGAAGAAGGTTGAGCAAGGAGGGGACACAAAATTCCTTTCCATTTTGTGTCCATGAAGAAAGGTTCCTTTGAGCATGGAGGTGACACAAAAAGAGAGGTATAAAAACACGTTGCTGACTCGACAAGTTGGCCAGAAGTTTCGAACCCAGTCAGTGGTGACCCACTTGAAAAATGACCTGAAGACATTGTTTTGAAGATCAGCAGGCTCAACAATAGAAACGCCATGATGCCACCCAGACCTAGCATGCATGCTAATTCCATGATGTCTGTTTCGAATATATGTAAACCGTGGCAGAAGTACCATGCTATAGTTGTTAAGTTTTGATTGTGACTGTAAACAGTTTCATAGCTGCTTCCGAGGATTAACCTATGAGTTCTGAGGCATTATAAATAGGCTCCCCATAGAGGGAAGAAGGGTTGGGAATTTTCAAGAGCAAGGGCTCTCCATTTTAATATGTTTTCATTTTTGAGTTGAATAAAAATTGCAGAGACAGAATGATAAACTCTCATGGCAAAGATTCCTGTGCCATATTTGTCTTCAATAAGTAACTTTCTTTAAGTGATTGTCTTCATGTTTTCATTCCAGTGTGTATTTGTTTTTTGAGTTTGGGCATTAGTGTATATGGACTAGAATTCATCTTGCATGCTCTAGGTCAATTTTTCAAGCATTTTCAAATATTTTCTTCTAAAGTCTTGCAAAATTCACTCTAACCAGGTGCTCTGTTAGATTGGTTGTCACCCTCTGTCTGCTAATCCATTCGCTAATTACTCCAAATTGAAGAAAAAGTGTCTGTCTTTCCTCTGTCCATTAATTTTGGAATTCCTACCTCTCACAACCATTTTTCAACTCTGATAGTCGACCCCATGGCCAAATGGTTTTTCCCCATATTACCCTACCAAACTTTATAAAAACAAACTTGTTCTATTCATAAATATGACCTTCTGGTTGTCGTCGATTGAATATCTTGAGTTTGAAAACCTTGTAAATAGTGAGAGATCTGTCTCTGATTGTATTGGGTCAGAAATATAGTCTAAAGCATTTTTTATGTTACCCCGAGATTTACCTTCTACAACCTGGGTACGTTCTAGGTGATAACAATCTAATTCCCAATTTCGTAAATCATGAAAAATGTATAGAAAGAAAGATAAAGCAATAATATTCATGTATATGACCCAATCCTTATGATTTACTTTCATGCCAACTAATACACACACACACACACATTTAAAATCAAAGTATTATTGCAACCAACCTAAATATACCAACTTTCAACATAATATTCACTTCTTACCTCACTTAGCATCCACTTAGTAAAGAAAATGACATTCACTTTATTATACATATAACTTTCTCAGAACAATAATTAGAAACATTTACATATTAAACAACATCTTCTTTTAGAAAGTAAACAACATTTACTTCTCTTATCCTTCACTATAACAAGAACCAACCAATTTTAAGTTTGTTAATTCATGAACTATGAAAATAGCAAGAATAACTTCACTACAACAAAAATTAATTCATCCTATATAGTATATCCATTCCATGGTCAACTTAAGACCCAAATTCATATTTCAATTACTATGAACTCAGTGAAATGCATACATATAGATGAAATACCAAAAATCTTGTCCAAAATAATTCATCACGCTTCTTTATGGACCCAATTCTGAGAAATTTTAATTCTACCTACCTATGATCTAATATTCCCAGTCAAAACAATTTGTTTTATTTATGACCAGACATACAACCTCAACAACAATTATGCCATTGCCAACATATTGTGCATCTATGCAATTCTATTGTGATTTTTAATTGTAACCATTCAAGTGCCATGTGATGATGTAACCATATGATTCAATGCAACTATGTGTTTCCAGTTTACATGAAATTTCAAATGTAACTAGGTGTTTCACATTTATGTAATTACAATTAAAACAATATAATTAAATGTAACAATTCAGTTCCAATTAAGGACTATAATTCTTAGTTCTTTCACTCTTTAGATTCGATTTAATGAAAGCGCCAACTAGTTTAATCCTATCTTATACCTGGAAACAAATGAATGAGTTTCACATATTCTTATATGAAACTCATATGAGAATCATATATATTCATTGTGCATAGCAATTTAGTTATTCCAATATTTATTCACATTTCAGGGTAAAGCCAAACCCAATAATATGCCTGGGAGATTCAATGCGCACTAGTATGATTGAACTTTACATCAAACCTATCCTATAGAAATTACTCACTGATTGTCAATGCAATCAATATTAAGGAGAGCATATTTGGTTGTTTCTGAAGTCAACAAATTACTAGGATGTCGACAATCTATTTCTCGATCATTCCCATATGTTTCGGTAATTGAGGATTTTAACTTGATGTACAAAATATATATTAAATTAGATAGATGAAGACGTTACTTGTGCTTGTTTAAAAGACTAATGGAAAAATGAATATGACTAGGTGATCATGATGTAGATACCATGTTTTAAATATGAAGCATTTCTGCATCTATTTCCAGGTGCCAATATTTGTTTAACACTCCCAAGCGGAATGTTCGATGACCTATATAAGCATTTTTTAAAGAACATAAATCCCCATTTTTTAAGCTGATTTATGTGAGAGAACTCCAGTCTTTCATTCAGGAGTACGTTGATCCTACATTTACTATATTTTGCAAAACAACCTCTATTTTTTAAATTTATCCCTTCTCCTCAACCTCCTACATGATTATGACCCCCATTCTCTATTTTATCACATCTCATTCCGCTCTCTTCAATTTCCCCCTCCTTCGCCTCTCTCCTACAACACACCCTAATCCTCCTCTAATACTCCATATACACCTTTCCATTCACCAATCCTTTGTCTCATAAGACCATCACCCACTTCCCCCCATCCACCTTATCCCCCTTTGTCACCCAAGTCTCGCGTATTGTTTCTAGCCTTATATGTCTTCAATGCCTCTTCTCCTCCTAATAGTGCTCTCAATCCCCACTCCCCTTCACCCTTGTAACCCATCATGTTCGCATTCCATTCATCTTTTTCCACTTGAATTTACAACATCCTCCTAGGACCTTGACCCTTCCCCACCCCCTCTCAACTATTAACCATACTCACTCGAACTTACAACATCCTCCTAGTTGCTTGACCCTTGTCCACCCCCTCTCAACTATTAACTATCCCAACTTGAGCTTCCAACATCCTCCTAGGCCCTTGACCGTTCCCCACCCCCTCTCAACTATTAACCATCCCCACCAGAAATTCCAACATCCTCATAGGCCCTTAACCCTTCCACACCCCCTCTCAACTATTAACCATACATTTGATGTCTTGTGTATAGTGCCATATTTTTTTCTCTACATAACACGCACATGTTATAGAACTACATAACGTGCGCGCATTTTGTAGTTCTACATCGCACACGCAATTTGTAGTTCTATAACACGCGCATGTTTTGTAGTTATATTATGCGAACGCATTTTCCAATTCTATAAGGGTGAGAAATGTAAGTTGAATTTAAACATGCAAATTCACTTTCTCACATGTCACCAATAGTCCTATGTGTATGGTTTGGAGTTTGCTTTGGTAATACCAAACATGTGCTATGGTATATGATAAACCATAGCTAATTAGGCATTTCTTTCAGTTTCTGAAGAATTCGTTGTTTACACACTCCTTACAATAAGCTCCATAGAATAATTTTTGATGAAATATTAAAACTAAATAAGATTTTTTTCTGCACATTCTAAATATGTAATTTTTATTAAAAATTATTATATTTTCCTATTTTTTTTCAATTTCTATTGTGTCCTAACTCAACTCCAAAAACATGTTGTTAGTGTTTTTTCCATAATGTTTTCAATTCTTATTATTGTTTTAAAAAGAAATTATATGGTGCACTAGAAGACACTAACCTCTACATTCTATAAAAAACCCATTTCATGATTATTTCATTAAGGCCTTCAAAGGATGCACCCACAAAAGACGTACCATTTTCGAGGAATGGTCACTTAGATCATTATAAAAAAAATTTAAATTGCTAATTTTATTTTCGAAAAATAGCGCTGCACTAGTGCTATATGTTCTCTACATGCTTGCAAATTTTTGTATCACGAAACCGTCATTTAGGCCCTCAAAGGTTGCACCCATAAAAACATATACCTTATCATTTGCCTAAAAAATAAAATGTGACTGTTAGAAAAAATGAAACTTGACATAGTTATAAAAATTTTCAATAAATAAAACTTATATATTTGGAAACGTGATTCAATTTACTACATTTAATATTTTTTACTCAAAGCAAGATATTTTGTGTAAGTATCTCAAAAAATACAATTGAGTTGAGGGATGCCTGATTTTTTAGTTTTATATTGCATCTAACGTGCCAAAAGTGACTTTCATTAGCTTGCACTCACCCATATTCTTATTATATTTACTATACTTTTGTTATTCGTCCTTTCAGAGATGTTTTTCCTTTGATCGGAGATGTCATTGATGTACTTGGTCATGTAATAATATCGAGGTAAAATCTCAGTTGTAAGTCAGGGAAATAGTCCCCAAAAGAATTACTATAAAATGTCTTTTTGAGTCTCCCTAGGAGAAGTTGATATAGTAAGGCTAAGATGCCAGCCATGTTGGGGTTTTAGGTCACCCACTTGAAAGGTATAAATAGAGATATTCCCTCTCTCATTTGGACACATTGTAAACAAAAGCAAGTTCGTTCCAAGGAGAAGAAAGCAAAGTTCATTGGGGTAGAAGAGTTGAAGAAGTCACGAAGGATATCTTATCTTGGGTTTCTATCTTTGTCTTACATTGTACTTAGCAACGAATCTATACAAAAGAAGTTGCTAGATTTTTTCTTGAGAGAGGGATTTCCTAGGATAAAATCTTTGTCTCTTTTATGTTGTGCTTGTCTATCTTTTAGTGATCCTATTGCATTAGATTAAAGATCTAACATATTTGAATTAAACTACAAACTCTAACAGAATTCAAGTTCTTTCTTTTCTTTGAACTCGTCGAATATGCTTTGCTACTATTGAGGGTGCATCCACTACCTTTCCTTCCAAGCTTGTCCCATGTCCCCTTTTCTTGACATACTTCTTGTACATTTCCTGTAGAAATCAAGATACTTCTTCTTCGCTTGCAGAAAAATAAAAAGCAGACAAGTCGATGAAATACACACAATGAACTACTTGGTTGGAGTAGGGTGCTAAAAAATGAATTAGCTTTATGCCTAAGTCTCCTCGAACTACACTCATGATGTTAGCCTTCCCATTATCCAAACTATACAACAAGTCAAACCACCGTCATCACCCACATGCTCTTTGGTAGCTACATTGCTCATTCATCATGGCCATCATAAAATTACGTGTGGGGAAATAAATGCTCCCCTTTTCCATCTTCTACCCTTGTACATTGCTTGTCCTTCGCATAGTTCAGCCTTGCACACTGGAAATCCACCCTACCTAGGGAGTTAAATTCAGATTTATTAAAAAACTAAGAGGGATGAAATTTCTTGAGGTGTAGATTGGACCCACTTGTTTGTGGGACAAAGGACCCACTCTGCACAGTGATTTAACTGCTAAATTCTATAGAGGTGTACATACACTACCCCCTTTGGATTTGAACCTCTAACCTCCTAAGAGGAAACACATGCTCTTAACCATTAGACAACACATTATAAATGGATATTGGAGTTGTATATTTAATATTCCTAATATTAATATAGAAACAACACACTTACATATTTGATCACTTAGTTTTATAAAATTTCAATTTAAAATAGATAATCTCCCTCTCATAATTATTTTGCAATATGAATTAAAAACAACACTATCAATTAAACTTATATTAAATAGGTTACAACATCTCCCAAAATAGATTGTAAAACACTCTACTACTCTCCATAAAAATATAAACATAACATTTATTTTGCATCTATTTTCTATTTTCCTAATACTCAATTTTAAAGTATAGAAAAATATCCATAATTTCTTATAACATTCATTTTTTAATATGTATTTCTATTCCTTCCATATATTTAACTTACATTAATGATCTTCTCCATTCATAACACATCAAATTGTTTGGTATACACATGTTAAAAGTGGGTAACTTTTCTAAATATGTTATATTAAACCTTTCACAAATTAATAAAACATATTTCTAATTCTTGGATAAAAACATATGGAAAGTGGGTAACTTTTATTGAATCTTTTATTATCTAATAAAATATTAATTATATTTATATAATAACATTATAATAAAAACAAATTAATTAAGCTTATTGTAAACACATACCCATAAAGTGAGTATTATTTTATATAAATTTTCTACTTTTGACTAATCATAATAACAATTTATCAATTAAAAAAAATTATCTTTAAATACTAAACTGATAAATTTTCTGCCAAAGGCTAATAATAAATTAAATTGATAAATTTTCTACCAAAGCCCAATAAATCTTACAGTAAAAATTTATCAATTCCACATCAACAAATAAACAATTATCTTTAAATACTAAACTATTCAAATAGCAAAAAAAAATTGCATCTTATAAATGACATCTATGCATCTCTTTAAGATATATGTGGATTATTTTTCACTCTCAAAATATGTGTACTACAGGTCACTCAGGTCTATAATTGAATGTCTTACAACCTGTGTGAAGTATCTCATGTTCTTCCCTCTCACAAATTTTCTGGCAAATTTATTTAAAATAGCCCAAAAAAGACTGTGCTACTAATGAACAGCACCCTGATACAACAATATGTAACCCTAAAGCATTAATAAATACTTCTGAATAGCACCCTGAAACAACATGTAACCCTAAACAATTGATACATATTAATGGTACCCTGACACAACATGTAACCCTAAAAGGATGCTGGAGCCCGGAACTGCAGTTTGGTCACACAGTAATATTGTTCTCCTTAGTGGTCAGTGTATCAAATTTGAAGGGTGGGTCTTAATTTCAATTGGAAGGGAATTTATTCTCTCAGCCCTTTAGAGATGAAGGGAAATATAAATAATTATCCTTTAATTGACAAGTATAAATTAATCAAACCTTTTCACCAAAAAAAAATTAAAAAAATATATTGTTTTTCAGGGCTTGTTGTGAAAGCATACATGTATGTGATGGAGCAGCAGTCAATTGAATCCTTGCAAATCAGTATATGTCTGAGTCTCAACACTCCTTTTAAATTGAACCAAAATAAAAAATAAGTTTATTAATGGCTAGATTTGAGAAAGTTATAGGTGTGTGTAATTAAGTGCTTGGGGCTCTAAAATTTGTTGTGTTTTGTACCAGTCCATGGTTCACTCATCGGTAGGAATTTAAATTATTTAATTCAAAAACAATTAATGTGTATAACCTCTATGCCTAAAACATTTTTCATGCTGATGCACGACACTACCCTCTTTATTGTCTTACCAAAAGGCATGATAATGAGGAAGAAGAACTAAAATTATGGACTTCACCTTCAAAGAATTCCTTGCAATCACATTGGTAAGGAGTGATAAGAAGATCAGAACCATCCAACTTGTCAAATCTCAGTTGATACTGTTAATTAAAGAATAATAAGGTAAATTTAATATAAGACTTATAGTTGTATCTTACTCTTTGCATCTTAAGCTAAGTAACAGGACACTTCCAAATAGGGACAGTGTCCCGTATTCCAAGTGTCGGACACGACACTTGCCCTAATACGTGTCCGACACCAAAGTGTCCCAAAATCTACTTGTCGGACACTTCCCACGAACATGCCCTGATTTTTGGACATGTTTCCTATCAAAAAGGGTATAAAGGAGGAGGAGGAGGATAGAGGAAAGAGCTACGACAATAATGCTAATTTTGACATGGTGGAGCATAAGGACGATTGACAATGGCTAGTACCATTGATGAGCTATGATATTCTTACTTGTGGCTATTTAATATTTTCATTTTGTATCTAGTAGTACAGTAGATACTAGACTTAGTACTAAGTAGTACTACTCTATTTTGTATTTGTCGGTGTCTATATCTATGTACTACATTTTGATTTTTGTGGTTTAATGAGAAACATCAAATATGCTATTTATGGTTCAAAGTTCATAGTTCATTGATAATTTTATTATTGATTCATCATTATCAAATTTCAATTGAATGATATTATGATTGATGTACATTGTATATACTTCTAGTTCTTAAAAAATGTAAATCTTTATGTATTTTTTTAATATATATATATATATATAATTTTTTAATATATATATAGAAAGTGTCCCCTGTGTCCTATTTTTTAGGTCGTAGTCTTGCTTAGGTCTTAACACATTTAATATTTTATGGTTGTCTTTGGGCCTTACCCAATTCATATTATAAGGTGAGGATGTGTAGGCATAATAATCCTTAGTTATGACTAAGAGATGAGGATTTAAAGAGAAGAGGATGTAAAGACAAGTAATTTTTATATGTATTTTGGTAGTGCTGAGGACAAATGCTGTGAGAAAACACAAATGTTTGGAAGGACTTAGCGATCATGGCACCCATCGAATTGAAGACTATTCTTGAGCCAACAATTGGCTTTTTAAAATTTTATTAATAACCATTGTACATGCCATTATTTGTATTTGCATGACATCGAGTGTTCTTTATAGTTATCGTGAGTCCACGATATTCATGCAAGAAATGAAGTCTTGTAGAGGAGGACTTATCCAACAGGCCTTTTGAATTTAACTTTGACGAAAAAAGAGTGGACATTGGTAGGGAAGTTCACATAGGTAGTAGGCTCAAATTTTTGAGCTCATTTTGGGCCTAGTAGTAGACTAGTAGTTGTTATTTTTTGTTATAGTCATAGTTGTTGAAACATTGTCACACTAGATTGCAACCCCAAGTGACTCTAGAGTTAGAGTCATCTCGATGTCTAGTTCCTCGTAGTCATCAATGATTACCTGCCAGGTTGCACAAGTAAGCAGTGAGTGCATGGCATGACTAAGTAAGTGATTATAATTTATTATATATTATAATTTATTATATATACAATATTTTGAATGATGAGTTGAACTTTATAGCATATGAATTTCAAAATCTTGAGAAATTTATATGGATGGATAATTTCAAAAGTTGCATTTCAAAAGAAATTTTGATATAAATTATGCCCTTCTAATAAGGAAGGGGGTAAAATTCAAATTTTAAAATTTTTTTGAAGTACCATTTTGAAGGAAGGGTTGTGAAGGGTTCAATTTTGAACGCTGATCACGCTGCTGTATTGCTTTATTGTTTTTTCAGTAGAAATGCAATTATACGGTTACTCATCGGCTTCATTGATTATATTGAAATACTAGAAGTGCATTCAACGGGATGACGAGGTAACTTAGCTGGAAATTCAAATCAAATATCGGCTGCTGCCTTTTGTAGTTCGTGAACAAACATCTCGATGTTATTGTATGAAGATCCTCCTTTTCCCGTTGCACGGATTGAGGCATCTCTCAACTCGCCAATTCTCTTCCGCATTTGCTGCCCTTCCTCACCTCTCATCAAGCTCCTCACCTTTTTCTCCACATGTTCTCTCCTCACAACTTCATTCATTTCCATTCCAATCTTCCAAACTTCGGTAATGAACCTCCTGTTCGTCTGCTGCTCTGCAAAGAAGGGCCACGATATCATGGGCACACCCGCACATATGCTCTCCAGAGTAGAGTTCCATCCGCTGAGTGAGAAAGCCTCCTACCGAAGAAGGATGTTCTAGTACTTTCATCTGAGGCGCCCACCTCACCAAGAAACTTCTGTCCTTCACATTCTCCAAAAACTCAAAAGGCAGAACAGCAGAGTGACCATGGATGAGATCTGGACGAAGAGCCCACACGAAGGGCTGCTTGCTCGCCTCTAAACCCCACGCGAACTCTACAAGCTCCTCGTCTGATATCACAGTTATACTTCCAAAGCAAACATAAATAACTGAACACGGCTCCTGATCGTCCAACCATTTAGTATAATCCATTTCTTCAGTCCATATGCTTTCAGAGAGACCGGATATTCGATTCTGATAATTTCCTGTTGATTGTAAAGGAGGGCCAAGAGTATACAAAGAAGGAATTATGTTCCGGAGTACGTCGAGCACTGGGCCCTCGAGCTCATCAAAGGTATTAAGTATTACCAGGTCGGCTTCCAGAGCGGCCTGTGCTTCACTTTTCAGAAGCTCAAACATGTAATTTTTCGAAGACTCCGTGACTTGCAAAAAGCTGGGAAGATCTTTGACGTGCAAAGGGGGCGTTCCAGGAATGCAAGTGATTATATCTTCCATGTATCCATTTGTGAAACACCTCTCATCTGCAGTAAACCAAACCATAGAAAATAAGTAAGCGTTTTCCTTTTTATAAATCATCGGCACCAAGATTAATTGCATAACTAATTGATTATCAATTGTAGCGTAATCGTTTAGTTACAAGCTAAATTATTCTTGGATCAATTACACAGTTAATCTTCAAAAACACTTTTTAAAAGCTACACAAAAAAAACTTAAAATAAAATGTTGATTGACAATAATATATTTAAAAGAAAAAAGTCTTATCAACTAGATAAGAAAAAAGTCTTATCAACTAGATTTTCTTTTCTACATATTCAGATAATTGAAGGGACTCCATCATACTGACTATTCAGTACCCTCTTAAAGTTAGCATTCTTGAGTTAAATTCTCGAGTTTTTGGATTGGACGTCCCCTAACTCACCTTAGCAAAAGTGAAGGATCCTTTTTCAGGCCACAACTCCCAAATTACTTGTTCATATTGAATTACACTCTATTGACTCCTTCATATAGTAAAAAAAATCTGACTGTTCAAAACATAAATTGTCTTGTTTTTGTTGTTATGATCAATTACAACATCAATCTCAATTCACATTTCACATATCTATTACTTATTGCCCAAAATTATATGTATAATATATTTTGTAAATAAAACTAAGTGGACAAAGATTTCTGACAAAATTTGACAGCTGCGTCACTAAGATTTCTCACAGAACTCCAGCTTTTCATTTGACAGATACTGACAGATAACAATTTCGCTTCGTCATGTGCAAAACGAACGATTTTCCAGTCTCAGCAATGGCAAGGCAGTTCTGAAATTTCTGAGATTTCCAGCTCTCCATCGCTAGTTACACCAATTTCTGGCATGCTGATTGCCAATAATCTATAATTACTGAGTTCATATATAGATTTCAAACTAAGTGATATATAGATTTGAATGACAAAGGTTATGACAACAACTTCAATAGCTGTAGATAGATTTATTTTCACAATAGAAATTTACATATATATGTTATTCTATGTGTCTAACCTACATATATATGTTATTCTATCTATCTTATAGCGATCATGCTTATTTTTCAGATTTTTTAAGGTGTCATGAATTTTAAAAATAAGGGTTCCTCTTACCCATTGTACTCGTGTAACATAGAAAAATGTGCGATAAAGTATTTTCACAATAAAAATCTACTGGTTATTCTCTCTATCTTATAGCAATATTTAGATGTCACGAATTTTAAAAACAAGGGTTCCTCTAAACCATTGTACTTCTACAAGGTAGACAAATCGTGAACAACAAAATTAAAATAAAATAATAAAAACTAAAGCAAAAACTTTATTAATTAGAGGGTGCACTTATTTATTTCGTTACAACTATTTGCATAACTAATTGATTATAACTGAAGGATAAAGATTGAGTTACAAACTAACTAAACTATTCTCTGATCAATGGAATCGTTAATCTTCAACATCTTTGACCGGAACAGTCCATAATATCTATAGGGAGGTGTAAGGAAAAACAGTACAGTGGTATTAAAAGAATTGCAAGAGTTATAATATACCTTTGAGAGGAATATAACCGTTGTCAACAAGAAGAGGCATGAAGAAATAAATGGAGAAGCCGCAAGCGCTGGGCGTCCAGAAGGATACTCTAGGAACTCCCAGATTCCTCGCGGTTTTCTGCGTAAACGAAAGAACTCCGTCGGAAATAATACATGTCACAGGAGGAACGTCTGGTTGTAAATGCTTGAGCTTGTCCATCAGCTTGTCGAAGTACAGAGGGCAGTTGTTCGTCAAGGACTCGGATAGCTCGTCTATCTTGAGGGTCCGGCCATGCTCCGCAGGTAGGCCATCTGAAATACTTTCAAATCTGAAGTCTGAGTGGGATTTCTGGGACTCTGATTCGGATCTAAGCAGGCGGTCCTGTATATACTCGGTGTTAACGAAAGTAATATAGAAGCCCCGAGCGTACAAGATTTTGGCAAGCTGCATCATTGGGGTAATGTGACCCTGAGCAGGATAAGGGAACATAACAGCATGAGGTCAATTCGCCCTCGCCATGCTAATACTAATTCGGGTGGTAAGAGAATTTCCGAGAGCTTGAGCAGAGTAGTACCAGTTCAGTGCAATGCATGAACATTAATTGATAAATATGACCATTTCGACACAGTGCAATACAGGAATCCAATCGAATGCAATCTGCACGGTCCAACACATATATAAAATGTTCCAAGGCCTCACGGAAGAGGAAATGAGGACGAGAAACTTAGGAAATAGGAAACGTGGACGAGCAGGGAGCTAGTGAGGAATAAGATGATCAGCTGTGTATCGATTAAATGATAGAGTGAGTTTTGACTTATATATCCAATTTCTGTTTTTTTTTCATGGAATCCAACCATTCGAAAATGATTGAATTAAATGAATTTAATTTTGTTAGATGAATGTACGTAGTAATCTCAATAAAGTTAGTTAGCTAGCGTCTCCATGGATCTCACAATTAAATGCACATTATGAAAATAAGGTAGATTTGTTATGCACCTAACCAAAAAAAGGTTATACATGTAACATCATACATGACATATAAAGTTTGGTCGGCTAGGGTTTCCAGTATTGAATCTCAACTGAATGGTGAACTCATTAAAGTTGGTTTGTTATCTTAATAATAAGAAAATAAGAAAATGACTATACAAGAATAGGATTATAAAGTTCGTTGGTCAGCGTTTAATCTCGTGGGCCACAGTATGGGCACACCAGCAGAGAGTTCCATCCGCCATGACTGGCACATGAATCAAAAACCTCGCCATTACTTTCATCTGACCATAAAGTTAGTTAGTGGGCATTTAATCTCGTGGGCCACAGTATCATCCATCCATCATGGATCCATCCACGACTCCCATGAGTGAGAAAACTTCTCTCCTTACCTTTCCAAAAAAAACCAAAAAAAAAAAGCAGAACGAGAGAGCCCATGAATGAGAACTGGACGTAGAGCCCACATGAAGGGCTGCTTGCTTTGGTGAAAATTAACTGTTCTGGTAAAAATTAACGGAGCTGTCTAACGAGGGGACTTTTGGACTTTTTTGGGAAGTTTTTTTGTCAGAATCTGATGAATTTAATCCATAAAATTTGTAATTTATGTTGTTTGTTGGGGAATTTTAAACTCAGAAATAAAATCAAGTGACACTAAAACCTCCCAACATTCACACTCTATAAAATTTAGCAGTATTTTTGAGAGTTTAAAAAATTTCATAAAAATTCATGGCCAAAAAGTCCGTTTAGACAACTCGAAAATTAACCAGCGCGCAGCAGACAGGATATTGATCGCCGCTTGCTCTCCTCTCAACCCCACACGATCTCTACGAGATCCTCGTAGGATATGAAGTTATACTTCCAAAGCAAACTTAAATAACTGAACACGCGGCTCCTGATTGTTCAACCATTTCGTATAACCCGTTTCTTCACTCCATATGAGATGGGATTTTCGATTGAGATCATTTTATGATGGGTGAGCTTAGGTCTTTTAAGATCATTAGAGGTATTAACTAGATTTATCTTAAATTTAAATTTATCATATTATATTTTATTTTAAGGGTTAACATAAATTTTTTAATTACTCTTATATAATTAAGTATTACAAATGGATTTCCCTCCTGAGGCTTGGAGGAGCGGGTGCAGATGGTGCAGATTGCTGACTTCTCATGTTAAGATTCTCTTCCTTGATTGTGGAACTGTCTCTGTTACACTTTTGTTATTTTTGTATGCATGATAGCCTGCCAATGTCAATAGCTGTGGGTGGGTTTAATAGCGTGATAACTACTAGTTTGGATGCTCTTAATGCTGGGATTGAGCTCTGCATCCTTGGAGCTCTCCTCCTTTCGGGAAAAGAAGGGTTGTTTTAGGTTGATGAGTGTAAAAGTTGGGGTTTGGCTAGGATATGCTGTGGCCTATGTTTTGGGCGTGTTGTGATATGGACTGATTCTTTCCTATTCTTACCCATTCTTTTCTATTCTTTCTATGATTCTTTTCTATCGTGTAGATGGTTGTTTCCTATCATTTTTAGGATCTGAAGCTTGATTATAGGATCTGCAGCATGACTGTAGGATCGGTAGCTCGATTGTAGGAACTGGAAATTGATCCATTAATCCATATATACTTGTACAATTCACTGTAATAAAACATAATTATTTTTCTCTTGAACTCTATTTTGAACTTGGTATCAGAGCCAAGAAGCTTAAATTGTTAGTACTCTCCATTGAACCATGGCCGACTCAGATTCTAAAACATTTGGGACCAAATCTGCTCCCATTATTATTCAATCTTAAGGTTTGTCGTTCAATGCAGGGATTGTACTCAATGAAACAAACTATGATTTGTGGTCTCAAATCATGGAGATGCATATTGCTGAGAAGGAGAAACTCTCTTTCAATCGTGGTAATTCATAGTCACCTACCGAGAAGGATGATGGATATGATAAGTGGTATGCAGACAATCAAAAGGTCAAGAGATGGCTGTTGATGTCTATGTCCCCAGAAATCATGAAACAATATATTCGTTGACCCACTGCTCAAGATATTTGGAAAGCTCTTTCAAAAGCTTTTTATGATGGAGCAGATGAATTGCACGTGTTTGTCTTGAATCAGAGGGCCTTCTCTGTGAAACAGAATGGCAGAACACTCTCGGTGTATTATGGAGAATTAACCGAGATCTTTTGTGAGTTGGATCATCGTGATAAGGTGATTATGGAAAGTGAGAATGATATTGAATCTTACCGAAAATCAGTTCAGCGACAAAGGGTGCATATTTTTCTTGCTGGATTAGATGGTGAATTCGAACAAATCCATGGTGAAATTTTGAGAAAGGATCCTATCCCCGAATTGGAAGCATGTTATGCTTTGGTCCACCATGAATCTGTTCGACTCGCAATGATGAATGGAGAACGAGGAAAATCTAAAGCTTCAACCATGGTGACTCAAAATCAGTCTAATCAGAACTGATCTTTCCAAAGCCAGCCTAAGAACACTGATGGTGCTGATAAATCCACCTACAAATGCACTCATTGCAATCAAACTGGTCATACCAAGATCCATTGCTTTGAACTTGTAGGGTATCTAGAATGGTGGGATCATAGTCGCGATTCACGGAAGAAGAATTCCAAGAGGACCTCTAGTGTTGCAGTTCTCGAAACAAAGACAGCGGATGGTGTTGTTGGTCAGATCTCAGCATTAGCAGCAGTGACAGGTAATGGTGGTAAGGTTTTAAATATTTCTACACTTGTTTCTAATAGTGCATGTATAATTGATTCCGGTGCTACGGATCATATGACGTTTGATTCTAGACAGCTCTCACCTCTTAAACCATTCGCACAAAAATTTGTTTCCACTGCCAATGGCTCTTCGGCCCCAATTATTCGAGAAGGGTCTTTACCACTCATTGATACTTTAAATCTAGATTCTGTTTTAGTTGTTCTGTCTTTGGATTATAATCTGTTGTGAGTTTACCAAATCACCACTACCTTACTTTGTATTGTAATTTTTTCCCCTCATTTTGGTGTGTTTAAAGACATTCGAACGAGGCAAACGATTGGTTGTGGTGTTAGGCGAGGAAAGCTGTGTTACTTGGACTTAGTGTCAAAGAGTTCAGACAAGTTATGTCAAGCTTTAACGGTGGATGGCTTTGAGGGGGAGAAGAAGAAATCTGAAATCTCGTTATGGCATCGACATTTGGGGCATGCCTCCTTTGGTTACCTAAAGAAATTATTTCCTAGTTTATTTGTAAAATTTTATGTTTCTAGTTTCTGCTGTGATGTTTGTGAACTTGCAAAAATCCATCGTGCTTCGTTTCCATTAAGTTTGAATAAAACTCCAGTTCCTTTTATGGTCATACATTTTGATGTTTGGGGTCTGTCCAAAGTCACTACCTTTGGTGGATCACGTTGGTTTGTTACTTTTATTTGTCGTCTGTACAAGGATGACTTGGGTGTGCTTGATGAAGTCTAAAAGTGAAGTGGATTTGTTATTTCAAAATTTTTATAAAATGGTTCGTACTCAGTACAATGCACAGGTTCAGGTTCTCCACAGTGACAATGGAGGAGAATATTTGAGTTCTGAACTTCAATAGTATTTGGAAGCACACAGAACTATTCATCAAACTACTTGTCCCAATACACCTCAACAGAATGGGGTGGCTGAGAGAAAAAACTGCCACTTATTGGAGGTTGTCCATGCTTCATTGATAGAATCCCATATGTCGTTATCCTATTGGGGAGAAGCACTTACGTCTGTAGCATATTTGATCAAGCAGGTACCCTCCAGCACTATTAATTTCCAGACACCATCTCAGGCTCTCGCTGAAGCGATTGTTGCTCCAGCCATCCCAAATTTATCTCCTCACATCTTTGGTTGTGTAGCTTTTGTACACCTCCATAAGCATCAGCGCAACAAGTTGCCTCCTCGAGCACTACGATGTGTCTTTCTCGGATATGCTGCTTATCAAAATGGGTACCGATGCTATCATCCTCCAACCCAACGCATGTTTATTACATTAGATGTAACTTTTCAGGAAGACTCGATTTATTTTTCCTCTAAGCCTGAACTTCAGGGGGAGTACCAGAAGGAAATTCAAACTCTAGACTATGATGATCACATCTTTGAAGATGTGGTTGTTCACATCCCAGAAGTAGGGGAACTCTCTGATGTGCTGAATCAAGAAGTGGGTGAATTGGATGTGGGTGATTTGACTTTGGATCCAGGTAGTGATGAACACCCAGAAACTGAAGTTGTGGCTCCACGTCTGTCTGGGTCTCTCACACCACAGGCAGCTGATACACCAAACCAATCGCTTGCTGAGGATGCTCCTGAACCATTTAGAAGACAACTACCACAACGTCACACCAGAGGTATTCCTAAACCCACATATGAACCCGAGCTTTCTAGTAACGTTAAATACCCCATGAGTCATTATGTGTCTAACAATCATTTGTTAGAATCAAATCAGTCATTTGTAAATCAGTTATCTATTGTATCTATTCCTAACAATGTGCAGGAAGCCTTAATTGACCCAAGGTGGAAAGTCGCTATGAATGAGGAGTTGAAATCCTTGCAGGAGAATAAAATCCAGGAACTTGTTGACCGTTCACCAGGAAAGAAACCAGTCGGATGTCGGTGGGTTTACACTGTGAAGTACAAAGCAGATGGTGTAATTGAATGCTTTAAGGCGAGATTGGTGGCGAAAGGATACACCCAAACCTATGGGATCGATTATACAGAGACATTTGCACCTGTAGCTAAAATCAATACAATACAAGTCTTGTTGTCTCTTGCTGCAAACTTGGGTTGGCCATTACAACAGTTTGATGTGAAGAACTCCTTTCTACATGGCAAGTTGTCTGAAGAAGTTTACATGGAACTCCCACCAGGATGCATGATACCAGAAATGCATAGTCGGAAGGTGTGCAGATTAAATAAGTCACTGTATGGGTTGAAACAGTCTCCGAGAGCATGGTTTGGAAGGTTCACAAAATCTATGAAAGCCTTTGGTTACTGTCAGACCAACTCATACCACACTTTATTCTTGAAGAAAAAATAGGGTAAGATAACTACACTTATTGTATATGTGGATGACATGGTGGTTACAGGAAATGATCCCGAAGAAAGGGAGGCTCTATCGGATTACTTGTCCAGAGAATTTGAAATGAAAGACATCGGCCCCTTAAAATATTTCCTTGGGATCGAAGTGTCTCGATCTGATAAAGGGATTTTTCTATCTCAAAGGAAATATGCCTTAGACTTGTTACAGGAAACTGGTATGTCAGCATGTCATCCAGCTAATACACCAGTGGAAGAAGGATTGGAGTTATGTGTTGGGTCTAATCAGGTACCAGTTGATAAGGGGAGATACCAGAGACTCATAGGAATATTGATGTACTTAGCACACACAAGGCCAGACCTTGCCTATGCCTTGAGTATTGTTAGCCAGTTTATGCATATTCCTGGCGAGCAACACATGAATGCAGTTATGAGCATTCTGAGATATCTGAAATATGCTCCTGGAAAAGGAATTTTATTCACTAAAATGAATATTGTCAAAGTGTGGATGCATATACTGATGCTAATTGGGCTGGAGCAGTCGATGATAGGTGTTCTACTTCAGGTTATTTCACCTTTGTAGGAGGTAACCATGTTACGTGGAGAAGCAAAAAATAGAATATTGTTGCCCGATCAAGTGCAAAGGCTGAGTTTAGAGGTATGGCACTTGGAGTATGTGAAGCATTGTGGCTAAGACTTCTCCTCAAAGATTTGGGCTATCCACCTAGGAAGCCAATTCGACTGTATTGTGATAATAAAGTAGCATGTGATATTGCTCATAATCCAGTTCAACATGATCGAACAAAACATGTGGAGGTAGATAGATTCTTCATCAAGGAGAAGTTGGATCAGGAGATCGTGGAGTTTCCTAATATTCAATCAGAGGATCAGTTGGTCGACATTCTCACCAAAGCAGTTTCAAGTCGAGTGTTCTCAAAGTTTTTGGGCAAGTTGGGCATGTGTGACATCTATGCACCAACTTGAGGGGGAGTGTTGCAATATGGATTGATCCTTTCCTATTCTTACCCATTCTTTCCTATTCTCTCTATGGTTCTTTCCTATCTTGTAGATGGTTGTTTCCTATCCTTTTTAGGATCTGCAGCTTGATTATAGGATCTGCAGCATGACTGTAGGATCGGCAGCTTGATTGTAGGATCTGGAAATTGATCCATTGATGTATATATACCTGTACAATTCACTGTAATAAAACATAATTATTTTTCTCTTGAATTATGTTTTGAATTGGGCATATCTGTAATAGTTAATTTCGCAGTAATACAATGTTTTATTTACCAAAAAAAAAGTATTACAAATGGATTTTACTAGCTCTTGATGCTTCACTTCTCATAAACTAATAAAAAACAAGTGATAGATTTCTAAAACTTAAATCGAGAAGTTTCCCCAAAATTTGTAGCAAAGTACACGTTGGGAACCTTAATAATATATATTAAAAAAATATAAAAATAAAATATTTAAAAAAACATGAGAAGAGAAGAAACAAAGAGAAGAAAAGAAACATTAACACAAATAGGATGATTTAGTAACTAAAACCTCTTAGCATATGGAAATGACAATAAAATCAAGAATACCATACAACTCATTGATTATATAAGGTAGACTCTGTTAACACTCCGTTAAATTTTGGGCATAAGTGATACTCGCGTCCTTCAGCCCCGTCGAGAAGTGTTGAGAAGGTAGCATAGTATTCGCAGAAGGAGATGAGGGCACACCCAAGATAGCACCTAGCCTTCGGAATCAACTTCGGTGATGAATGCCGAAAGAATCGAAACGGTCGATGGAGTGGAGGAATGGGGCTAAGAAGGAAACATGGGTCATGTTGGAGGCATAAAAACGGAATCATGATCAAAGGCTGATGTTGAGTAGAGGGCGAATCAATGGCGTCAAACCAATTCCGCACGGCGAACATGTCTGACCCAAGCCGTTTTTTAGATTTGCAAAATGGTTTAAAGAGTGGATGCATCCAACGGTCGAGATTGGGACCCAAGAAGATCTACGGCTGAGAACGATTTTGCATCCCAAACTAGTGAGGACTCTAGCATCCATTCCAGATCGTGAAAGATGGTATGGGATATTTTGATCGACGGTGCGTATGAAGACAGAGGGGATTGACGGTTGTGAAGGAAATCGATCTCGATCGAAGGTTGAGTTGCACACACATGAGGTAAGGAAGGGAATGGAATAAAGAACCCCACATATCTACGATGTAGGTCGTGAAGAATAAGACCTATGGTGCAAACCGTCTGGGAAATGTGCGGAGGTTATGTTGTGTGAGAAACTATAAAGAGGCCCACACAAAGTTGCAAAGATTTTTCCTTTCTGAAACCTCGAAGCTATCGAATATCCAACCACATCCAGAGCGCCAACCCGGAACGACCAGGAGACTGTGCTACAGAACAAGGTAAGCCCTTGATACCCCCTCAGTGTTATTTGAGAATGGATGGAAGAGAAGTGGTTGGGGTAAGAGATGATGTAGAGCCTGAGGCCGCAGGTCAGAAGACAGAAGAGAGCATGTTAGATTAAAAAACTGATATTTTTGATACCATCCTGGTGAGAGAAGCCATTGAAACTACCAGAAGCAAATTGGAAGCTCTTAAGAACCGAGGTAGAGATACCTACGGTGTTTTTTACTCTTTCTTCCACTTCTTCTCTGTCGACAAAACCCCCCATTTCCCTAAATTTGTCGAATGGTGTGCAGACAATTTCTCTATCACTGAAGGCATTATTGTGAATAAATCTAAGTCTAAAATCCTCTGCCCAGTTCAAGCTTCTATCATCCGCAAAAACCTGGATATCCCAGATGCATTCACCCATGTATCCCAAGAATACCAAGAAGAAGACATTGTACGTTGTTTTAGAGAGTCTGCTGATGAGAGTAAAGAAACCTTCTTGAAGGCCTGTTCTAAACCCAATGGTGAACCCGTCGACCTATCTTACCCTATTGACCTCAGCCAATTCAATGAAGAAACTCAGTGGTGCATATCACTAGCCAGTCAGTTCCTAGGTCTAGATACCGACGCATATGTCCCAGAGTCATGGTTGAGTCTTTTGTTCGTCTTAAGTACTTGTCTGGCCGAACCTAAATTACCTGGACAATCCGGTCAGTCTTGTTGCCTTAAATTCGATGAGTTCCTAGCCAAGAACATCTGTTCTCAGTTATCAAAATTCCACGACACTAGAATGTTCAGATTCCAGTCCTTCTTGCTGAGAATGTTCATAGCCTATAATGAGGAGGACCCGCAAGTACCATAATTGGCAGTCATTGCTGATATGGCCACGAATTACTGTAAATTCATGAACCAGTTGATGGCCGAAATATATGAACTCTTCTTTCAGGAAAGGTTACCTAGGGTGTTGCATGAGATGAGGCAATTGCTGCAAATGTCAAATAGCAAGAAGAAAGGGGACTGGTTCCTCACAGAATTTGGAACTACCATAAGGTTGTATGGCTTCATACATCCACTCTACGTCCTACCTGATTTTCTAACCCCCAGGATTTTCTCCCTCGAACAACAACACTTCTTGAACTTTAAGAAAATTTCAAGTTTGATTTTTCCATGGGAATTAAAACCATACATAGTTAGAAGCAGGGTTGTTTTGCCCCTGGTTGCCAACTTGCTTAGAGGCATGGATTTTTCCCTGGGACAAGCAATAAATTATGACCCTCACTAGGTGATTTCCAAAAGAAGGAAAGCTCACAAATGCAGGCCTTTCAAGCACACTGAGATATATTGACTTAGAGAAGCGACGAATTGGGATGATTTCCCCAATCCTACCCCAATGGATACTAGCGCAGAGTAGGACACTGGCTCACATCTACTGGGGGTAGTTTCTCCCCAAAGAGAGTTGGCTACAGTTGTTGTGATTGTAGGGGAATGCTCATCACTGGTCAGCTATTCTGAAAGTTCAATGAAAAGAGGGGGTCCAATTCCCATGGACACTGAAGAAATGAACACTGCCAGCATGCCCAAGAAACAGAAAGTGGAACGGGGACAGCAATTGGTATAGGTCAAATGGTGACAGGAAAAGAAGAATAATTTAATAAAAGAACATCAACAAGAAGAGCCCGAGACAGCCGAATTGCAAATACAAGAGTATGTGTTTGACGGACAGACTCCAAGAAAGCATGCATCTAAAGAAGAATGGCTGAGGTCTTACCAAGAGAGGGCTGATAAAACCTTCTAGGAGACAATAGAACTATACAGTGAAGCTTCGCAATTTCCTCAGCCCAACATGGCACTGAAAACTGTAAGGGATCATGCCACTGATACCCTTAACTTGGCCCTGGCAATGGGGAACAAGGTGTTCGAGGTCAGTGTGAACCTTTCAAAGGTTCCCACTACTGACATCATACGCCTGAACAAAGAGATTGGAGATATACTGAATACCAGACTGCTTAAGGCTACCATATAGATGTCCAAGATGGAGGAGAGTAAGGCGAAAAATTGAAATATTTTAAGAAAGGCGAGAGTGGAGAATAAAGCACTCAAAGCCCAAATCAATAGCTTACAAAAGGAAGCTATGCAAATAGAAGGATCTGCGTAGAAAGGGAGTTTGACTCAGAAATTGCTCGATGACAAAGAGAAGGAGATCCAGACCTTGAAAAAGAAGTTTAAAATCCCTGGCACCCAGCTCGCTCAAGCAAATGAATTAGCTGACTTCGCAAGGGAAAAGGAGGTATTGAACTCTGAGCTTACTGACTGCAAGGCTAAGCTACTGAAGCTTGAAGAAAAAGGGAGACCGTGGGAAGCAAGTATCCAGCTTTTGAAAGATAGCGAAGTAGAATTGAAAACCAGATTAGCAATGAAGGAAAATGAGCTCCAAAGGAGAAGTACACAGAATACAATTCAGTCTACTGGTATGGATGGAGAGATAGATAATGGATAGATACTAGCTCCCTCTCCAGAGCAATGTCCCAGATAGGCTTGAAGGATACTGAGCTCATTTAACTGAAACAACATATTGAGGAGTTGGAAAAGGAAAGAGTCAAAGAGGAACGAGGAAGAGAAAGGGTAGAGGAGAAATGCCAAGAACTGGCTCAGCAAAATGCAAAATTGAGCCAATAGGTGGTCGGCAAACTTGCCTTGCAAGGTGCTAGGTATCTGATCTGGGATCAAATAATCATGGAAGCTGACAAGTTCTGTCCCTACCTAGATATTATTGTAGATCATGAAATTGCTATGAAAGAAGCCAAAAAACAAGCCTAGATAGTATCGACAGAAGTGAACAAAAGGCCCTTGGTGACCGCGAAGAATGCCATAACCTTCCTAAGCTCTATGTCAGATGGGTCCACGAGTAGATATGGTATTCAAAACAAGATCACTGTTGTCTCTGGAGCCAGAAAGATAGTGGCTAAGCACATAATGATGGAGATGGTACATGCTAAAATAGAAGTTACTGAGCACAAAGTCCGAGAAGTCATCAAGTTATTCAGATCACTGGTAAGCAGAGGGCTCCCCTTTTTTTGGGAAGAAAAGGGTCCTTTAATGTCTCAAAAGGAGTATCAGGAGTGCCTAGTGCACTGTCGATTGGACCACAACAAATTTGGAGATATGCAACAAGCGTTGTCAGGGAAGGTCATTTTTGACAAATTGGCCAGTGATTTTGAGTTATTGTTTGATTTTAAAGCCACATGCTCCAAAGTCCCCAAGATTTCATACCCGAAAATGATGGAGCTTAAAGCGCAAGCCTACGACATGATGGCTGCGACCATGCCTGGTCCTAATTTTTGGAGAGTCATCCAGCAATATGGGCCACCCAAACTCAAAGCACACTCATAGAAGTGACAATGATGATACATAGGAAATTTTCTTTACGTTGCACGCCCATCCCAATGGTCGCTTCTCTCGGAGCTTTGTACAGTCATCATCCACTAGATGGGATTATGGGATTCTCTCGTTTCTATTCCATCCCTCATTTCACATTTCATTGTCTGGGCGTTTCATGTAAGTCGCAGCCGATGTGCCACCTAAGAGGCTGTTAGAGGATGTCCTTCTGATTGTAACAAATTTTGATTCCCGAATGTTAGTCTGGGAATTCCAAATACTATAAGTATACCTCCTAAAGAAGGAGAAGAGGTTGAAACCATTGTAATTGATGTGTGTGTTTTTCAAGAAAATTTTAATATAATTGCAGAGCCGAGGTCGGCGTTTTCATATAGGGATTCATGTGTTGTTCGCACTTACAGTCTATTTTTTCCTTTCTTATGTGAATTTTTTTCCAGTTTATCTCTCTCATTTTGTTTTCTTTCATATCTGAGACTTAGGGTATAACAGCTCGAAATTCATACTTGCTATGCTCCATTTGTTGTTTCAGGTATTCACCAAAGTTTTCTTCTAAAGTTGATACATAATTCATTCTTTGCAATGCTTTATGTTGATGGTTTGTTCATGTTCTTCCTTTCCACCAGACAATTATGAATCGATTGTGATTGAGTGGCTACCTTTCCCCTGTGTTGAAATTGCTTGAATTAAGTTCTGATTATTTCTATTATATATCTTGACTCCATCACCCAATGGTTGTGTGTTTTGTTTCAACCAATTTTACATACAACTTATAGTTTCATTTGTATATGTATATCTGGCATTGTTGACATTTGTTGAGAGATCCCTCTCGGAAGAGTAGAAGGCCAGTTCTCTCTTCAAAAGTGGTTCTGTTGTTACCCGAGAGCGGGCCTTCCGCAACCTTTGGGCTCATTTCTGGTGCTAACAAACTGGCACCGTTGCCAGGGATAAGATTGAATATCATCCCTTGGAAAAATGACAAAGATTCAAAGGATAAAGATTTTTTGCGGGCAAACAGAGATTCTTACATGTAAAGAAGGTTGTATCATTTTCCCTGGGGACTCCACTGAAAGATTTAGGAAGGAGACTCCACTAAGGAGACCAGTGAGTAGGAAGGAAGGGATTTCTGTGAGAAAACAAAATTTTTTGAGTTCACGAGAAATTTGTACGTTCGTCCTGGCGACTCCACACCTGCTTCAACTAGTACCACACTAGATATCTTGGCTTCCCGAAAGATCCACACAAGAGGTAACTCTGAGACCGAAACTTTACTTAGTGTGGATAATCCAGAAAGAATACTTAGAAATAGAAATAAAGAGAAATTGGATTCTCCATTGTTTGATACTTCATCATCTCAAGCTTTGTACAGCTTAGCTGAACCCAAGTGGGGGCTTAGGGCTGAAAGACTGCTAACCAAATCTAAATCTGAATCTGACCTAAGAAAAGCTAGGGTAGACCCTAATACGCTGCAATCCTATCTGCTTGATTCTTTGTGGCTGAACCTAGAAACCCCACCAAAAGTTGAAGAGATAGCCCCTATATTTTAGAACACCCAGTTTCCAAACCCCCTATATGTTCCTAACCGACCTATCCCAATGGCTACTGCTAGATTTGCCTCGTTGGCCCTACCTCTGGTTCTACACGACCTCCCTATGAATTATTCCCAAAGAATCACACTCTATGACGAGGAGGGGAATGTCTCAGCAAGGTACCATGTGGATATGTTCGACAACTTCATCGACTTGGAAGAGGTGGATGATGAAGATGTCAAAATGCAGTTGTTCGCTTAGAGTTTGTCTGGGGAAGCCAAGAAATGGTACAAAGATGTGCCACCTAGGTATATCTGCAGCTTTGCTGGCTTTCAAACCATATTTCTGGAAAGGTGGGATGATAAACAAAGCCCCTTACAGGTCTTGTCTCAATACAACAATCTCAAGAAAGGAGGTTTTGAATCAGTCCATGAGTTTTCCAGTAGATTCATGCGGGTCTACAACTCGATACTTGCTGATATCAAACCTTCGCCCGGGGCAGCCAAACTTCATTACGCTGATGCCTTTGACAATGATTTTTCTCTGTTATTGAGAGAAAGAAAGTCAAACACTCTCCCATCCATGTTCATTGATGCCCTAGAAGTACTAGAGGCCAATATGATGGCATGTGGGAAAATTAAACCAAGGGTGGAGATCGACAGAAGGAAAGGTAGAGAAGAAGCACACCCCTCTACTTCCATCTCTTCATCTAGTGATATGAAATTTGAGATGATGCTCAAAACTATGGAAAATTTGATGGACAGGCTAATGGTGGAAGCTAAGTCGATGAACCGAGAGCAGAACGAGTCTCAGATAAGGATTCCCAATTTTAGGAGGCAAGTACCTCCGTATCTCCAATCAAATAGACCAAGGGAGGTGAGGAATCTGAGGAACCAAGAAGAGCAGCCAATCAGACCCCCTTTCCCTGAAAACTATGTGGCTGCCAAAGATGAAGCTGAATCTGCTGAAGATCATATCCATCATTTCGACAATTTGGACTCTAAGATCTACTTGACTGAAGAGGAACATGATATGTTCGCTCAGGTGGATGACAAGACCCTGACTGAGGAATTGGAGTAGTATCATAAAGGGTATATGCATGCTATAGACGATTTCAGGAAGATCAAGTTAAGAAGTAGAGATGTCGCTATACATAAAAAGGGTGGTGACTCTACTGGTGACTCCACTGTACATAAGGGAGGATTAAACCTAGACCAACCTTCTAGTAGTCAGACCGGCCCCGGGAAAGGAAATGAAAAACAAAAAGGGCCAATGGCACATAGAGAAGTGGAAAAGGGGAATAGTAATGTGAGAGAGTTGGAGCCAGTGGCACCAGTCGATCTGGGAAAAACCTCTCCCATGTTTAATCTCCAAAACAAGCTAGCTAAGCTAAATATCTCGATTCCTTTCAATGAATTATTGATGAATTAGGAGTATAGGGACACCATAACAACGATGATTGCAAATCAAGGAGAAGCTCACCCTGATATCTTAGAGCTAACTGAAGACCACCCTACTATTATTCTAGGATCTAAGATTGACAGCGTGGATAGTGATGATGAGGAGGTGCCCCCCATTTACATGAGCTTGAATGTGCATGATATGGTGTTACACAATGCTATTGTGGATTCGGGGGCCTCACACAATCTAATGCCAAATGGAGTGGTAGAAATCCTGGGGTTGGAGATTACAAGGCCTTATAAAGACTTATATTCCTTTGATTCTAAAAGGGTAAAATGTCTGGGATTAATCAAGGACATGGTGGTATCTTTAAATAAGTTTCCATCTAAAGTGGTGGTCATGGACATCGTTGTGGCCGATGTTCCTCCCAAGTTTGGTATTTTGTTGTCAAGGTCTTGGATTTCGAAGCTGAAAGGCATCTTGCAAATGGACATGAATTATGCAACAATTCATGTTCAAAATGAAAGCATATACAACGAGAAGATGTTGCCTTACGTCGTGAGCAGTCATACTCAACCCGACATCCATCATGCTTATGTCATCGATACAGACTTGGGGTCCTCTATTTTCTTCAATGATATATCTCCTTGCAGCGCAGAAATCATTGTGCCACAAAGGGATAAAAAAGAGGTCAGCGGGTTGGAAGCTGAAAGGAAGCAAGTGTACGAAGGACCGTGGAAGATGTATTTCGACGGCTCGGTGTCTAAAGCGGGTGCTGGCGTAGGTGTGTACATAATCTCCCCCACTAAAGATACCAAAACCTACTCTTATAAGTTGGTCTTTAAATGCTCTAACAATGTAGCAGAGTATGAAGCCTTGTTACTAGGCCTACCTACACTAAAGGATTTAGGAGCGAAAAGGGTCCAAATTTTTGGGGATTCAGAGCTTGTGGTAAATCAAGTGAATGATATCTATTAGAACAAACATTCAAGAATGAGGACCTATCGGAATGAGGTATGGGATATGTTTAGAAATTTCTTCACTGAACATACGATCCAAGTGATTCCCAGAGATGAGAATGCGATAGCAGACTCTCTGGCGACTACAGCAGGAAATTTTGAAGCTCCTGCGGCGGGGAAAAGGAAGTACAAAGTGGAGATTGTAAACAGGCCTTCCATACCAGATAACACTAAATATTGGCAAGTTTTCGAAGATGATATGCAGATCAAAAGATTTCTGAAAATGTCTGGTGAGTTTGTGAACACTCACATTGATGGAGATAGTGCTGACCCTGAAAATTTCCTAGATGTTGAAGAGGAAGGGGAAGAAGCTGTCAGGAGGGGAACGCTAAAGGATTCCTTGGGAGGTAGGGTTATAGTCCAATTGAAAAGCAATCATATTCCCAAGGTCCTGATCCCTTCGGAATCTCTTTTTTATGAAAATGATGTAGCCAGAGGTCCGAAGGTCGAGCTTGCTACTGATGTCATCAAAGAGGTGGATATCGACACTGAAGGTGACCCTAAAATTGTAAAATTGTCCAAGAAATTGCCCACTAAAGAAAAATAAGGGTATGTGAACCTAATGAAAAAGTACATGAATGTGTTTGCGTGGAGTTATGAAGATCTCAAAGAATATGACACTGCCATCATACATCATACTATTCCGATTAAACTCGGTGAAAATCCATTCAGGCAAAAACTCAGGAGGATTAATCTGAAATTAGTACCCATTATTGAAAAAGAAGTAAAAAGGTTGTTTGATGCAAAGATAATAGTAACTCTGAGGTTTTCAAAATGGGTGGCCAATTTGGTTCCTGTCCAAAAAAAGAATGGGGAAATAAGGCTATGTGTAGATTGCAGGAATTTAAATAAAGTTTCTTTGAAAGATAACTACCCATTTCCAAAGATGGAATAGATTCTGCAGAGGGTGGTAGGCTAAGAGAAGATATCCACTATGGATGGTTTTTTTGGGTACAATCAGGTGAAGGTGTTTCCTGAAGACCAAGAAAAAACTGCTTTCACCACACCTTGGGGTACATTCATGTACGCAAATATGTCATTTGGGTTAATGAATGCTGGAGAAACTTTCCAACAAGCCATGGATATTGATTTTGCAGATGAGAAAGACAAATTTGTAGTGATATACATGGACGACATTACTGTGTACTCTAGGTGGGATAAATATCATATCAGGAACCTGGAAAGAGTTTTCATTAAATGCAGAAAGTATGGCATTTCCTTGAACCCTAGAAAATCGAACTTTACTCTAGAAGAAGTAAAGTTGTTGGGGCACATTATTTCAAAGGAAGGGATTAGGATCGATCTAGACAGGGTAAAAGGCATTTTGAAAGTAGAAGAACTAAGGAGTAAGAAATAAATTCAATCTTTCATCGGCCAAGTCAGCTTCTTGAGGAGATTCATCCCTAGCTTTGCCGAAATCCTGATGGACATTATGTACATGATAAGGAAAGACCATGAAATTAAGTGGATGGTGGGAGCCAAGAAGGATTTCAAAGGTATAAAACAGGCCATTTTATAAGCTCATGTTCTGATCAGCCCAAATTTTGAAAGGGATTTCTTAGTATTCTCTTATGCTTCAGAACACACTATAGCAGCAGTGCTACTACAAAAGAATGATCATGGTGAAGAACAGCCTATAGCGTTCTTCAGTAAGATATTGAGAAATGCAGAATTGAAATATAGTATAATGGAAAAACAAGCCTATGCCTTGGTTAAAGCCTTGAAAATTTTCAGAGTCTACATCCTCCGTTCCCACATAATTTCCTATGTACCTTGTAGTATAGTGGAAAGCATACTTACACAGCCTGACCCGGAAGGAAAGAGAGCTAAGTGGGTTGCAGTGCTCCTGGAATATGACTTACAAATCAAGCCCACAAAGTTAATCAAAGGGCAAGGATTGGCTAAGATGATGATGGATTCCCACTGTGACTCTCTGCAGCTAAATTTGCTCACTTGTCAGTCTGGCTAGGAAGAAGCAGAGGTGCAGGTGAAGCCTGAATTCTTCACGTCTCCTTGGTATGCTGACATTGTTTTTGTATTGCAAAATTTACAACCCCCTGTCGAGATAAGCAAAACCTGGGCTAGATCCATAAAACTGAAAGCTGCAAATTTTTGCATCATAGAATGATATCTCTACTGGAAAGACCCCTGGGGGATACTGCTGAATTGTCTTCTGGAGGACGAGGCTCAACGTATGGCAAAGGAATTTCATGAAGGAGATTGTGGAGGACACCATTCCTAGAAATTTACCGTGAACAAAATCCTGAGAGCATGATTTTATTGGCCCACGTTGTTTTCAGATGTCTATAAGCAAACGAGTAAATGCCACCAGTGTCAAATATTTGAAGGGAAAAGGAAGGTGGTGTCTCTCCCCCTCAACCTGATATCTGTGGAAGCTCCTTTCCAGCAATGGGGGTTAGATTTCATCGATGAGATTAATCCAAACTCTTTCGAGAAGCATAAGTGGATTTTGATTGCCACTGATTACTTCACAAAGTGGATTGAGGCCACACCCACCAGGCGGGCTACAGAAGAAGTGATAATGGATTTCATAGAAAACAATATTCTGGCGAGGTTTGGCTACCCGAGGCTAATTGTGACTGACGATGCCCCTGCGTTTAAATCCAGAAATATGATCAAATTTTGCCACAAGTACCATATAAGCCTAAATCATTCTACAGCTTATTACCCACAAGGGAATGGATTGGCCGGATCTTCTAACAAAATCCTTGTGAGGATCATTAAGAAACTGTTGGAGGATAACAAGAAATCTTGGCACACTAAGTTGAAATATGCCTTGTGGGCCGATAGAATCAGCACCAAAAGGGCCATTGGCATGTCACCATTTCAGTTAATATATGGAGCTGAAGTAATTTTTTCTGCGTCTTTGGGCATTCCAATCATGAAGTTATTACAGGATCCATTGGACGAGCCCAATCCCATTCAAAGAAGGATCAACCAGATCATTGAGCTGAATGAAGTAAGGGACAAGGCTTATGATAAAGTCCAGAAACACCAGGAGAAAATGAAGAATACCTTCTACTGGAGAGTAAAAGAATATGTTTTTTAGTTCGATGACTTGGTATTAAAATGGGATGTCCCTCATGAGGACAAAGGGAAGCACAAAAAATTCAACCATTTGTGGGTAGGCCCATATCTTATTGCGGCGCATAGAGGAGACAATGCCTTCATTTTGCAGTATCCAGATGGGTCACAGTATGAAGGAGGCACTGTGAATGGGAGGTTCCTAAAGCATTACTTGGAATAAAGGGACTTAGGTCCATGTATCATAGTGTAAATATGTCTTATGTTTTAATCAGTACAGATGGTGAATCAGAAGATTTGAATCCCATGGAGAATGCCCTAAGATCTGAAGAGGTAACCATTCTTTCAAAGTTTGTTTTTGTTTCAGACAATAAAATAATAGAGGTTTTCAATGGATAAGGTGACTAGTCTAGGGGGTTCTTTGCTACCTCACTGGGAGGATAGCATCCCTCGTGGAGCCGGTTTTTAACACTCCGTTAAATTTTGGGATAAGTGATACTCCCGTCCTTCAGCCCTGTCGAGAAGTGTTGAGAAGGCAGCATAGTATTCACAGAAGGAGCTGAGGGCACACCCAAGATAGCACCCAGCCTCTGGAATCAACTTCGGTGATGAATGATGAAAGCAGTGAAACGGTTTATGGAGTGGAGGAACGGGGCTAAGAAGGAAACATGGGGCGTGCTCAAGGTGTAAAAAGGGAATCATGATCAAAGGCTGATGTTGAACAGAGGGCATATCAATGATGTCAAACCAATTCTGCACGGTGAACATGTTTGACCCAATTCATTTTTTAGATTTGCAAAATGGCTTAAAGAGTGGATGCATCCAACGGTCGAGATTGGGACCCAAGAAGATATGTGTCTGAGAACGATTTTGCATCCCAAACTAGCGAGGATGATAGCAGCCATTTCGGATTGTGAAATATGGTACAGTCCGTTTTGATCAACGGTGCGTATGAAGACAGAGGGGATCGGCGGTTGTGAAGGAAGTCGGTCTCGATCAATAGTTGAGCTGCACACACGCGAGGTAAGGAAGGGCATGGAATAAAGAACCCCACATATCTACGGTGTAGGTCGCGAAGAATAAGATCTATGGTGTAAACCGTCTGGGAAATGAGAAGAGGTTATGTTGTGTGAAAAACTATAAAGAGGCCCACACAAAGTTGCAACGATTTGTCCTTTCTGAAACCTTGAAGTTGTTCAATATCCAACCACATCTAGAGTGCCAGCCCAGACCGACTAGGAGGCTGTGCTACAGAACAAGGTAAGCCCTTGATACCCCCTTAGTGTTATTTGAGAATGGACGAAATAGAAGTGGTTTGGGTAAGAGATGCTGTAGAGCCTGAGGCCGTAGTTCGGAGGACAAAAGAGAGCCTGTTAGATGAAAACACTGAGATTTTTGATACCATCCTAGTGGGAGAAGCCACTGAAACCGCCAGAAACAAATTGGAAGCTCTTAAGAACCGAGGTAGAGATACCTGCGGTGTTTTTGACTCTTTATTCCACTTCTTCTTTGTCGACCAAACCCCCCATTGCATTGAATTTGTCAAATGGTGTGCAGACAATTTCTCTGTCACCGAAGGCCTTATTGTGAATAAATATAAGTCTAAAATCCTCTGCCTATTTCAAGCTTCTATCATCTACAAAATCTTGGATATCCCAGATGAATTCACGCATATATCCCAAGACTACCGAGAAGAGGACATTGTACGTTGTTTTAGAGAGTCTACTAATGAGAGTAACAAAACCTTCCTGAAGGCCTGTTCTAAACCCAATGGTGAACCCATCGACCTAACTTCCCCTATTGACCTCAGCCAATTCAATGAAGAAACTCAGTGGTGCATATCCCTGGCCAGTCAGTTCCTAGGTCTAGATACCGACGCATACGTCCCATATTCATTGCTGAGTCTTTTGTTTGTCTTAAGTACTTGTCCAGCCGAACCTGAATTGCTTGGACAATCTGGTCAGTCTTGTTGCCTTAAATTTGATGAGTTCTTGGCCGAGAACATCCGTTCTCAGTTAGTGAACTTCCATGACACTAGAATTTTTAGATTCCAGTCCTTCTTGCTGAGGACCCACAAGTACCACAATTGGTAGTCACTGCTAATATGGCCATAGATTACTGTAAATTCATGAACCAGTTGATGGCCGAAATATATGAACTCTTATTTCAAGAAAGGTTACCTAGGGTGTTTCCTGAGATGAGGCAATTGCTGCAAATGTCAAACAACAAGAATATAGGGGTCTGGTTCCTCACAGAATTTGGAACTACCATAAGGTTGTATGGCTTCATACATCCACCCTGCATCCTACCCACTTTTCTAACCCCCAGGATTTTCTCCCTGGAATTAATCTGGCAAAAACTCATTGTCGAAGAAGAACACTTCTTGAACTTTAAGAAAAGTTCAAGTTTTATTTTTCTATGGGAATTAAAACCATACACAGTTAGAAGCAGGGATGTTTTGCCCCTGGTTGCTAACTTTCTTAGAGGCATGGAGTTTTCCCTGGGACAAGCAATAAATTATGACCCTCACCAGGTGATTTCCAAAAGAAAGAAAGCTCACAAATGGAGTCCTTTCGAGCACACTGAGATACCTGGACTTAGAGAAGCGATGAATTGGGACGATTTCCCCAATCCTACCCCAATGGATACGAACGCAGAGCAAGACACTGGCTCACAGCTACCAGGGGTATTTTCTCCCCAAAGAGAGTTTGCTACAGTAGTTGTGATTGTAGGGGAATTCTCATCATTGGTCAGCTATTCAGCAAGTTCAATAAAAAGAGCGGGTCCAATGCCCATGGACACTGAAGAAATGGACACTGCTAGCATGACCAAGAAACAGAAAGTGGAACCGAGACAGCATTTGGTATAGGTCAAAAAGGGATAGGCAAATAAGAAGAATTTAATTAAAGAACATCAATAGGAAGATCTCGAGATAGCCGAATTGCAAATACAAGAGTATGTGTTTGATTGACAGACTCCTAGCAAGCATGCATCTAAAGAAGAATGGCTGAGGTCTTACCGAGAGAGGGTTGATAAAACCTTCGAGGAGAGAGCAGAACTATACAGTGAAGCCTCACGATTTCCTCAGCCCAATGTGGCACTAAAAACTGTAAGGGATCATGCCACTAATACCCTTAACTTGGCCCTGGAAATTGGGAACAAGGTGTCTGAGGTTAGTGTGAACCTTTCAAAGGTTCCCACTACTGACATCATACACTTGAACAAAGAGACTGGAGATATATTGAATACCAGACTGCTTAAGGCTACCATATAGATGTCCAACCTGGAGGAGAGAAAGGAAAAAAATTCAAATCTTTTAAGAAAGGCGAGAGTGGAGAATAAAGCACTCAAAGCCCAAATCAACAACTTACAAAAGGAAGCTATGCAAATAGAAGGATTTGCACAGAAAGGGAGTTTGAATCAGAAATTGCTCAATGACAGAGAGAAGGAGAGCTAGACCTTGAAAAAGAAGTTGAAAATCCCTGGCACCCAGCTCACTCAAGTGGATGAATTAGCTGACTTCAAAAGGGAAAAAAAGGTATTGAACTCTGAGCTTACTGACTGCAAGGCTAAGCTACTGAAGCTTGAATAAAAAGGGAGATAGTGGGAAGAAAGTATCCAACTTTTGAAAGATAGCGAAGCAGAATTGAAAACCAGATTAGCAATGAAGCAAAATGAGCTCCGAAGCAGAAGTACAAGGAATACAATTCAGTCCATAGGTATGGCTGGAGAGATAGATACTAGCTCTCTCTCCAGAGCAATGTCCCATATAGGCTTGAAGGATACCAAGCTCATTAAACTGAAACAACAGATTGAGGAGCTGGAAAAGGAAAGAGTCAAAGAGGAACGGGGAAGAGAAAGGGCATAGGAGAAATGCCAAGAACTGCCTCAGCAAAATGCTAAATTGAGCCAACAGGTGGCCCACAAACTTGCCTCGCAAGGCGCTAGGCATATGATCTGGGATCAAATCATCATGGAAGCTCACAAGTTCTGGCCCTACCTAGATATTATTGAATATCATGAAATTGCTATGAAAGAAGCCAAGAAACAAGCCCAAATAGTATCGGCAGAAGTGAACAAAAGGCCCTTGGCGACCGTGAGAATGCCATAACCTTCCTGAGCTCTATGTCAGATGGGTCTACTAGCAGATATGGTATTCAAAACATGATCACTATTGCCTCTGGATCTAGAAAGATAGTGGCTAAGCACAGAATGATGGAGATGGTACAGGATAAAATAGAAGTTACTGAGCACAAAGTCTGAGAAGTCGTCAAGTTATTTAGACCACTGGTAAGCAGAGGGCTCCCCTTTTTCCTAGGAAGAAAAGGGTCCTTTAATGTCTCAGAAGGAGTATCAGGATTTCCTAGTGCACTACCGATTGGACCACAACAAATTTGGAGATATGCAACAAGCATTGTTAGGAAAGGTCGTTTTTGACAAATTGGCCAGTGATTTTGAGTTATTGTTTGATTTTAAAGCCACATGCTCCAAATTCCCCAATATTTCATACCCGAAAATGATGGAGCTTAAAGTGCAAGCCTACGACATGATGGCCGCGACCATGCCTGGTCTCTATTTATGGAGAGTCATCCAACAATATGGGTCACCCAAACTCAAAGCACACTCGTATAAGTGATAATGATGGTACACGGGAAAGTTTCTTTACGTTGCACGCCCATCCCAAAGGTCACTTCTCTCAGAGCTTTGTACAGTTATCATCCACCAGACAGGATTATGGGATGCTCTTGTGTCTATTCCATCCCTCGTTTCACATTTTTTTGTCTGGTCATTTCATGCAAGTCGCAGCCAATGTGCCACCTAAGAGGCTGTTAGAGGATGTCCTTCTGATTGTAACAAATTTTTATTCTCGGAAGTTGGTTTGGGAATTCCAAATACTATAAGTATACCTCCTGAAGAAGGAGAAAAGTTTGAAACCATTGTAATTTTGCTGTGTGTTTTTCAATAGAATTTTAATATAATTACAGAGCCGAGGTCGACGTTTTCATATAGGTATTCATGTGTTGTTCGCACTTACAGTATGTTATTTCCTTTCTTATGTGAATTTTTTTCCAGTTTATCTCTCCCATTTTGTTTTCTTTCATATCTGAGACTTAGGGTATAACAACTTGGAATTCATACTTGCTATGCTCCGTCTGTTGTTTCAGGTATTCACCAAAGTTTTCTTCTAAAGTTGATACATAACTCATTCTTTGCAATGCTCTGTGTTGATGGTTTGTTCATGTTCCTCCTTTCCACCAGACAATAATGAATCGGCTATGATCGAGTGGCTACCTTGCCCCTGTGTTGAAATCGCTTGAATTAAGTTATGATTATTTCTGTTATATATATTGACTCCATCTCCCAATGGTGTTGTGTTTTGTTTCAACCAATTTTACATACAATTTATAGTTTCATTTGTATATATATATATATATATATATATGGCATTGTTGACATTTGTTGAGAGATCCCTCTTGGAAGAGCAGAAGGCCAGTTCTCTCTTCAAAAGTGGTTTTGTTATTACCCGGGAGCGGGCCTTCTGCGACCTTTGGGCTCATTTCCGGTGCTAAGAGACTCTTTCTAATGTAGGGAATTTTAGAAGTTATAGTCCTATATTTCTGGCTATAAATTAAGTTTTTAGTTTTGTGTCAACTATGATTAAAATGTATTAGAATATTATGTTTACAAAACATTCTATGCCAGGGTATTTACTATGATGTATACATATCCAAATTTTAATTACTATAAAATAAAAATCAACATAATTTTTATTTAAATGTAATATATGAATTTAGTTTTAAAGTTTGGTATAAAACCATTTCCAATTAATTATGAGTTAAAAGTTTACCTTTTATTCATAAAGTAAATAGTAAAATAAATAAATTTATTTTATTTTATTTAATAATATATAAAAAGTAAAAAATAGACTTACATTGCAATTCAACAAGGGAGGATTGAATACTCTAGCACTACCAGTAGAGAGAGATCACTCCATACTCTAGCACTACCCATCGAGAGAGATCACTAGAGAGAGATCACTGCACCAACTCTAGACAAGGTAGGAAGAAAAAGACTTTTATTGCAAGTTAGTTTTCTAGATAATTTTTTTTAGTCAACCATGTTTATGTACGATTTCGCAAGAAATAGGAATGTTTTTAACAACCAACACGGCGATCATGAATGGGTGGAGGTTCTAGGTGAAGGAAATGCGCAAAAAAAATCTCCAAGTTTCCGATTTTAAAGGGTAAAAGTTCCCAATAAGTTCTCAACCATCCATAATAGTTCTCACTACATCGAGAACCAGTTTGCTACATAGTAAAATTCAAACCAGACTTTGAAGGAAAACATGAAAAATAATATAAAAAAAAATATATAATCTTATAGTCTAGACAAGACTTTGAAGGAAAACATGAAAAATAATATAAAAAAACAAAATTTATAATCTTATAGTCTAGATGAGCCATGAGAAAATAAAGAATCTTTGTTGTACACTTGTTACCCTCTCGTTAATCTTGTTGATATGTTGCTCAAGGAAGTCCAAAACATCAGATAATATCTAAACTTATATCCACATAATTAGCTAATTATTAAATTTTCATGATTATCTAACTATTTTGTAGTACCATTCAAAAATGATTAAACTAGCAATTGCAAAAATAGGTTGTAATAAGGGGACAAGATGAAACTAATGCACTGAAGAAATAACTTCACAATTAGAAACCAAAACGTTTAGGAATGTGAAGAAAATGGTAAATGCGGAACACCTATTACAAATGGGATCACTATGATATTGGCTTGTAAATGCCTCAATTAGAACATTGGCTTGCAATATGACTATGGGCTTCTTGTAAGTCCAACACAATGATTTTGTAGTGTACTCCACCAGAATAAAGCACCAACAATATGTTTTGAGACTGTTGCAAAATGAGTATCAACAATTGACTTATATTCTTTACCTACTTGTGTAAGACATCAATGAAAGAAATATGAATGAGGTTGCATTCTTCGCAATGGTCTCTAATGAAGATATTCAATCAATTCCAAATAATTCCCACATTCCTTAAATGGATATTGTTGCACAAAGAGGAGTGAGGTGCTCTATAGCCCAGTATGGCGGAGATGTAGCACATAAAATATTTTTATGGCAACTTAGTTTTCTAGAGAATTTTTTTGAGTCAACCGTGTTTATGTATGGTCGCAAGGAAATATGAATGTTGTTAACAACCAACATGGCGATCATGAATGCGTGGAAGTTCTGGGTGAAGGAAACGTGAAAAAAAAATCCCCAAGTTCCCGATTTTAGATGGTAAAAGTTCCCAACCATCCGGACCAGTTCCCACTAGCTTGGGAAAGTTCCCTACAAGTTCCTAAGTTCCTTGTAACGCTGAAACTTCGAGAATGGGTTTCCTAAAATCCGGGAGTGGTTCCCGTGCTACATAGAAAAATTGAGACCAAACTTTGAAGGAAAACATCAAAAATAATATAAAAAACAAAATTTATAATCTCATAGTCCACATGAGCCATGAAAAACTTTGTTACGCTCTGTTTAATCTTGTTGATCTGGTGCTCAAAGAAGTCCAAACTATCAGATAATATCTAAACACATATCCACATAATTATCTAATTATTAATTTTTCATGACTATATAACTATTTTTTAGGACCATTAAAAAATGATTAAACTAGCAATTGCACTTGCAAAATATAGGTTTTAATAAGGGGACATGATGAAACTATGTAGTTAAGAAATAAATTCACAAGTAGAAACCATAAAGTTTAAGACTCTAAAGAAAATGGTAAATTTGGAACACCTATTACAAATAACATCACTAGGATATTGGCTTACAAATGGGACAATTAGAACATTGACTTGCAATACGACTATCAACTTCTTACAATTCCAATACAATGACTTCGTAGTGCATTCCACCATAATAAAACACCAACAATATGTTTTGAGACTCTTGCAAAATATTAATATCAACATTTGACTTATATTCTTTGTCATTCTCACAGTTAAATAATTTCCAAGTAAGGCTAGTTGCAAATAATGTTTCACCAACCTACTAGTTCCCTAGGTTGAGATGGAGACATAAATTTTGTAATAAGGGGCTATGGGACCCAAAATAACTTTAGCTTACCATATTCACATTTAAATGGGTCACATAAATGATAAATTCTAAGAAAATAAGATGTCATGGGTTCATGAAGACACTTTGAAGCTTGTGGAGCCTTTGGGTGTCTAGAATCCCCGCACACTTGGCATGATATTAATCCAAATTCAAACACATGGGTTATGTAAGATTATTGGATGGTTATGTGGTGTCAAATATCACATAATGAGCCAACGAATTTGAATTAGTAAAGGAGGGTAACTCCCATGGAAGAGGAAGAGACTAGAAGACAAGGTGTGCCACTTGGAAGGAGATTCTATGCACCATATGACAACAAATGATGGAAGATTCTATGACAAGTATGAAAAATTTAGACCTGATTGCTGACATATGAAAAATATGACATGACAAGGATAAAAATAGCCATGAAGAGGTCGAATTTAGGAGTTAGAGGAAACCATTCAAATTGGGGAAAGAATTGGAGCTTTAAGAAAAAGACAAGTGTCGTGAGAGTTACTAAACCACTAGGATGAGTTGGATGATGTAACACCCCGGTTTTGACCCCGTTTGCATGATGTATATATTGTAATTAATCGTGGTAAGGAGCTAAAGGCAAAAGCCCCACCATCGATTTGGTTGTGTATGTTTCGGCAATGAGGATAGTTGCCGATGGTATATCGTGCTATTCGGCACATTATAATTTGGCATCATGTAAACTCGCACATCAATTAAAATAAACCCACAACCAGCTATGGCAGTGCAACGTTAAAATGAAAAGGGCATGATTCCAAAGGATAAGGGGTGGGGGTTGTCAAACCTTGGTCTTTGGGGGGGGGGATCCTTGTTTGATTTTCCATCTTCCCTTGTCTCATCCACCCTCTTGAATGTCTTGTGGAGTTAGTTGGGGTAGTTAATGTTGAGTAGTGGTGGCTGTGGCTGGACTGTCAGTCCTTGCCCATGTGCCCACTCCACCAACAGATTCTTCCCCTTCATGTAGCATGGGGCAGAGGAAGCATTCACTCCACTCTTCCACGACTCCATTCTCCCCCATTCCTTCATTGTTTTTGGTTTGTTCATTCCTCATGGAGGGAGCCGTTGTCTATTCATTTTCTGTGTGCATAGGAAGAGCTGTTCGTTCCTCACGCGGGGATGCACAGGAGGAGGTCAGTTCATGCTCACGCGCAGGGATTGGATCTCCATTCGTTTGGATGATTGCAGTCTGTATAAGTTTTTCCCTTCATGCAGGGAGGACTGCTTCCTCACGCGCACCGTTTTGGGTTGTTGTTGTTCTTCCACGATTTTGGGATGCTGTAGAGAGTCTGATCTCCTTCTTCCATTTCAGACTGTGCATGTGTTATCATCTTCCATTTTCGGACTGTACATGTGTGTTTCTTCCATGTTCCTATCTGTGTAAGTTCTTCAGTGTCTGCATTGGGTAATTGTGTGCTATGGGCAGTTGGATGTTGGGTTGGCTATGGATTGCCACATCCATTGGCTGAGTTTTCCTCTATTTTGGGAATATGTAAGGTCGCCATGGTTTCTATTGTGAGTTTGGGCTGCTGATGTACCCATGTTTTGGGTTGATTCTTGGTTGTTGAGGCTGCAGACATCATCTGGGTGTTGTTGTTGAGTTGTTTTGGCCACGCTAGGGCCAAGAACAACTCTGAGTTGTCTTGTGGATGGAACTGTGTTCACCGTTTGGTTGGGATCGTCAACCAATCGTCTTGCCTTCTTCATAGGGCTTTGAAGGGGTTGTGTTGCTGCGGTATGCAGTGGTTGGTCTTCGGACTGTGTGAGTGGGATTCGAGGCTATGCATGCATGAGAAGACTGGTGTTGAGGCCACCAGCTTGGCATTTAGCCTATCCTAGCTCCTTAATGGCCTGATAAACCCAACTGAGTTGGCTTGGCTATGATTTGTGTATCCTTGGCTATGTGTAAGCCTGCATTGACCCTTAATCCTTGAGGAATAATGCCTAGCTCGGGGGTGGCAGTGTTGCTGAGAGATTGATGAGCACGCTGGCCTATGGTTGGGTGGAACATTGCAGCGACGTAGCTGGTTGCGGGAGAGTTCTTCATTAAAAGATAAGTACTCTTGACTGTTTATTAATTCATCTCTATAATTTAATCTATTGTTTCATGAATTATGATGGACATGTTGATGCTGGAATGTTTATTTGTTGCTTCCACTGTATGATTTAGAACTCTGCATTTTTGTATGTTGAGTGATTATGCATCTTAGTATGCATTCTATTAAGCTTGTTTTAATTTCAGCATTGATGTTTTGTCTGTTTGTCCATGTTCATGGGGCTGTTTTCCCATATGCTTGGTCTTGGTCGCGTCCTCTTTTCCGGTCGGAGGGTCAGGGACGTGACAGCGTGGTATCATAGCTCATGTTGCAGCATGGGCTTGAATGGACCACCAAGGTACAGTGAAAGAAGCATAATTTCCTACTGCCCAGCAGAGATCAGTAATTATGATAGAAATTTTGTTGAAACATTTCTCTAAGTGCCGAGCTCATCGGTTCATCGGAAGAGTTAGTGGGAAGTTCCTCTGATACGTCGGAAGGTGTAGTCGGAAGGCCATCCGACGAGGGGCAGGAGGAAAAGATTTTTTTTGAAAAAAATTGTCTAAGTGTTGGAGCAGTTGGAACACTTAGTGGAATGGAATTTCGCTATAGCGGAAGAGCTAGAAGGAAGCGCACCCGACGGAGGACGTTTGGAGGGAAGATTTCAAAATTTGTCTAAGTGTTCGATGTCTGTCGAAAGAAAATAGCTGTTCAAGCATCCGTCGTTACGGATGGAAAAACAACTACGTGTCCGACGGGTAAGTTCTCCGACCGCTGATGCCATGAAGAAGTTTGAAAAATTTCTCGAAGTATAGAAATTGTCGGCCATCAGAAGAAAATAGAGGTTTGATGTTCCGCCATTGCGGAAGCCAAAGGCACTAGACTTCCGATGAGAAAATCCTGCCGATGCCGATCAAAATAAGTTCACCAATCGGAAAAAGATAGAGGTTTGATGTTCCGTCATTGCGGAAGACAAAAGCACTAGCTTGCCGATGAGAAAAGGCTGCCGATGCCGGTCAAAGAAATTAGTTCATCCATCGGAAGTATATAGTGTTTGATGTTCCGCCATTGCGGCTGCGGAAGGAAGTATTTGGCCAACGAAAAGAAGATCAAGCAGCGAAAGGTAGCTGTTTGAGCAGCCGATACGTCGGCTCAGTTAGTCGAAAGGACTTTCGATGACATCGATGGAAGAAAGAAGAAAGACGAAATTTTGAAAATTCATCTAAGTATGGAAGCCGTCGGAAAGATTTAGCCGTTTGAGTAGCCGATGCGGCAACAAGAATCGGAAGAAAATAGAAGACGAGGTTGTCGATGCAACAGAAGAAGAAAAGATAAAGTTTCAGTGGAAAATAGTGGAAGTCGGAGCCACAGTTTTGGTAGAGGTCTTCTGAAGATCACCGAAACGTCAGGAAAGGATAGTGGATCGAGCATCCGATGTGGCGACGGAAAGAAGGAGAAAAAAATTTTCAAATTTTTCTAAGTATAGAAACGTCAGAAAACTTTAGAGGATTGAGCCGTTGACACGTCGGAGAAAATTAGAGGATCGGTCCGCCGATACGCCGGACGCCAAAGAAAGATCGGCCCGAAACGTCGGAAAAATTTAGAAGATCAGACTGCCGGAGTGTCGGAAGCTTAGAGGACTAGTCGTCCGACAGGTTAGAATATCTGATTTCCGATGAACAAGGGAGAGGCTAGTGGTTTTGACAGTTGAAACGTCGGATGGATAGATGAAATGAGAGCCAATTCTGCACAAGGAAAATTTGAATTTTTCAAAGGGGATTTTCCAGCAGATTTCGACTGTTTTCCAGTGAGATTTTCAGCAGTTTTTCAGTGGGTCTACAGGGCTGAAGTTGGCACCCAGTCTAAAATGCAGTTGTGTGTAAAATGCTGAGATTTGGTGAAAATATTCATTTTTAGAAGTGGTGTAGTTTTCACACCCGAGGTCGGAATGAAGCATGTGGATAGGCGTTGGAAAGCTTATCCAGTAGGGAACAAGGGAAAATCACCAGAATCTGAGCATGGAGCAGCAAAGTGCTAATGACGGCCACTGCTATCAAATGGACAAATCTGGACAGTTGCATGCCCAAAGGTAGCAAAGACCATGAAGTCAAACTAGCTGCTGTGTGGAAGAGAAATTCCATGCAAGGATGAGGGATTTGAAAGGGAAGTTTCCTTAAACCCTATCTTGCTGATTATAACTACATTCCTAAGTTTTATACTTGAAATGTATGAGGATATGTATTGCATGCATAAGATATTACATGTTGGTAAGGATATTGAAAATTATAATGAGCCACTAATGATAATCCTTGCATTGGTGTTGGCATTAGTAGAAAAACCAACGACAACCTAGACATGGTTGAGTATGTTGCTGATGCCGATGAATGTGACCAGCAACCCTATGAAGAAAGAGATAAGGCAACCAGTCCATAATCAAAAGTTGGTGAGCAAAGTCTGCAATCTCCTGCAAGATACCAACCAAACTAGTAATGTCAAGGGTGTAAGTACGACCCATGCAGGTAAGAGTTTGCTTATGACAATTCCATGGAGTGGTAAAGGTAAGAGACCTCATACCATGTGGATATTTGAATATAGAAAGGTGTCATGCCTGTATATATTGATTGAGCATAGTATCCCAAGGAAAGTAAGTACTAACGATCTTGATTATAGTAATGCATCCTATATGAGGTAGTCATGGTTAGGCCATGGTATGTTTGAATGCATAGTATTCCAAAATGAATACAAGGTAGCATTGAGTGGATATGCATTAAGAATATTTTATGAATCTTGTAGTTATGCATTGGATGTATGCATATGAAGGGTGTGAGTGACTGATTGCATAAGTAAAGGTGCAAATGTTGTGATGCATTGAGATGAGTGCATGTGATATTATGAATAACTAATGGCTGAAATGATGAATTGATGACAATTCAGGAACCATTTCAAAGGCTGTTGTGAATGCAGGATAGTAAGTGCATAAAGAAGGATAGTCATGATCAATTGGCTGCCAGAAATGCTCTATGGAAGAGCAAGGTGGTACAAATGATACGCTTGCGAAGTAAGGAGTATCTAAACATTCATTTAATTGCATGAATGATGTGACTATGCCTTGCAAATGTTAATATGATAATGATTGCATGAAGTAAATGAGTTTTGGTAATATTGATGTGATTAACAGCTGGAAGTATTTGAATTTTATAAATTCTGAAAATGCTTCAGTGATGGTTGTAGCAATGAGAAGTTTATATGCATCTAGACTTACCAAGTGTTTGGTTGATTGAAGCTCAGGTTTCAGGTAGATTATTTCGAGCATGGCAGTGAGAGGTAAGACCCTGACCAATTCCATAATCTACCATGTGAAAGAGCCAAACCTTATGAGAAGAGTCTCATGGTTGTAAAAATAGTTGGTATGCATAATAGGTTGTTAAATTTAAGAAATTGCTGACAACTATTAGTCACTATTGGCTTGCATAAGATTGTGTTGGATGATTGAAGCTCAGGTTCAGGTAGATTATTTTGAGCATGGCAATGAGAGGTAAGACCCTGACCAATGCCAGAATCTACCATGTAAAAGAGCCAAACCTTAGGAGAAGAGTCTCATGGTTGTAAAAATAGTTGGTATGCATAATGGGTTGTTAAATTTGAATTGTGAATTTCAAATTTAAGAAATTACTGACGACTACTAATCACTGTTGGCTTGTATAAGATTGTGACAGGAGGATCACCTCATTGCCAAGCAAACTAATTTCTGTAGTAGACAGAATTGCAAATTCTTATTGAATTTAATTACTAATGTAATTGCTTGGTTATTTAACAATCAATTTGGAATTTATTATCAGATACTGATTGTCTGTTTGGCTATTTGATGAATGTGCCAGGGGTGCACGTTACAGGAAGATCATGTGTGATGGCCTGCACGACCCAAACTTCATGGGAAGGTTTTCCCTTGTCTTGGAAATGGGTTTCGGGTGAAACGCCATTGGACATTTTGGAAATGTCTCATCTGCACTGCATGTTTGGTAGTAACATGAGTGAGATGGTATAAATTATGTCGGTAAGACATGTGTGGATATGAAATGTAAAAAGGAGTTGGGATGGCAAACCGAGGGACTGTTAACTCAGAGAAGGAGCCCCCATTCCTCCTTAACAAAGGCATACTGCATCAACAAATGGATAAGTGTTCTGTGACTCTTGCTAATAATATGCATGTCAAAATGTTAAAATTCCATATGTAGAACATGTTTTGATTTTATTTCCATGATGACCGATTGCTTGAGTATGAGTAGGGCCTACATGGAACACACCGGGAAAGAGTGCACACTTTGCCGGTGTCGGATCATGAAAGGGTTTTCAATATTGATTACACCCTAGGGAGTGGACGCACTCCTGGTGTCTCAATACTTGATAGTGAATGATACGAAATATGATTACGGTTTTAGAACAATAACGCTGATGAGTTGCTTATATTACTTGTGTGGATAGGTAAAAGGTAAAAGGTAAATGGTTGTTGTGAGGGGTTGTGAAGTAAGGGTTATTGTTGATATATGTGTTATTGTTGGTATAAGTGTATGTGTTATTGTTGATGGCCTGATAAACCCAATGGTGTTCGCTTGGCTAATGATTGATTGTTGATATAAGTGCAGGTGATTTGTTGGTAGGATGATAAACCCAACCGTTAGTTGGCTTGGATGAGTAGCCTGGTAAACCCAGCAGTGTATTGGCTTGATTGGCAGTAGCCTGATAAACCCAATTGTATATTGGCTTGGCTGGACAGTCTGATAAACCCAACTAGAGGTTGGCTTGACTATGCCTAATATATATATAAGGATGTTGTGGAGTAGCCTGCGTGCTGACCGAACATCCAAGTCCATAGGCGATCCCAAGGCTTGCAAAGCGAAGCAGGATCCTATGGAAGAACGAGGAAACGCACAATACAGATAAGTATTGAATTATTTTGCTTATGAATTTACATGTGTATATGATTTGGTTATGATGTTTTAAGCTCTTGTTTTAGAGATAAAATTGATGAGAATAAACTAAACATGTGAATCTATTCAATGTTTGGATATAGGTATCGCTGGAAGCAAGGACTATGAGAGCATCCTAAAGGTGCATGTGGACATGTGACTGTCCTGGAAAGCTCGAAATGAGTGGCAATGAAAAAGGTGTTAGTGAGACCGTGAGGTTCCTAGCAGCCAAGACAAACCATGTGGAGAGACTCCTTGGTTTAGAGGTCTGAAATGGACCAGAGACACTAAGTGTCATGACCAAGAGAGATTGGTCCCGAATTCACGGTGAAGTGAAAGAGGCTGAGAGTTGAAAAGCCACAGCAGTGGTGTGGGATTCCAGGATGGAACAAAACAAAGAGGGGAAAAACTCTTGCTGCTCTCTCTTGCCCCTTTTTAATTATATATATATATATATATATATATATATATGCATTGTGAAAACAAAAGATTGTTGAATGCATGTATGACTGAAAATGGAATGTGTGTATTTGCTTAAAGTAATTTGTGAATGTTGGGATAGTTAATTCCCTGCCCAAGAATGGACATGAATGAGATCGTGTGCCTGTTGGGAAGGCATGAAAAATGTGAAAGCCTCCTTAATGAGAATTGGACTGTCATGCCAATTGGGTAATTAACTGACTAATTTTAATGTCTATAATATGCTTGGTCTAATAGAATTTCAATGGTGCATTTCACAAGTGAGAAAACTGAAACCAGGTGGTGCACATTAATCATGGCAGTAGATCAAAAGTTGCTAGACTTAGCTGGAAGTCTCCTCCAAATGATTGCCAAGACCCACGAAAATCTTGGGGAGATGCTCAAGATACAGAAAAGGCAGAATGAAATGAACCACCAGATTTTGCAAGACTCTATTAGTTTGCAAAGGGAGGTGAAAAGCCTTCTGGGAGCAATCTTCAAGAGAAAGGAAGGTGGATCAGCGATGGGACATTCATCCAAGTGACCCGTTGGGAAATGGTCCAGGCATGAAGACTCAAAGGAAATTGAGCAGGTAAAGATGAAGCAGCCAGTGAAATGCTGGGAATGCGGAGGACATCATTTACGCCGGGACTTCCCAATGAGGGAACATGATGAGGGAAATAGCCACAAAGTTCCTAGGCTTTGGGATAAGCTGAAAGATGAGAATCAGTAGGAGAAACTCATGGAAGTCAAGGGGCTTGGTCCTGAACGTTCAAAGTGAATAACTGAACATGGGACAGATCTGCAAACTTTTGAAATTTTGATGTGCAATTGTATATGTATTGTATATGTATTCCTATGTATTGGAACACTGAGGACAGTGTTATTCCAAGGGGGAGGGGAATGTAACACCCTGGTTTTGACCCCATTTGCACGATGTATATATTGTAATTAATCATGGTAAGGAGCTAAAGGCAAAATCCCCACCATCGATTTGGTTGTGTATGTTTCGGCAATGAGGATAGTTGCCGATGGTATATCGTGCTATTTGGTACATTATAATTCGGCATCATGTAAACACGCACATAAATTAAAATAAACCCACAACCAGTTACGGCAGTGCAACGTTAAAATGAAAAGGGCATGATTCCAAAGGATAAGGGGTGGGGGATGTCAAACCTTTGTCTTTGGGGGGGGGGGAATCCTTGTTTGATTTTCCATATTCCCTTGTCTCATCCACCCTCTTGAATGTCTTGTGGATTTAGTTGGGGTAGTTAATGCTGAGTAGTGGTGGCTGTGGCAGGACTGTCAGTCCTTGCCCACGTGCCCACTCCACCAGCGGATTCTTCCCCTTCAGGTCACATGGGGCAGAGGAAGCATTCACTCCACTCTTCCATGACTCCATTCTCCCCCATTCCTTCATTGTTTTTGGTCTGTTCAATCCTCACGGAGGGATCCGTTGTCTGTTCATTTTTCGTGTGCATAGGCGGAGCTGTTCGTTTCTCACGTGGGGATGCGCAGGAGGAGTTCGGTTCATGCTCACGCGCAAGGGTCGGCTCTCCATTCGTTTGGATGATTGCGGTCTGTATAAGTTTTTCCCTTCACGTAGGGAGGACCGCTTCCTCACGCGCACCGTTTTGGGTTGCTGTTGGAGATTCTGATCTCCTTCTTCCGTTTCAGACTATGCATGTGTTATCATCTTCCATTTTCGAACTGTACATGTGTGTTTCTTCCATGTTCCTATCTATGTAAGTTCTTCAGCGTCTGCATTGGGTAATTGTGTGCTATGGGAAGTTAGATGTTGGGTTGACTGTGGATTGACACATCCATCGGCTGAGTTTTCCTCTATTTTGGGACTATGTAAGGTCGCCATGGTTTTTATTGTGAGTTTGGGCTGCTGATGTACCCACTTTTTGTGTTGCTTCTTGGTTGCTGAGGCTGCAGACGCCATTTGGGTGTTGTTGTTGAGTTGTTTTGGCCACGCTAGGGCCAAGAACAACTCTGAGTTGTCTTGTGGATGGAACTATGTTCACCGTTTGGTTGGGATCGTCAATCGGTCATCTTGCCTTCTTCACAGGGCTGTGAAGGGGTTGTGTTGCTGCGGTATGCAGTGGTTGGTCTTCAGACTATGTGAGTGGGATTAGAGGCTGTGCATGCATGAGAATACTGGTGTTGAGGCCACCAGCTTGGCATTTAGCCTATCCTAGCTCCTTGATGGCCTGATAAACCCAACTGAGTTGGCTTGGCTATGATTTGTGTATCCTTGGCTATGTGTAATCCTACATTGACCCTTAATCCTTTAGGAATCATGCCTAGCTCAGGGGTGGCAGTGTTGCTGAGAGATTGATGAGCACGCTAGCCTATGGTTGGGTGGAACGTTGCAGCGACGTAGCTGATTGCGAGCGAGTTCTTCATTAAAAGATAAGTACTCCTGACTGTTGATTAATTCATCTTTGTAATTTAATCTATTGTTTCATGAATTATGATGGACATGTTGATGCTGGAATGTTTATGTGTTGCTTCCGCTGTATGATTGAGAACTATGCATTTTTGTATGTTGAGTGATTATGCATCTTAGTATGCATTATTTTAAGATTGTTTTAATTTTAGCATTGATGTTTTGTCTATTTCTCCATGTTCATGGGGCTGTTTTCCCGTATGCTTGGTGTTGGTCGTGTCCTCTTCGCCGGTTGGAGGGTTAGGGACGTGACAGATGAAGCCCATAGAGGTAAATTCGACCTTAGGAGGCCTCATGAATTTAATAAAAGGATTTAATGGGGATGGATAATATATTTTGATAAATTTTTAATTGAAATTTTTAATTTTGGAGATATTTTACTTGTCCATTGCACAGTGAGTGTTCACTCTCCCTGCTTGTGAACCAATTTTGAGGGAGTTGGATTACTTTCCAAGTTGGTTGATGGAGATTCCATTTAGAAATATCATGGGAGCTTAATGAAGTATTTTATTTTAAGGTTGAAGGTCCATACAGTATAATTCTCATATATCTCCCCATTCTCTCATTCCTTCTTCTCCATTCCCCCACACTCTCATTTGATGGCGCACTTGTTTGAGTGGAGCTTACGCTTTGCGGAGTATAGTTGATGCCGAAGATTTTATACATGATTTATGGCTATGTATTCTCATATACATATTATATATAAGTATAAATATCAGAAATACATGTATTAAATGCTTGCATTCCCCATGCTCTTGAATAACTAGTTTTCGTTGATTTGGCTTTAATCTTGAAGTGGTTTTATATCAGATTTGTATGAGGAATTTTATATGAGTTTTATGATGTTGGGTAAGAAAAATATTATGTAATATTATGTACTTTCATGGCCATATTCTATTCATATCTAAATCCAATAAAATCCTGTGGGAAAATCTTGCATTCTCATGCCATTGTATCACTAGTTTTCATGGAATTTGGCTTCAATCTTGAAGTAGTTTTATAGTAGATTTGTATGAAGGATATTATATGAGTTGGATGATGTTGGGAAATCCATATAAGATTTATTACTCTGCAATTTCATTTATTTATGCTCCGTGGCTCTAAATCCAATGAAATCATGTGTGAAAAGCTTGCATTCCCATGCCATTGGGGCACTAATTTCCATGGCTTTGGCTTCAATCTTGTATCAGACTTATATGAGGGATATTATTTGAGTTTGATGATGTTTTTAAAGTTATATATTATTTTTTAATTTTTAATTTAATTTCCCTATGCTATGGGGTTCTAAATCCAAGAAATCCATATGTGAAACTCTTGCAATTCCATGCTACTAATTCACTAGTTTTCATGTATTTGACTCCCATACAGAATTAGTTGTATACCAGAATTGTAAGAAGGTATTTATATGGTTTTTAATAATTTTGGGGAATCAATTTGTATTATTTATATGGTCCCTATATGTGACACCCTGATATAAACCTTTAACTCTACCTTCTTATGTCAAAATCGAGCTAGTTATGCAATTTCCCCATAAGCAATTTCACTGAAAGTTATCAAATGAATGTGGAACTCTATAACCAGTTTCCAGAACTAATAAACATGTTTAATTTGAGTCCATTTTTTCTTGTATCATTCCCCATACTCTTATTACAAATTTGGGAGGTTCGTACATGAGTTGGGAAGCCCAGTTGGCCTACACCCTAAGGGGAATTTCATTAGAATTTCCTAGTAATTTTTGGCCTTTTGTCATCAGCCCCAAACAAGGTTGTAGAGGTATAAAGTTTGAAAAAAAGTATCCATAAACCACCTTGTTATTTTTTAAGACTCACCATACCATTTCCTTTCAAATTCGAGACCATTTGGTCAAACTTGGAACCCTCTAGAGTCAAGACTAGTTAAGCTCGGATTTTGCCGAATTTGTAATTTTCCCCTAAATTCAAAAAACAAGACATTAAAAGTGGTATCAAATCATTTTCTTGGAACCTATTGAAGTTATGTATGATAGATATGAATTTAAGAAACTCATTAATTCATATTTTGATGATATAACCAAGCAGCTTATGCAAGAGTTCGAATTGGTGGCTAGCCAATTTAGGAGTAAGATGAAAGCAAGGGGTAAAATAATTTTCAATCATGGAGAGAAACATAAGAAAATTATTTTTGAATACTTTGATGATTGGTTTCATGCATTTAGACATAATAAGGAAGATTTGAACTCATTAAAGAACAATCAATCCACAAGTATGGAGGAGATTAAGGAGCCACCAAGTTCTATGGGTGGTGAAATAGAAAAAACATCACATTATGAGGATCGAAAGTCACTCCCAAGTGACTTTGAAAAAGATGAGGAAACATCACATGAGAATGAAGAGTCCGTTGAAACTATAGAGAAGGGCGCCCGTAAGAAGATGCTACCCAATTATGATGCAATGGGAGCGCACGAGCGGGATTAATCCACAACATGCATGCACCGCTTATATGCATGCACATGCTCCTACTTTAGAGTGACAAACCTCCACGTCGGATTGCCAACGTGGGCAATAAGAGCGTGCATGCGCATGTGGATGCGCACGTGTTGGGCGCGATAGAAAACAGGGATGCACACGCGTCCCTGTGTATTAAAAAAAACAAAACAGTGGGCATATTCTTTTTTAGCAACCTGTGAGCACGCAAGGAGGAACCAACGACCCCCAAGGAGATGAATTCAACCCCCAAGGAGCCCAACTAACTTGTGCAAATCTCCTAAAATGACGTTGGAGTAAGGTAAATAAGGTAGGAATGCAATTTTTTTTGTTTATTTCATTGTTTTTATTGTTTTTAAAACAAAATACAAAATTTAAAAAAAAATTGAAAATCAATTGAAATGGGGAAAATTTGATACTGTAGGTACAAATTAACTAGCCACAATGACCAATACCAATGAACCATCCAAAGAAATGAATGAAACAAACCAAATAGAGGAACCAAACCCTGAATTAAACGAATAAAACCCTGAATTAAATGAAGAAGAAAACCCCGAAGATGAATTACACATGGATTTTAACCAATTAAGAATTTTGAGTGATGAAGTGAAGAAAAAGGGGGAACCCTCTCAGGTTTCCCTCGCCACATCAATACAAAACATTATAGAATCTATCAACATTTCCCACAGTTAGATAACCAGTTTGAGTGAATATAGTGCTCGAATGAGAAAGCATTATAGCATTTGTATATCCAAAGAGGATATAAAAAACCTGAATATCATAAAATCCCAACTGTCGAGAAAATTTACAGATCCTAGAACAGGATAGCCTCTAGATGTGAGGAAGAGGTGAGTTTGCATGTACTAGTGTAATTACCAGCCATGGAGAGAAAATTGGAGGAAGAGATGGTTCATGGTATTCGACAAGCCTCCATGCAACAATGTCGAGGTCCCACAGTATTTTCTCAGGAAAATGTGGTTTGATTTTGTGTTAGGGTTCCATATGAACTACTTCGACATCACGGAGTTCCAGGGCATTGGTTTTGGCTTAGCACAAGATCGACCTCACGCCCACCAGAACCCACTCAGAGGACCTGTTGTACCTAGGCGAGAGCCAAACCTGCCTCCTCAACCCCCTGGGTTAGGTAGCGGGCTAGATGAGATCCATGAGTCCGTCAAATGTGCCACATGACACCTTCTCAGGCATACCGCATTTGTGGCTATGTCCTCGTAGAGTGATCAGGACCCCCTGAGAGACACACTTTTGCACGGTCTACTAGTGGTTGGCGATGGAGAGCAGATACAAGTGGTAGCCAGGTGGATCCATCTAGCTCGATGAGACTAGTTCCACATCATTGTTCTTGTTGTGGGAATCCACGCTAGGTTCCCACGTAGAAGCATGGTACATAGAGCTACCTACACCAGGGTATTCATTGTTTTATTTAATGTCATAATTTCTAATAAATTTAACTTAGAATCAGATGTTGATGACTTGATTTTTTTTAATGTATAGCTATTCAGTGTCGAGTCTCCAACACACGGGTGGGAGTACGCTGGTTCCTTCAACCTAGATGGAGCCATGGTAGCTGCAGAGGACATCATGACACCATACACACAGGTAGTTTTCTTTCAATAATTAAATTTAATGTTTGTAGTTAATCTTGTCGTCCAAGATATGTGTCTCTAGTGGAATTTGTTTTAATATTTGCATCATGTTTATTGTTTATTGTTATTGCTTCGGATCCTGTTTTTCTAACAAGGTCATGAGAGAAAAAAATATATTCTACCACACTATCTTAAAATTCATTCAATTCCTTCAAAAATGGATGAAATGTTCTCTTACCTTAATTGGTAACAAGCTATGAAGTATGTTTGACATTGGTGAAAAAATGAGGGCCCTAGAAAAAACTTACATGGAAAACATTTACATGGAGATGCACCAAGATGATGGGTTAGATAATTAAATTGGTAATTAATGAATTGGGTCTTAGTTGTATTGTCAATAATTGCATATGAGAAAATAACCATTATCTGCTCAGTATGCTACCTATAATAGAAACTTAGAAGAAAATGTACTGAGAAGGGTTTTCTCAATTAGGATACCTTAAAAAATTAGGTTTGAAATAGGAGGAGAAGAGAACTCATAGCCATGTCAACTCTATGGACTAGAAAGGAAATGAAGCATAAGCAAGGTTTACTAGGGATAACTAGTCAACTAATTCGTATATAAGGAAACTTTAGCATCAATAATGGATACAATTTTCAAAGATATAGTTAGGGAAAATATGACAAACACTTACCCTACAAATCATCCATCCTTTGATATTGCACAAGACAAGCATATGATTTTTTAATATCATTTCAAGGATCGACGAGAAATTCTAAGGAGTAAGCCCATAAATGTTGTGTATATTCTCTAAAATAGAGAAAAATGTAACATCCCTCAAAATCATAATTTAAAAGAAAAATTATTATGCAAGTTTGGGACTGTTATTATCACCATCATATAATTGATGTTATGTCGCTTGATTGATTTGTGACTTCTATTGTATCACTAAATTAGTTCTTGTCAATCGTCGCATATTTATTTAAATTGTCGTCCCATATTTAGTTAAT
>LPNX010951935.1:265232-301314 GCA_001517045.1 Pseudotsuga menziesii
CATTATATTATAGCCTAACCCTTGCTAAAACCTTTTCCCTAGACTCCTACCTTTCCCTCTCTCTAAATCAAGGATTATTCCTTCCATTTCCACACTACTTAGACCCCCACGACTCTCCCTATATCTCTTACTTTAATATCCATTTTGGACAGCCCTAGAACACCACTAACTCATCCTAAGCTTCCCTAACTTATTCACTGTAATATCCTATTTAGGGAAACCCTAATAGCCTTCTTACCCACCTATCATATCCTAAGGTCACTTCCTTGCCTTCCTATCTTACCCACTCACTAACGCCTCACCTCAAATTTGTCCATAACCCAATTTAAAGTGGCACAAAGACACCCTAAAGGGAGTATATATAAACAATCATTCCCAACCATACTTAAACAAATTTGACAGCGGTATGTATATAAACATCCATAACTTGGAAAAATACTAGAAAAGTCCTTGAATTGCTTGCAAGTCATTGTGTCATCAAAAGCCAAGTGAATATACTTCTTATCATTCCTACTTGACTGGAAATTACATCATGGACTGTCATAAGACATTTTACTTGATTGGAAATTTGATTTGGTTTAACAGTCCCATTAGCTTGGAAACTTGTCACTTATAAAATTGTTTATCACTGATGTTTACTTAAAAAGATTGTACCTTTGTTTTGACAAGATAAAAAGTGAAATATAGGACTGTCATAATGCTAAATGCTTGGCTGGAAATACTTTTATGTCGGTTGCAAGAGAGGTTGACTTTGTACGATATGATGATAACGTCCCATCAACACCACTAACATGCTTCAACCACATGCATAATTGAAATGAAAACATCCCATAATGATAACGTCCCATAAAAATTGTTCTTCCTTGACAAATAAAAAATGAAACAAGTTCATGAATATGTGTCTTCTATAACGATCTATTGAGCACTTGCAATTTTAACGAGCTATTGTACGTGTTGCAATTTTAACGATTTAAGGGTTAGCATGCATAACCTAGGGTTTAGAATCAATGAGGAAACCCTAACCCTAACTTAATTTTAAAGGTTAGCATGCATAAAATAGGATTTATAATCAATGAGGAAACCTTGACAAGTAATATCCTATTTAGGGCAGCCCTAACAGCCTTCTTACCCACCTATCATAGCCTAAGGTCACTTGCTTGCCTTCCTATCTTACCCACTCACTTCCTATATTTTCATCCCTATTGATCCTTCCTTTGGTAGCGACATGTTCTCTTTGGGTGTACAATCATGGTTTTAAGGGTCATTTTGGCTAGCAAGTTCCTTTTATTTTAGAGGATTTTCCTTAGTCATCATCTTGATGGCCTACACAAGTGCATGATGACCTATCCAAAGGTCTGCACTTAGGATATCTAACAAAATAAACACCATTAAAGTTTACTTAACAAATTCAACCCAAAATTATCTCAAATTGTCATGCATAACCAATGCTATAATCTAACCAATCATAAAGATAATATAAGCTAAAATTCAAATCTCCACACTATAATTGTGTTTGCTCGTTAGGGTTTATGAACCCTAATCATCTTTCATCATAGAAGCACATGGCATTTCAGGAAAGTCTAGCTAGGGTTATCATTTTAGGCAAGTCTAGCATGTAACTATTCATCAATTACAATAGTGTTAGCTAGGGTTTAGGATAACAAAGAAATTCAATTGATAACCTAGGGTTTAATTCAATTGTAACAATTTGATAATTTGAGTATTGTTCCTAGCATTTGCACACATTGGTATTTGCATTTGTGAACATATGAAATAGTAACTAGTTCATTTTAATCCCAATAAAATTATTTCATGTATGTGCATAGCCTAGGTATAGGGCCTTTTGGTTTTTACTTAAATGATACTAACCAATCTAATGATATATACCTAAAGAGGTCATAAAACCCTAGTTCCATCTCATAACTTGTGAAACCATTGTTGGTTTTCAATTTGTAAGTGTAGCCTAGGGCTATATGGCCTTTTGGTTTCTACTTAAATGATACTAACCAATCTAATTTGATCTTCAAACCTAAAGAGTTCATAAAACCCTAGTTTGTAGTTCCATGTCTCAATATGTGAACCCTAGTTTTATTATGTAGGTTGTTGGCTTATATTCTAGTACATGAATAGTATAATGCTGCAACATGTGCTTTCTTAGTGATATATAGACACATTGTGCCATGAAAACATGAGGGGGAGGGCCATTTTCAACCCAAGTTATAACATGCAATTGTAGTTCAAGAAACCCTAGTTGGTTTAGGATGTCTACATGTACATGTGTTTCTACTTCCATCTCATAACCCATAAAGAGTTCACAAAACCCTTCCAACTAATATAACATACCATAACATACTAACATCATACCATTCTAATATACCATACCATACTAGCATACCATACCATACCCTACAATACTAACATCATAGTACATACCCTACAATACCCTATGATACTAACACCATACCATGTACTAACATACCATACCATACCATACTAACATATAACATACCATACCATTCTAGTTCCATCACATAACTTGTAAAGAGGTCATAAAACCCTACTTCCATCTCATAACCTCTCAACCCTAGTTATAGCATGCAATTGTAGATCATGAAACTATAGCATGCAATTGTAGTTCATGAAACCCTAGTATGCAATTGTAGTTCATGAAACCCTAGTATGAAAGTCTCAACGAGATTGTAGTTCATGAAACCCTAGCATGCAATGGTAGTTCATGAAACCGTGGGTGTGTTTCTCTTTTCCATCTCATAACTTGTAAAGAGATCATAAATCCATATTTCCATCTCATAACTTCTCAACCCTAGTTATAACATGCAATTTGTAGTTCATGAAACTATAGCATGAAATTGTAGCTCATGAAACCCTAGTATGCAATTGTAGTTCATGCATTAGAGGAATTTTCAACTCAAAATGGGCCTCCTAAGGAAAATTAATAAATTAATAGTTAAAATAATAAAATAATATTTATTAATTTTGGAGGAAGAAAAGAAAAAACTACTTTTTTGTTCGTATTTTCGACATATCTCCCTGTGTTTTTACTCAAATTTCAATCGGGAAAGCTCGTTGGATGCGCAATTAAATTCTGCATCCAACCAGTACCAACTTGGCATACTTTTGACGGGCCCCTCTACCCCAAAAACAATAAATACCTGAAAAAACGTGATGATGAGTATTGACTGGGGAGTATTGTCATGTCCACAAATAAATAATTTCCAAATAAGACTATTTGCAAATAATATTTCACCAACCTACTAGTTCCTTAGGTTGAGATGGAGACATAAATATTGTAATAAGGGATTATGGGACCCAAAAGAACTTTGGTTTACCATATTATAATTTAAATGGGTCACATAAATGATAAATTCTAAGAAAATAAGGTGTCATGGGTTCATGAAGCCACTTGGAAGCTTGTGGAGCCTTTGGGTGACAAGATTCCCCACACACTTGACATGACATTCATCCAAATTCAAACACATGGGTAATGTAACATTATTGGATGGTTATGTGGTGTAAAATATCATATAATGAGATAAGGAATTCAAATTGGTGAAGGATGGTAAATCCCATGGAAGAGGGAGAGACTAGGAGACAAGGTGTGCCTCTTGGAAGGCGATTCTATGCACCATATGACAACAAATGATGGAAGATTCTATGAAAAGTATGAAAAATTCAGACCTGATTGCTGAAATATGACAAATATGACATGAAATGGATAAAAATATCCACCAAGAGATATAATTTGGGAATTATAAGCAACCATTCGAATTGGGGAAAGAATTGAATATTGAAGAAGAATACAAGTGTCATGAGAGTTACTAAACCACTAAGATGAGTTGGATGAATCCCATGGAGGCAAATTAGAACTTAGGAGGAATCATGAAGTTAATAAAAATATGTAATGAGGAAGGATAATATATTTTGATCATTTTTTAATTGGCCTTCGGCATTTTGGATAGCTTTTGCTTGTCCATTGCACGGTGAGTGTTCACTCTCCCTGCTTGTGAACCAATTTCGAGGAAATTGGAGTCCTTTCGAAGTTGGTTGATGGAGAGGAAATTAATACCTATAATGGGATATTAATGAAGGTTTTTTATTTTATTTTAAATTTCCATATAGTATAATTCTCATCTATCTCCCCATTCTCTCATTCTTTCTTCTCTATTCTCCCACACTCTCATTTTATGGCGCACTTGTTGGAGTGGTGTTTGCGATTTTCTAAGTATACTTTATGCCCAATATTTGATATATTATTAATGGATATTTAATCTCATATACATATTATCTGTAATTTGAAATATCATAAATACATGTATGAAAGGCTTGCATTCCCCGTGCTCTTAAATAACTAGTTTTCATGGATTTGGCTTCAATCATGAAGTGGTTTTATATCAGATTTGTATGAGGAATTTTATATTATTTTTATGATGTTGGGGAATAAATATATTATGTAAGACTCTATTCTGTCATGTACATATTCTATTCAGCTCTAAATCCAAGAAACTCCTATGTGAAAAGCTTTCATTGTCATGCCATTGTATCACTAGTTTTTATGGAATTTGGCTTCAATATTGAAGTAGTTTTATACCATATTTGTATGAGGGATTTTCTATGAGTTGGATGATTTTGGGAAAAAAATATAAGATTCATTACTATTTATTTTCATTTCCTTATTCTCTGTGTCTTGAAATCCACTAAACTCATGTGTGAAAAGCTTGCATTCCCATGCCATTGGGGCACTAGTTTCCATGAATTTGGCTTCAATCTTGAAGGATTATTGTATCATATTTGTATGAGGGATGTTATATGAGTTTGATTATTATTTGAAAGATATATATGATGTTTTATCTTTAATTTCATGTCTCTATGCTATGGGGGTCGAAATCCAATAAATCCATATGTGAAACTCTTGCAATTCCATGCTACTAATCCACTAGTTTTCATGTATTTGACTCACATACTGAATAAGTTGTATACCAGAATTGTATGAAGGGATTTATATGGTGTTTAATACTCTTTGGGAATAAATTTTTAATCTGTATATGGTACCTATATGTCACATCCTAATTTGAACCTTTAACTCTACCTTTCTTATGTCAAAATCGAGCTAGTTACGCAAATTCCCCATAAGCAATTTTACTGAAAGTTATTAAATTAATGTGGAAATATATAACCAGTTTGAAGAAATAATAAGCATTTGTAATCAAATTCCATGAGTTATTATATCAATCCCCATAATATTCTTACAAATTTGGGATGTTCGTACATCATTTGGGGAGCTCAGTTGGCTTACATGCTAGGGGGTATTTCATCAGAATTTCCTAGTAATTTTTGGACTTTCTGTTTTCAACCCAAAACAAGATTTCATAGGTATAAAGTATGATAAAAAAGTATCCATAAACCACCTTGGGATTTTTTAAGACTCACCATACCATTTCCTTTCAAATTTGGGAGCATTTGGTGAAAGTTGGAACCCTCTATAGTCATGACAAGTTAAGCTCGAATTTTGCCCAATTTGTAATTTTCTCCAAAATTACAAAAAAGGGAAATTACATTATTTACCTACTTGCGTAATACATCAATTAAATAAATATGAATGATGTTGCATTCTTCGTAGTGGTCTCTAATGAATATATTCCAACATTTCCAAATAATTTCCACATTCCTTAAATGGATCTTGTTGCACAAAGAGGAGTGAGGTGCTCTACAACTAAGTATGGGGGAGATGTTGTAATGTAACAGAACGTTACCAAAAATTATAACTTTTTTTAATAAAATTACATGTCGTCTCATAAAATAAAATAATTATGAAAAGGAAGCCTAAAAAATAAAAAAATAAAAACTTGAATACCAATCTATCAAGCAAGAGATGGATCGAATTTCATGAGTGTAATATTTTTTTTTAAAATTGTAACTCAAGAAATTGGATCCATCTCGGTGCTTGATAGATCCGATTTTATGATGGATCTATGTCGGTTTTATTCAAACCTACCATATTTGGTCTTGCCAATTATTAAATAGGGACTATTAAATCCTCTTCATGGTCGATTAAATCCTCTAGTTTTTTCTTGCATGATTTATCGTTTATCTCCAATAAACATTCCTATCTAGAAGTAAGGAGACTTAGTACTATCTTCCATTGACTTTGGCATTCCATATTGTGTCTACAATATCCATGCTACTTAAAAATCCTCCAAAAATTAATGAGATAGAGTCAAAGTCTTATATGTTTGTCATCACAATAATGATCTCATTCCGAATACACTTATTTTCCAATTTTGGGCCTCTTCAACAAAATAATGTGCCACAAATGGAACTACTTTGTAATAATGAAATCATTCCCACTACATGTATTTTCAATCCATTGACCTCTTCAATTAAACCATCTATCACAATGTGACCTCCATGCCATAGGATTGAACCCCTGCGTATTGAATGTGCATCAACATTATCTCAATGAACTTCATTCTTATGTACCTGACACCTTGGATCCCGATAGAAATTTCAAGAAATGGTGATTCCCCAACTAGAACATTGTTCCATAGATTCTCTATGACAATGCAACTAACTTCTTCTTTGTCTATAGCCACATCAAAGAAAATGTATTTTGTGACTTTGAGTTCATTGCATGTTGTGGGTTCAAAATCCTTTCCAAATTCCTTGTCTTTCATCGTTGGGATTTGTTCTTCCTCTACAAAAATGGATTATCCATGTTTCAATTTAAGTTATATAAGTGACAAACAAATATAAAACTCATGTAGTCCACCATTGATTATAAAGTTTGAAGTTCAAACACATAAATACAATTCTAAAAAAAGAAGAATATTCTTATCTTTTTAAGGTCCAATAGACCACAATTTATCTTAGTGGACATTAATAACCATAATAATCATCATCAATAATTATATATGAAGAAATTCAAATTTCACTGTAACCTAACCTTGTCAAAATACATGAAATAGGTGTTTGGTTCATATTTTTAATTTGTAAATAAGCATTTACTCAAGCTTGTGCATCATTCCTAAAAATGGAAAACTTATCGCCATACCATCTAAACATACAAGAAGATAGAAATGTTAACAGAGCAATCTCAAACATTTTTTGAATAAATCCTCCCAAAACCCATCGTGTGAATAAACTTGACATCCAACCTAAAAACACAAAATACTAAGCAAATTTAGAGAGGGATTGCTCATTCTCAGTAACAAATAAAGTATCGGTGTTCTCATTGGATTTTGAAATGAAACTACCAACGAATTTTAGTTTACAATCCTCTCATCATTGATATAATATTTAAATCCCATCGACATTAAATCCCATCAATAAATGATATATTCTAGTAACAAAAACTAATCAAATGTAGAAAATGAAAGAGGATAGGGTACATTGAAACTGTCATTTATGCTCATCAAGCTAGTTGACTTACATTTTGGTGTACATGAATGTTTTGAAGCTATTTCTTCTACATCATTCCTACAAAAGCCCCCATATCCTCTTCCATAACTACCTAAATTCTCATGTTTGATCCTTACAAAGGTGTTGAACCCAACATTATTTGGCCTCACTAATCTCTAGGAATATCCACTGATATCTAAGTCATAGTCAAAAGAAAAATCAAACATGTCCAAACTAAGCTCCCGAGAAATGAGATTTTGATCCTAAAGTTGCTGCTCATACGCCACATAATGTGTGAAAACCATATGGTCATTATCAAAGCTACACGTTTACATTGATAGGCATTTATATCTTAGAATTTTTGGGTGGAATACCATATATTGTTTTCCTAGATTACAGGAGAATGGGGAAAATGTATTATCCATATTGATTCTATGGTTGTCGATCAAAATTTGTAATAAACAATTAGAAAAAAATGAAAATAGAACATGTGATAAGTGCACTTAATGGCATGGTAATGTGCAGTTTGTGTGACAGTGGAACTCCATCTCGTAGCTGGGAGTCAAGCTAATATGCATAAGGTTCAGTAAACTCCATTTTGCATAAAGGGGGTTTCACTAATGTGGATTTATTGTGATAGTTAGAATCCCAATAAAATCCTCTAAAACCCTAATAAAATCCTATGAACTCATTTGATAACTGCACTTAATGGCATCGTATGTGCAGGAAGTATGACAGTCAAACTCCATCTAGCAGTTGGGGTTCAAGGTAATGTGTGCAAGGTTTAGTCGAACTCTCGTTGGCAGTTGGGAGTCGAGCTAATGTGCAATTCATGTAATAGTCAAACTCTTAATAAAATCCTTCGAACTCCGAATAAACTCCTCCATCTGGAAGTTGGGAGTCAAGCTAATGTGTAGTCATCAAAATAAAAAAAAATCATAAAATTAATGATATTAAATGTTAATTTTTTATTTTGATATTTATAACCATAAAATGTTAATTTATGCAAAAATATTTTTAATAAGGTTTATGATATTCCATATAACTTGTTATTATCCTTGAAACTAGAGCATATTAATTATGTGGATAGGCATTTTTATTTTAGAATTTGGGGTGGACTACAGCTTGTACTTTTCCAAAATTGCACGAGGATGAGACAAGTGCACTCTCCAGATTGATTCTATGGAAGCCATCCAAAACTCAAAATAAACAATTTAAAAAAAATAATATAAAAAATAACTGCTAGTTGATGAATGGATAATTGGTAGCTGATGCATGGATAACTCGTAGTTAATGAATGGATAAGCAACAGTTCATGGAAGATAACTAGTAGAATGCGAGAGATAAAAAAAAGAATATAAAGAATAGCCGATGGTTGATAAATGGATAATTGCAGTTGATGCGTGAATGCATGGATAGCATATAATTTGGGGTGTACTAGTAGTTGATGCATGGATAATGTATAATTTCATGGTACTTAACTTGTGTTCTATTTTCATTCACCAACTACAAATTAAGTGATTGTGTTAGTAAACATGTAACTCATAACATTAAGGAAGAATGTGTAACTTTTTTTCATTATAATGCACATCCCTACACAATGATAGAAAGGTAATTTTATTTAATGGCTCATGAGGGAATAACATTGTAGTGACTTCCTTCGACTGAGTTTGACGGATAAACTTTTAGGGCACTTGTTGAAGTGACACAACTAAATAATCTAGAAAAAATGTTGTTTATGTGTTACCTTGGATAAATTGTTGACTGACTAGCAAAATATGATTGATACTATGACTATAATTGTTGACTGACTATCAAATAAGAATGAAGTATGATTATTACTCAGAACATGTTATTGATAGACTAGCACATGTGAATGATTATGATGATTATTTCATTATGTTGAATGAATCAGAAATGTGGAAAAATGAAGTTTCTTAAACAATTATGTTATGAATTAAATGGACAAGTTACTTTTTTGTAAATTGAATAGATGTTTCTTAATGAATGGAAAAAAATGAAATTGAATCTTATATGATAGTATTTTTGAGTGGCGCTACTAATATGCACTCTGAGTATGTGTGCAGTTCTAGGTAAAACAATTTACTAACTTACTCACAAAGGGATAAAAGAGGGTCATAGAGGATGGTAAAAACACACATGGGGGTACGATAATAGATGGTTGGATTCCAATAGAATACCACATAGGAGTGGAAATCCCTTTCAGGTTTTCTTAGGTGGCATGATGTTGTATGGGTGAGACCATAACGACTTGGTCACATACAAGGTTGTTGAGGGGTGCATAATTAGGATGATCTTACTCCTCAATGCCATTAGTCTCACACAGAGTGTAGAGGATTAGTGTATGGTAATGATTCCTACACCACTACATTAACTACCCACATGAGAAAGAAAAAAGAAAATATTGTCGGAAGGGCCCGTAGATGTTGTACCTAGACAATCACATGAAATCGTTTATGTAAATATTTTTGCATTGGACATATAGTTATGCATTATTTTGTTTTGTGCATAAAATTATTTATTGTAATTAAATAAATGGGGAATATTTAGATATGGAGTGAAGTGGAGATTTCTCTCTGGGTATGTGTAAAATAACCTACCTTATATCAAAGGGGTCTAAAGGTAGAGTTCATGGTGCAAGGGAAATACTCAGCCTTGACTTACAAGAAAACAACACCAATTTTTTTTAGATTTTCTAATTTTCTTCTAATTAATAAAACAAATGCAACATACCTTTATAAAGTGGTCCACTTCAGTCGTTTGAGGATGTGGTATGACAGCTTCCAAAACTTGGTTCTCTACTTTTCTCCACCTATGGTTGTCAATGTGAATATGAGTAAAGGATTGTATGGATTAAACTCAACATACAATGTGGAATAGTGTGGCTAAAGGTAAAAGTGTGAATGAGAGTGATTTTACAATGTGTAAGAATGGAAAGTGTGACAAAAAGTATGACTAAAAGTGTTTGTGGAGAGCCCATCACAATGTATTTATAGGATGATCCAAGATTTTCTTTCCCATGGTATTGGTCCATGGTTTATGTCCTATTCTCATTTTAGGGTTTTTTTGTCCCTTTTTGAGAGAATGGGGGTTTTGTTGCAATAAATTCACATCTTCCCTATATTTATGAGGGAAGAAATAATAATTACTTGGACCAATTTCTGGGGGATTTAATTGTGAAGGTCAAAATGGAGGAATATTGATGGGATTATGATGTATAGTTATGGTGTTGACCATATAGAGCTATGTGGACAATTTTTTTTTGTGTTAACATATTTCCCCTTGATGTGTGAGGGAAGGAGCTCATCGTATGGCAGACAAACATCATAGGATCAAGGGAGAAATTGTGACAATGATGAATAAACCAAACAGAACCGTGGAGAGTTGGATTCTCCTCATTCAAACTGTAATGGATTTTGATTTGTATTGCTTCTCAAAATGAGCAAGGTACATATAATATCAGACATATATATGGACAAGGCGAGCGTACCCATGCTCATTTCAATGTCTCAATATAAAAAAATGGGGATCAAGGCTCAAACAAGGGGGGCCGATCAATACATATAATTGGTAGTACATAATGGTGGCCCAAATAGTAGGATGAATACAAATATTGACGTGAAGAACTGATACATAGAAACAATGGCATTCTCTTTGAAAGTAATATCACAATAATTTATTCTCTGTTGAATCTGAGGGCGTACATAACCTCATGGACTCAATGACTGAGAGTGGGAATATCTGAGGTACAATAAACAACATTTGATGCTATAGATATACGAAAGCATGATACTGAGGGGATTCTGAACATTGTTGCCAACATAGCTTGGATATCATAAAGGAAATGAAATTGTATGTGTCCCAAAGAAACTCACTAATGTGATAGAATTAGGTGACACTCGAGGTGTTTAACCAAATAATGAAGGAACTAATACCCTGTACGAATATAAATGGTGTGATAATGTAGATAAAGTTGAGCACGTGAGACACAACCAACTCAAAAGGCACTAAGGACTCCTTTCAAGTGGTCCAAGGAACTCATCAATGAGATGGATTAAACCAAGATACAAAGACCCTTGGGTATATCCTCTGGAATATATGTGTTGACGTTGACAGAGTTAGACCTGAAACTACCAAGGCAATGAGATTTCCTTGATAGAATCATGAGGGGGAGAACTAGAGATATGGAATAATAATGGGATTGAGACACTGAATGGGGATCAGGGGTAGGGGAGTATGGGGGACTCAAACTTCCTTTTTCCAGACTATAACAATGAGGCTGAGCTGGAAGCAGATGATACTAACTTATGGGGAGGGAATCATAGCTATGGAATTGGGGAGATGACTACAATGAAAGATACATGGGAAGGAACTAGAGAAGTGATATCTAGGGGATCCAAGGGAGACTCATTATAGAGTACTATGAACAAAGGATACCCAATGGGGGAAAAGATGCCATAATGTGAGACTATATGCAATATGTGTGGGAACTGAAAGGAATTTTTTGGTCCTTCTTCATAGTTTATGGAGCTCAAAGAAGGGATAAAAGGATTCTCCGTATGATACTATCTCATGGATTTTTGTCAAGCCCAAGATGGTAAATTCTTGATGTTGTTTTCATGTTTAGAGAGTTTGGAAACATGAAGAAGAGTCTAATGGGTCTCCTTTTAGTATAGTAGTATCATAATCCCGAAAAAGGATAAAAGATTACAAAGGAGAATTCTTCCATCCGAAAGGGGAAAAGAGACTTATTTTTCGTTGGTAGTCCAACCAGGACGAAAAAGGATAAACCTACATAAATTGAACAGCCATTCAAATACATTTACGAGAATGAACAAAACCAAGTTTTTTTACTGATATTTTCTTTATGAGAGGGATGGAAAAGAGCATAAATCAAACCGATAAGTGAGTTTTTTTGTAGAGTACGGTCACAATGTACAAAAAAACATAAAAGGATACAAAGGGAACCATTCCTAGCTAGAAGGTTCTAGGGTGGTCATTTTATTTAGTTATTATACATAGTCCAAAAAAGGGATAAATAATTTCACACAGACACCCTTTCAAATACTTTAAATAGCATGACAGGAAGCAATCTTACTTAGTAATATTTCCGTTCTTTAAGGAGTCAGAAAAGAGCTTAACAAAAACTCCATAATGGTCAGTCAAGCAAGGAGGAAGTGTTCGATATACCAAAAGAGGTGATGTTGGGTTCATGGTTGACGGGGAGAAAAAACAACAGTGGAACATTGGTCGGGACTCCTTATGGGATGGTGAATGGTGGTAAAATAATGCAAAGCTTGCATTATGGATAGAACGGAGGGCTTGTGAACATGCCAATACATAAGGGGTTTGAATTTCCTAGTGGCACACAACTTGAGGTAATTATGGGAAATGGTCCAAAGAATGGAGGGAGAGCATGAGATGTGATTCCCATAGGTGGATAGAGCATGAAAAACAGAACCTGTCGGTGTGAACGACATAAAAAATAGGCGTCAAATGGCTCTGTGGTGCATGGAAGAAAAAGTTGACCAAATGGAGGCATATAAACAAGGGGGGCACGTGACGCATGTCATTTTTACTATTTAGTTTTGAGTTGGTGTGGAGGGATCTGGAGCAAATTTGTTGATTTATTTTGATTGGAACAAAAACTTTGTGATCTGTCAATTGCAGGTAAGAGCTCTCACCTAGCCCATAATTTTCCCGCATCTTTTTTGTCATTTTTTCAGTATGGGGGTCGTGACAGAGCCCAAAATGGTTTCGAGGCTGAGTCGCACCTTTTAAAGGAAAAGGAATGACTCAAGTATCACCTATAGGGGAGATAGGCTCGACTCGATCACATCAATCGAGGAAACAGGTATGACCTGGGTCGTGCCTGTTCGAGAGATAGGAGCGAGCAAGGTCACACCTATTAAAGGATTTTGCGTCACCTAAGTCATACAAAAAGGCCCGACAGGAGTGACCTAGACCAGAATGAAAAAATCATGCTAAAAGTGGTTTGATTGGTACTTTTTGGATGTGCAGGATGCCTCGAGTTGGATGGCAAGAGAGAGATATCATCGACCTTGAAGATGAGGTTAAGGAGTATTATGTAGTATAGGATATGTTGGCCTAGAGTGTGTCACTTAGGTTCTTCCATATCCCTCTAATGCATTTAAAATTTTTATTGTTGAACATGCTAGTGAGCTTCTGGGATCAGGTTATGGAGTGCTTCATTATACAGGGTGAGCGTCTAGAGATCACCTTCTGTGATGTGTACTTTTTTACAGACCTCCAATTACCAGGTGTTATCAGTGATATATCACAAAAACTCTTGAGAGGGGTGCCCATGGATGACTTGTGCACCCAAAATTGATATGCCACATTGTATGTGCATGCATCATACATATGTGTGTGTGACATCAAGAGTTTGGAGACTTAGGAAGTTTCAATGATGGTCCTGCAGATTCTTGGATCGAAAAGGTCAACACATTATCTTGGGTGGCTAGTTACTGATGGTCGAGAGTGTGCTGAAGGGAACCTACTATGTGTGGGCCTAGATGTGCCTGAATCAGGACAACTTGGAGGATGGGGATTTTTCCTTCCCATCCTTTATGTTCTCATTCTTCTTTGAGTTGTTATTGACACTGTGACCACATCTTTCGATGTGTGACCAGGGACCACACGAGCCTTGTATGAGGTGGTGGTGTGAGATGATGATCTGAGAGGGATGCGGTCTAGTAGGTTGTTTTTTCATCGGGAGATATTTGCGTAGTGGTGGTAGCTTTTAATCATCATTTAGGATTATCCATATGTAGGCATGGACTACCAGGAAGATCTAGAGATACATCGACCTTATGGACATGCCTAGGGATCAGATGGTATGTATACATGAATCTTTGTTGTTTTAGCCATATATTTTGGTTTACTGTCATACATGTGATTGATGCTGATGGAATACTATGTGCATGTGCAGAAATGGCACAGCATCCTCCAACAAGATACACACGACGCAGGGGAAAGTTGGAGGGATTAGATCCACCTGCTCACATGCAGAGGAGGCGATGGAGTGAGACTTTAGAATCATTGTGTTTGGACATGGAAAGGCTACTAGAGGGAGTCACTGATAATGGGTAGCAATATATGGATGACGAATTGATCACCGCGTGTTGTCGAGCTCTTCCTGATGGATTTATCTAATAAGGAGGATCGCAGTGGTTGTTGAATACGTCAAAAAAACAACACAGTGAGATGTGCCAATGGAGAAGGAGAGTTCAGATGAGGAGGAGCATACTGAGGAGTAGACAGAGTGAGAGGATTCAAACTCATATTAATATCATGCGGTGTTCCCCCCCAATGCATTGGAGCATGGGGAATTTTTGTATTATATGTATTATCAGATGAAAACTCCTATGGGGATTCTCTTTTTTGTACTTGTTTGGAGAGTCCAAACTAATTATGATGATATGGATGCACACATTTTATATTTTTATGTGTTTTATGAGACTCTTGTTATGAAGATGAATATGCCTAGATGATGTATATGACATATGTATGCATGACTATATGATGATGCATGATGCATTGTATTTCTTATATGTTGTGATTGATGTGCCACTCTAGAACGTCATTAGCCATATGATATGCTACACTATTAAGACTTCTTGGAACATGCGTGAATGAAATAGATTCAAAACTTCTAACCAATTGTCTAGTGTGCATGAACTTTCTAAGGAGGCAGGGATCATGTACCTAGTAGTAGTTATTCAACTAGGAAACAAGCAGCTGGGAGTATAATAAGACATCAAGGATATGAATACCCAAGTGAGGGGTGGTGTTGTGCCCTGACTCAACAGCCTTAAAAATAAAACATATTTCATCAAACAAAATCTTATTTTGTTTTGATGAAATGTTCAAATTTCTTATAGCAAATCTACAGAACCGACAGCTACTGAAATGGTGACATTCCATGAGCTACTGAATCAGTGAAATTCCATGTTTTTTTTAAACCTTTGTGAACTATGGATTAGTGGACAAAATCACTACATTGAAATCATTATTTGGATGAATTACCTTTCAGATCATGGGGTAAGTTTTGGTTTTTACGCCTCTTACCATAAGTCTTCATCTGAATATTAATCAATGGACAAGTATTATTGGTTAATTGTAACTTGGGCAAGGTCCTAGAACATCAAAGGTTAAATATGCTATGCAGGGGTGCCTTATCCTAAGTTCATCTTTTAAACCCCGAATCATAATTGCTCATACTATAAATGTTTAATGTCGATTTTTATAATATGTTCCATATTATGAAGGTTTGATGTTGGATTTTATGGTTATGTCACGTCATATGCTCGCCACCTTTGAAAGGTTTACATAATCATATAGTAAGGTGTATGCGTTAACGTCCAAGTTTCAATCCTTATGATCATTTTGACCTGTGTCATCACCTCTGAAAATGATCCACTTACCGGAAAATTGATCTGGTATCATTACACTTGTACTTAACTTTGTCAATCATATTCAATGGCCAGTACGTGCTCAGTGTCGTGGCTCCCTACTCGTTCAACACCTGTAGCTTATGCTATGAGTGGTTGTATGTCGAGTACTCCGAATAAATAATGGTAACATGAGTTCATCTGGAGTCTTCGCCGTCACTTTCCATTACTCGATTGCCTCTCTGCATGATAATTCTCCTTCGCCCATGCCGAGTTTATAGGGTTTTAGTCTGTGTTCATTCATGTCACATTTTGTTTATCACAGAGTTGGGTTTCATTGCTTGTGTTTCCTGCTCAGCTTCCATTCTGAATGCTTGCTCTCCAACCTTCTGTTATGTTGTATCCTATGGTGTCTTCTCTGTGTGCTACTGCATGACTTCGTGCTTGCAGTCATGGCGCTGGTTGTTAGAGTTGAACCCAGTGACGCAAAACTCCTTGATGAGAACCCTGAGCTCTTGGCCAAGGTTGAAGCAATTGGATGGTTACCATTCATTCGCAAGTTCACGGATTCGAACCCGGAGGTGACTAGGTTATTTTCCATGTCTTTGGTCGACGCCAGGGTTAGGGTGGCTGATCTCCAATTCAGGGTCGATGAACGCTCAATTGCTTTGGCCATGGGCTTGTCGTTGACGGGTGAACGATGGTTCAAATACAAGCAGATGGAGATCACCGAATGGAGACAAATGATGAAGAATCCATGCCAGGATGTGTCTTTTAGAACTGGTGTGTCACGGAAGTACTTCAAGAAACAATGGCGATCGGTCCTCGATGTTATTCACAGGTATGTGACCTACGAAGGTCGTCTCTCCTCGACTTACGTATATCATCTCTGGTTAATGGCTGTGTTCCTCGGTTTTCCTATTAACTTGCCATATTATTTAGTTCAGAGTATGACAAAAATGTCCTCGGCCATTATGAAGGGGCCGAAGAACATTAGTCATAGCCTGTTTCATCATGGCCTGGTTAGGATGTTGATTGAAAGAGAGTTGTCCAAACAAAATCGGTCATGGGATGAGTTTCTTGAATCGAATGGCTTCTTGGCCTTCTGTCATTGTCAATTTGATTGTCCTGAGGATTGTGTAAGGTATCCACATCCTTGTAAAGTTTCAGCTTCACCTGTACACGAGCCTGTGTGAAACCCTGATGGCCGTGTAAGCCCCAGCATTCACGATGATAGCATTCCCGCTCCTGCATGTAGTCCCGGTACTCCTATGCCTTCCAAGCGTAGGAAGAAAGCTTTAAATCTTTTCCCTGTGACACCGAAACGCAATGAGTATACCTACGAACCGAAGGGTAAAAGGCTGAATGTTAAGGTCAATGGTAGGTTTACAAGGAGTATGGTGACCAAGGTTAGTGCTGTTAAGTCGGCCGTGAGCAATAATGTTGACATTGAAACAGTTGTGCTAGACGATGAGGAAGAGAAACTTGTTTCACCTGATTATGGTCTTGATATTGATCATGAGCCTTTCGTAAACCCTGCAGATAGTAGTCCTCGTGTGTCTGATAAGAATATTCAGGTAGACCCTATGGTCGATTCCCCAATGAAGGGCAAGTCCGTTGAAGTTAATTTACCTGGGTCTTATCAAATTGGTGAAGCTGTTCACCCACTCTTTTTCAGTTCTCTGCTAGATAAAATACACAGAATGGAAATAGAACTGACAGATATGGTGACACGTGATGATGTTATCAAAGCTGAAAATTTGAAGCTGAAAGAGAAAGTTGATTCAGATAATAAGTGTCTACTGCATCTAAATAAACATAACAATAGGTTGATTCGCAGAGTTATGAAATTGCAAAATGATAATCAGAAGAATGAAGAAAAGATGCGTGAGCTAAATGCTCGGGTCACTCTGATGCAATTCAAGGGTCATTCGCAGAACCCGGCAAATGGTGTAAATATTCAGGTGTTTAATGCCCCTGTTAAACTATAATGTTTTGGGCACTCTTTCTATCCTATATATGTTTACGAAGGTTTCAGGTTTGAAGTTATAATCAAGTGATAATCAAGTTATTTTTGTTGCAGGTATTGGTTTGAATTTATTCATGGGTTATATAGTTTTCTTTATTTTATTTTGCTCTTGTGTGTGTTTGAATTGTTTTTCTTTACTATGTAGCATTGCAGGTGATATTGTTGATGTGTTTCTCTTGGATTTTGGCAATCGCTTATGTTCAGGATGATCTCGGGATAGTCGTGGACAGATCGATTGGCTACGCTGTTTCCCAGGTGTCACTACATCATTAGTGTCTTCGTCGTTTATGATTTTGTGCTATAAATCAAATCTTTCCAATTTCAAAGACATTATAACGCATATAGAAAAATGACATGAGGCATTTGTCATTTTTAATGAAAATGGTTAAGATTTCGATTTTATAGTTTCCAGTTTTATAGAACTGTCTTCATGTGAGATAATTTGTATTTAAAGAAGACATGTATTACTGGATAAGGGGTCGATAGTTGGGAAAAGGACATGACAAGATCAGTGTAATTATTTCCTATGACTTGAGACAATTTTTTGTCAGCAGCTACAGTACTTTTCGCTGGTGATATCTATATATATGTTTACAGTATTTATACTATGCAAATGTATTTAGGATATCATTTGATCTTGTCACTTTCTCTGCAGCATTTATGTTTTGTCATTATTTATTTGATGAATTTTGCAAATACATCATATTTAATCTGTCAACTTACGTTGGTTTTGATTTGCTTATATATGTCATATAGTAAATTTGATATTGTTGTCAACCAATACATGTGACATACTTGTTCACTGTGTGATCTTGTTTAAATTCTGAAATTTCTTCTGAATATTTTCTGGATTGTTAGCACAGTAGAATTATTGGCAATTTGATTCCAGGTTAATGTTTTCTACGCTCCTGATCAGGATAGGATATTTAGAATAGATTAATGATATTTTTCCTTTAGTTATTTTATTGAAAATCTATTGAATCAGATCTTTACTTTTATACCACTACTAGGTCATTTTCTGATCTTGTGAATAATGTACATGTGTTTATATTGTATCTCTGTAATTCATTGAGTCTGTTAATATTTGATTAAATTTTATTCTTTTATTATAAATTAATTGATTGAGTAGATCAATTTTGACTGATTAATTTTGTAATATACTAATTAACTTGACTAGTCTTATTTGTATATTCATAGGGATATTGTAGATCTAATCGATAAACAATAGCTTTAGTTTTCTCCTCTCCTATAGCTAGGAACAACTTAAGGAAGGAAACGGGGCCTTAATCCCGTTAGGGACAGCTACCTAACGACTGAGAGCATCTTGAAAACTCTCAGATCGAGTTGTCTCTTGGTTGACACTTGTGCCAATTCATCCCATCAACAATGGCGCTAGAAGGAGGGCCAGCTTAAGCAAATGGCTGATGAAAACAATCCTGTTCACAAAATTAATCAGCCCATTACCCCTCAAATACAGTCATCATCTCAACCACAAACATTCCAGTCATTAGATGAGACTCTGTTGAACGATACTGTTCGAAATATCATTCATCAGTTCAATGCTAGCGGTGCCCATCCATCTGAAGAACTTGATCATTTTGAATAGGCCATAAATGAATCCCGCAGTATTTTAACAAGAGCCTATTCGAATCTTACTGGAATCCAACCCACCGAAATTCCTCTTCCACAGATCAGACGTCCACACACTCACCATACTGAGTCTGCACCTGAAGAAAAAAATCAACCATTAGGTGTCCTCTCTAACTATCAGTTATCACGGTCTCTAATAGGCACCTATCAACCTTCATCTTCTTCAGGACCACCTGCTACAGGAGGGTCTGGTCGACCACCATCACCACCTCACTCACCTCCTCACGTTTCTCAAACTCCACCTTCACCACCTCCAACACCAAGGAACATAGCAGGTCTAAACCCGAACCCCAATGCCAATATGCCATGGTTAGATCAGGATGTGGTTGCTGTTCCAGGTGATCAACATCATTTGCCAAAGCATCCTGAGAAATTATTGCCCAAGTTCAATCCCGAGCTGAAAGAGCCTGCAGAAGATCATGTGAAAAAATTCATGCTAGCAGTTCGGCTTTTGGATGTTGAACACGAAGATGTAGTCTATCAACTTTTCCCTTACACATTTGAGGGAAAATCCTTGACTTGGTATTTTTCACTTACCGCTAGTTCTATTACCAACTGGAACGAATTTGAGTTGGCTTTCATGAATAAGTTTGGAGATGATAAGACTCCAGCTGTGTTGGTGTTAGAATTGTCTAGGATCCGTATGGAAGTCAAGGAGAAGGCTAAAGATTTTAACCAACGGTTCTTGACTCTTGGAAACAAAATCCCTGCCACCTCAAGGCCAACTGAGGATGTCACTATTGACTTTTATACTTTAGACCTACCCGTGTCCATGGCCATGTTTGTCAGGAGAGCTGCCAAGCCTACTCTCACCGAAATTTTTTATGAATCCATTAAGGTTGAGAAAGACATGTTTTCTATTAAGACAAACCCTAGGGTAGACACTGATTCTGCATCTTCTTCTCACAAAAAGGCTGAGAGTCCTTACAAAACTGCAAATCCTGAGAAGAAGGGTCAAGATGCACTAGACCTGGACAGTCTTCAAAGAGTCATAAAGAAACTATCTAATGAAATCATAGATTTGAATAAAGGTACTTCTGAAAGTACTCCGAATAAAGAACCACCTAGAGAGCCTTTTAGAAGACCATTTCAAAATACAGCTGCTAAACAGATTCCACCATGTGAAGCTAATAATGTTGATGAAATTAATAGTTTCCTAAAACTATTAGTCTCAGGCCTAGAAACATCAGCTGAAAGTGAAACCCAATCTTCAGGCCAGAATTCTGAAGATACCCAAGGCACTGATAATAACACTGATGATAAACCTCCTCAAGTTATTAGTCACTTCTGGGATACCACGGAATTGACTGATGATGAAGATGTGGCTGTTGTGAATGTCAATCAGCATCAATATAACACTAGAAGAAAGAAATATCAGCCCTCAGGGGAACCTTCTACAAAGTCTACAGATGACAGTTCAACTGTCAAAACAAAAAACCAACCTTCCAATACTAAGTCTACACAATCTCTTGATTTGGAATATGACTTGGTTGAGGATTTGAAGAAAATCAAAGCCAACATTTCTATCTATGAAATCCTTAAATTGCCTATGATTCGAGATAAGATGATGCAAGGGGTTTCTTTAGGTAAAAATGGCAAAACTTCCTCCACTCAAAACAGTTCTGCTAATACTAAACACAACACAACAAAATCTTCAGTCAATGCCTTATCCATAGGTAAGAAATCAGATTCCTCAACTCCTCCTTTTCTGCTTACATTTGAAATATGCAATCGTAAAGTACACAATTGTATGATTGACTCAGGGGCTTCTAAAAATGTTATGCCATATTTAGTATGCAAAAAACTTAACGCCCATGTGATACAAGCATTGTACAACTTTACCGATCTAATGTAAAGGTAATAGGAAAGTTGAACGAAGTACTGATAAGACTAGCCTCAAATCCTCAAGTTCATTTCATCATTGATATAATTGTTGCAGATATCCCTGAGGCATATGGCTTATTCCTTAGCAGAGATTGGTCTAAAAAATTGAAGGGATATTTTGCGACGGACTGGTCACACTTATGGATACCTCATAATGGTCATCCAAACAAAATCAGAATTGATCGAGAACGTTATATGAAGCACACGGTCACCGAACTGGATGACTCAAACGAACCAGTGCTATTTACCGATACCATAATGGGAAATTACCTAGTTGATTCTTTCTTTGGAAACCTTGAGGCTGAAACTTCATCAGTCCAAGATTCAGAACAGCAATCTGAAGTTTTCCATTTTACACAAGTTCCGGATGAAAGTCCAGTTCCAAACACTGCACATTTGGACCTGAATGATGGCCTCTTGTCTCAATACTTTGACGGATCTAAGTCAAAGGAAGGAGCTGGGGCTGGTTGACTGTTAATAGATCCTCAGGGAAAAAGGTATTTTGTTGCTTGCAGGTTAGAATTCGAATGCATCAATAATATTGCTGAATATGAAGCCCTTATTCAAGGGTTGAAAAAGGCAATTGATCTAGGAGCTAAAGCTTTGGTAGTGTTAGGAGACTCTGAGATTATCGTTAGACAGGTACGTAACACTATACATTTCATTGCTGGACATCTAAGAAATTACCAGATAGAGGTATGGAATTTATTATTATCGTTTGAAGCTTTTAACATAAATTCTATTCCTCATTATTTGAACCAGGAAGCAGATCTGTTAGCTAATGTTGCTTAAAGGTTAATTCCGTCTGAAGGAATGCTTGCTGATTCTTTTTATGTTAAACTATTTTTCAGGCCTTCCATACCTGATAACATTGTCAATTGGAGAGTCTTTGATCACGATGAGCATTTGATCGAATTTTTGACCATGAAGGACACTTTCAAAGATGCAGTCATCGATGAAATGACCCATGATGAAGATCTGTACAACTTTGCGGTAATTCATAAACCTTGTTCAATCCAAGAGTCTCTTGATCAGGTCAGTAACCTTCCTAGATCTGTTATTAAACTTGAGAAATTTTATGATTTGAAGGAAAAATTTAAAGGTGTCAGGAACTGTAAAACCAACAGCTCCACTATGAAATCTGAAGTCATAAATTTAGGCACCGAACACAGTCCTCAATGTGTAAATCTAGGAAGTACATGTACTCCCCAAGAAAAAACAACCTTCATACGACTCTTTAATGAGTTTAAAGACATTTTTGCTTGGACGTATGACGATCTCAAGACATTTGATCAAAAAATAATGCAACATGTCATCCCCATGAAAGAACATGCTAAACCATTTCAGCAGAAATTGAGAAAAATGCACCCTAGCCTAGAACCGGCTGTTAAGAAAGAGCTTAACAAACTCCTAGCTGCTAGAATAATTTTTCCAGTGCGGCATGCGCAGTGGGTAGCAAATCTTGTCCCCGTCAGAAATAAAAATGGTGATATTAGGTTGTGCGTTGATTTCCGAAATATGAACAAGGTTTCAGAAAAAGACAATTATCCCGTTCCGCCTATGGAAAAGATATTACAACAGGTCTCTGGATATGAAATGTTCTCACTTTTAGATGGATTTTCGGGATACAATCAAGTACTAGTATCCAAAACATATCAGTTGAAAACAACCTTTAGAACCCCTTGGGGAACTTATGCCTACAGGAAAATGCCGTTCGAATTAATTAATGTCGGAGCTACCTTTCAAAGGGAAATGGATATTAAGTTCAGAGGCTTAATCGGCCAATTTGTCGTCATTTACCTTGATGATATAACGGTCTTTTCAAAAAACAGAGCTGATCACCCAACACATCTTAGGAGGGTTTTTGAACGTTGCAGGAAGTATGGAATCTCCCTGAATCCCAAGAAATCCATCTTTGCAGTTACTGAAGGTAAGTTATTGGGTTTTGTAGTTTCAAAACAAGGTATCAATATTGACCCTGAACGTACCCAGGATATATCACAGATTTCTATGCCTCACTCAAAGAAAACCATGCAGTCATTTCTAGGAAAAATAAATTTTGTCTCCAGATTCATTCCTAGTTTCACTGAGATTGTCAGACCACTTGAAAAAATGATTAAGAAAGATGCTGAGTTTAAATGGTCTCCTGAAGAAAAACAATCTTTTCATGATATATTGAAAGCTATTACTGAAGCTCCTACCTTAATAAGCCCGGATTTCTCTAGACCATTTATTTTGTATACGTTTGCTTATGATTCTTCATATGCTGTTGTTTTAACACAGAAGAATCAGGAAAAAAATGAATCTCCCATTGATTTTACCAGTTCCGGGTTGAACGGCGCAGAGCTCAATTATCCAGAAGTAGACAAACAAGCATTTGTTGTTTTTAAGTCAGTAAAACATTTTAGGCCTTATCTACTGAAGTCACACACCAAGGTTATTGTGCCATATTCTGCAGTCAGAAATATTTTGGTACAAAAGGACCTGGGTGAAAAGAGAACCCATTGGGTTACAACACTTCAGGAGTATGACCTGGAAATCAAGCCTTTAAAGATTGTCAGAGGACAGGGACTTTGCAAGTTGGCAGCTGGGTCTTCAGATGTCTCTGAATCTGATCTGCACTTCGTCAATGAACATTTTTTGTTCGAAAGGGAGGTTTTTCCAATCTCAACCCCCTCTGATTCATGGTATCATGGCATTAAAAAATTTCTGTTGCATGGAAATGATCCTGAACATTTAGATTCCCATAGCAAAAGGGATTTGAGATTAAAATCTGCACCTTATCAGCTGATTGATAATATTATGTTCAAATTTTTTTTTGAAGGAGTTCTCCTTCGTTGTTTAGAAAAGAATGAGGCTCATAATGTGTTGTCTCAATTACATGCAGGGCCAGCCGAGGGACATTTTGGCATAGAAACCACCGCACATAAAATACTCAAAGCTGGATATTACTGGCCTACTTTGTTTAAGGATGCATATGCCTTTGTTAGGAAATGTCAGGAGCGTCAGAGAGCAGGCGGCAGACTTAGGAAAGCAGCGTTACCTCTCCAGCATGTTATTATTGAAGTCCCATTTCAACAATGGGGTTTGGACATTGTTGGTCCAATTACACCAGCTTCCTCATAGCAGCACAAATATATTCTGACAGCCACCGATTACTTCACTAGATGGGTTGAAGCCATCCCTTTGCGAGTGGTTAACTCAGAACAGGTGATATTTTTCCTTGATTCCTTTATTGTCACCAGGTTTGGTGTTCCGGAATCTTTGATTTTTGACAATGCAACCTATTTTTCGTCTGTAAAGTTAACAGAATATGCATTGGAAAAGGGCATAAAGTTAAAATATTCAGCTAATTATTATCCTCATGGTAACAGATTAGATGAATCTTCCAATAAAAATTTAATCAAAATTCTGAAACGCACAGTGGTTAATCACCATAGAAATTGGCACAACGCTTTATCAAATTCCCTATGGGCTGACAGGGTGACTCCCAAGGCTTCCATAGGTAACTCTCCCTTTTTCTTGGTATACGGTAATGAAGCTATCCTGCCTCCTCATCTATTTTTACCCTCTCTACAGCTTTCCTAGTCAGTATAGGAGACACCATGTTCTGCCATGGAACATCGAATCAATACCTTGCTTAAACTGGAGGAAGATAGAGAGTTGGCTAGAAAAAAGTTTGACCAACACCAAAAGACTATGAAGCGCTGGTTTGATCATAGAAAATCAGCCAGTAGGGATTTGGAAGTAGGTGACCTCATTCTGAAATGGGACAAGGAGCACGAAGACATAGGAAAACATACTAAATTCCAATGCCTGTGGCTGGGACCATTTATTATTATAGAAAAACTTGGTCCTAACATGTTTAGGTTACAGACGCTGGAGGGGGACATCGAGAACCTTCCGGTAAATCGCCATCTGATCAAGAAATATTTCTACTGATCCCCTTCGAGGGATTATCCTGTACATACCTTGTGTGGTGTGCTTGGTTTGTGGAATTTATTAGTGTGTTTATTTTACTTGTTTGCTTTGAATATTTTCTCATACTCATTTGCTATTTTATTTGCGTATTGTTGAGTCTGATCAATTTATCAAACTTCAAGCTAATGACTTTTCATCAAGTTCTGTGATTGATCTACAAATCGTGCATGAAGATCTTATTATCCTGAAAATTGTCATACTGTTTTACGTTTTGAACAGTGAACAAGTTTTCATCTTTCTGGATTTTACCAGAAATTCTTAAATCATGTTAATATAAATCAATAATATGAGTCTCTGCAAAGATTTTTCCAAAGAAATTAGGACGGTATTTGTCGAGGTTATCTATTTAAGTCTTTTACGCCATCCCTTCTCGTAAAGAGAATTAGATTTGCCTCCCCATCTGCTAAGATAATCTCACTACAGATTAAATATAACTACATTCTAGCCATGGTTGGATTTGAATATTTTCAAAATAATCTGAAGGACAGAGGGTCTCATAACGAGCCAGTCTGTTTAGGATCATAGGTTTGCATTCAGTAACATTGTCGTTTCTGGTCACCAAGCCTGGACAATGGCCCTTGGACAGAAAACTTTGAGGGATAAAAGGTCTCATTACGAGCCGGTTTATGTACTGCGGTGTAGACTAGTGACTGACGTGGTTACTATCTGGTTACCAAGCCAGAATCATGGCCTTCAGAAGTATAAAAAAAAAAGAGGGAAAAATGATGATAACAGTTCAGCCTAACCAGAATTGTATATCTATAACTGGCAGATGGGATACTGGCATTCTTTGGGCTTTGAAGCAACCCTGTCGAGGCTATAGACACCTGCTGGCAGCAGGGTCATGCTTATGGTATTGAGATTTTATTCTTTAAAACCAATCCATTTACTATTTTACTTCGTTTGGGCTTATTTTTGTGAGAGACTAAATTTTTTTATCAAATAAATAATTAAAGGTGTAAATTTCTGGTAAATTTCTAGAGATGTGAAATTCATGAATCTGTTTAAGATGCTAAAATACTGATGTATGTATAATGGCATACATGAAGGATCTAATTTTTCTGATTGCATGGTTTCAGGTTAAGAAACATAGATAACTGTTCCGCCCAGTCAGTCGCCATCTGTTGTGCCCTGACTCAACAGCCTTAAAAAAAACATATTTCATCAAACAAAATCTTATTTTGTTTTGATGAAATGTTTGAATTTCTTATAGCAAATCTACAGAACCGACAGCTCCTGAAATGGTGACATTCCATGAGCTACTGAATCTGTGAAATTCCATGTTTTTTTTAAAACCTTTGTGAACTATGGATTAGTGGACAAAATCACTACATTGAAATGATTATTTGGATGAATTACCTTTCAGATCATGGGGTAAGTTTTGGTTTTTACACCTCTTACCATCAGTCTTCATCTGAATATTAATCAATGGACAAGTATTATTGGTTAATTGTAACTTGGGCAAGGTCCTAGAACATCAAAGGTTAAATATGCTATGCAGGGGTGCCTTATCCTAAGTTCATCTTTTAAACCCCGAATCATAATTGATCATACTATAAATGTTTAATGTCGATTTTTATAATATGCTCCATATTAAGAAGGTTTGATGTTGGATTTTATGGTTATATCACGTCATATGCTCGCTACCTTTGAAAGGTTTACATAATCATACAGTAAGGTGTATGCGTTAACGTCCAAGGTTCAATCCTTATGATCGTTTTGACCTATGTCATCACCTCCGAAAATGATCCACTTACTGGAAAATTGATCTGGTATCATTACACTTGTACTTAACTTTGTCAATCATATTCAATGGCCAGTACGTGCTCAGTGTCGTGGCTCCCTTCTCGTTCAACACCTGTAGCTTATGCTCTGAGTGGTTGTATGTCGAGTACTCCTAATAAATAATGGTAACATGAGTTCATCTGGAGTCTTCACCGTCACTTTCCATTACTCGATTGCCTCTCTGCGTGATAATTCTCCTTTGCCCATGCCAAGTTTACAGGGTTGTAGTCTGTGTTCATTCATGTCACATTTTGTTTATCACAGAGTTGGGTTTCATTGCTTGTGTTTCCTACTCGGCTTCCATCCTGAATGCTCGCTCTCCAGCCTTCTGTTCGGTTGTATCCTGTGGTGTCTTCTTTGTGTGCTACTGCGTGACTTCGCGCTTGCAGTCATGGCACAGGTTGTTAGCGTTGAACCCAGTGACGCGAAACTCCTTGATGAGAACCCTGAGCTCTTGGCCAAGGTTGAAGCAGTTGGATGGTTACCATTCATTTGCAAGTTCATGGATTCGAACCAGGAGGTGACTAGGTTATTTTCCATGTCTTTGGTCGACGCCAGGGTTAGGGTGGTTGATCTCCAATTCAGGGTCGATGAACAATCAGTTGCTTTGGCTACAAGCTTGTCGTTGACGGGTGAACGATGGTTCAAATACAAGCAGATGGAGATCACCGAATGGAGACAAATGATGAAGAATCTCTGCCAGGATGTGTCTTTTAGAACTGGTGTGTTGTGGAAGTACTTCAAGAAAGAATGGCGACCAGTACTCGATGTTATTCACAGGTATGTGACCTGCAAAGGTCGTCTCTCCTCGGCTTATGTATATCATCTCCGGTTAATGGCTGTGTTCCTCAGTTTTCCTATTAACTTGCCATATTATTTAGTTCAGAGTATGAAAAAAATGTCCTCGGCCATTAAGAAGGGACCGAAGAACATTAGTCACAGCCTATTTCATCACGGCCTGGTTGTGATGTTGATTGAAAGAGAGTTGCCCAAACAAAATCGGTCATGGGATGAGTTTCTTGAATCGAATGGCTTCTTGGCCTTCTATCATTGTCAATTTGATTGTCCTGAGGAATGTGTAAGGCATCCACAGCCTTGTAAAGTTTAGGCTTCACCTGTACACGAGCCTGTGTCAAACCCTGATGGCCATGTAAGCCCCAACATTCGTGATGATAGCATTCCCACTCCTACATGTAGTCTCGTTACTCCTATGCCTTCCAAGCATAGGAAGAAAGCTTTAAATCTTTTCCCTGTGACACCAAAATGTAATGAGGATACCTGTGAACCGAAGCGTAAAAGGCCGAATGTTAAGGTCAATGGTAGGTTTACAAGGAGTATGGTGACCAAGGTTAGTGCTGTTAGGTCAGCCGTGAGCAATAATGTTGACATTGAAACAGTTGTGCTAGACGATGAGGAAGAGAAACCTGTTTCACCTGATTATGGTCTTGATATTGATCATGAGCCTTTCGTAAACCCTGCAGATAGTAGTCCTCATGTGTCTGATAAGAATATTCAGGTAGACCCTATGGTCGATTCCCCAATGAAGGGAAAGTCTGTTGAAGTTAATTTACCCGAGTCCTATCAAATTGGTGAAGCTGTTCACCCACTCTTTGTCAGTTCTCTGCTAGATAAAATACACAGAATGGAAATAGAACTGACAGAGATGGTGACACATGATGATGTTATCAAAGCTAAAAATTTGAGGCTGAAAGAGAAAGTTGATTCAGATAATAAGTGTCTACTACGTCTAAATAAACATAAGAATAGGTTGATTCGCAGAGTAATGAAATTGCAAAATGATAATCAGAAGAATGAAGAAAAGATGCATGAGCTAAATGCTCAGGTCACTCTGATGCAATTCAAGGGTCATTCGCAGAACCCGACAAATGGTGTAAATATTCAGGTGTTTAATGCCCCTGTTAAACTATAATGTTTTGGGCACTCTTTCTATCCTATATATGTTTACGAAGGTTTCAGGTTTGAAGTTATAATCAAGTGATAATCAAGTTATTTTTGTTACAGGTATTGGTTTGAATTTATTCATGGATTATATAGTTTACTTTATTTTATTTTTCTCTTGTGTGTGTTTTAATTGTTTTTCTTTACTATGTAGCATTGCAGGTGATATTGTTGATGTGTTTCTCTTGGATTTTGGCAATCTCTTATGTTCAGGATGATCCCTGGATAGTCGTGGATAGATCAATTGGCTACGCTATTTCCCAGGTGTCACTACATCATTAGTGTCTTCGTCGTTTATGATTTTGTGCTATAAATCGAATCTTTCCAATTTCAAAGACATTATAACGCATATAGAAAAATGACATGAGGCAATTGTCATATTTAATGAAATTGGTTAAGATTTCGATTTTATAGTTTCCAGTTTTATAGAATTGTCTTCATGTGAGATAATTTGTATTTAAAGAAGACATGTATTACTAGATAAGCGGCTGATAGTTGGGAAAAGGACATGACAAGATCACTGTAATTATTTCCTGTGACTTGAGACAATTTTTTGTGAGCAGCTACAGTACTTTTCGCTGGTGATATCTATATGTATGTTTATAGTATTTATACTATGCAAATGTATTTAGGATATCGTTTGATCTTGTCACTTTCTCTGCAGCATTTATGTTTTGTCATTATTTTTTTGATGAATTTTGCAAATACATCATATTTAATCTGTCAACTTACGCTGGTTTTGATTTGCTTATATATGTCATATAGTAAATTTGATATTGTCGTCAACCAATACATGTGACATACTTGTTCACTGTGTGATCTTGTTTAAATTCTGAATTTCTTCTGAATATTTTCTAGATTGTTAGCACAGTATAATTATTGGCAATTTGATTCCAGGTTAATGTTTTCTACGCTCCTGATCAGGATAGGATATTTAGAATAGATTAATGATATTTTTCCTTTATTTATTTTATTGAAAATCTATTGAATCAGATCTTTATTTTTATACCACTACTAGGTCATTTTCTGATCTTGTGAATAATGTACATGTGTTTATATTGTATCTCTGTAATTCATTGAGTCTGTTAATATTTGATTAACTTTTATTCTTGTATTATAAATTAATTGATTGAGTAGATCAATTTTGACTGATTAATTTTGTAATATACTAATTAACTTGACTAGTCTTATTTGTATATTCATAGGGATATTGTAGATCTAATCGATAAACAGTAGCTTTAGTTTTCTCCTCTCCTGTAGCTAGGAACAACTTAAGGAAGGCAACGGGGCCTTAATCCCGTCAAGGACAGCTACCTAATGACTGAGAGCATCTCGAAAACTCTCGGATCGGGTTGTCTCTTGGTTGACACTCGTGCCAATTTGGCTCGTTAACAGGCGGTTTTCAGGAGACGAAGCCCCCCCCTTGTTAAAGGTGCAAGGGTGGGCGTGGGAGTCATAATGGGACTTTGACCAGGTCTTAGTTGCTTCAATCATTTGGAGAGAAACATGACAGTCCTCACTTGTTTATTCAGGCATAAGTAGGAGTTTTTTCAAGGGTGAAGTATCAGGTATAATCTCGACAACAAGGAAAAGTGACAGAATTTGGAATTCAATCAGAAGAACCAAATTCACACCGTGGACTAAATCGAATGGGATAAAACTGATGGCAGTTTTGGTCGATGTCTAGTAGGCACAGTGGCATAAAAGAGAAATTGATGCTAGTTTGTCTTGTGTTTTTCCACCATTAGTTGGAGCATGGTTTTGAGGATCTTACTGATAGCCTCAACTTATCCATACCATCTCCCTGAGGATAATAAGCAGAGGAATACTAGTTTTCAAATTTCAACATAACAAAGAAATCTGTCCAAATAGCGTCCTCAAAGTGAGGATCATGGTTGGAGACTAGCTAGAGGGGGATACCAAAAAGATAGATAAAATTGTTCAAAAAGAATCATGCTATGGTTTCAGCCTTACAATTAAAGTTTGACATGGCTTCATCCAACTTGGTGAAGTAATCAACATCCACAATGATGTATTTATGGCCTCTAGCTGAAGGAGGCTTACGTCATGAAGTCAATCGCCCACTTGTAGAAGGGATTAACTATGATGATAGGATGCAATTGTGCGAGATGTGTCCTTGCCTTTGGAGCACAGAGTTATAAATTATGACAATGTTTAACTACTTGAATACAATCCACAAAGATGGTGGTCTAGAAATAACCAGTGCAGAGAACCTTTTGGGAAGTATCCAAACTGGAGAGGTGGCTGCCACAGGATGCACTATGGAAGTAATTCAAGACTTGTTTGACTTCATCATGGGTGAGGAAATGATGCAGTATCGTTTCTACACCATGGTGGTACATGAAATTATCGATAAGGAGAATACGAGTAGCTTGATACTGGATGCAACAACGATATTCGTGGTTTAAATGGGGCTCGGAATTTTGGGTGTGCAAGTAAAGGAGGATGTTGAAATATTGTAACTTCGAAGAATATTCTATATGTATTTATTTGTGGTCCCCGATGGTCATACCGAGAGAAACACTTGTATTACTTTGTACCCCGATGCTCCTAATCGGAAGAACTAATAAGAGTCATGAGGCAGTCCCCTCTAATTGTAAAGGTGGGTCATTAGCACCCCAGTGTGGTTACTTGAGCCTACATGTGTAACTTGAGCCTACATGATAGATGATTTAACTTAAGTGAACGGATTAATATAAATAGAGGTGTAGTGCTCATCATTTGTAGCACACACTCTCACTTGAGTAGCGCACTTGTGGAGGAGAGAAGTAGATGGAGAAGGAGGAGGATCATGTTTTTGATCTCCTTGTTGGTTTTACCTTTTACCTTTTTGGGGAATCTATATTGAGGAAGCTTTTGCTGGGTTTTTCCCTTTAGGGTTTTCCTAGGATAAATCTATGTTGTTCTTGTGATACTGTTTCTTTCAGTGATCCTGTTTATATGCTTTTGTTATGAAAAATGAAATGAATATATACTGATGTCTTAGCTAAGCATATGAAAATTCAACATGGTATTAGAGCTAACCTGAATAGGACATATTTCACAAGCTATAGAAGCTAGGGATTCTTAATTTTTGGTTCTCTCTCCACAATCAATCAACAAAAGAAGGCTAGGCTGACTTTCCATTGAAGGGTGCATCTTTTTGTCGAAGCAGAATTCGATTCCGAGCATTTTCAGTTTTCGATGCGTGAAATTAGGGCTTCTTACTGAAGAAGAATTTTTGAGTGAGCCTAGCATAGGATTTATCTCCTCATCAAAATCTAAGTTTAGAGACCTGGATCAAGATTTTTGGTTGGGTGAAACTCTGGGAAAGTCAAACCCTAGTTTGACCCCGAGCTAGAAAAACCGTAAATACTAAAACTGCTACGTTTTGGTACATTTGCTATATACCAAGCTTGGCAAAGGTTCAGGCGCTGAAAATTGAAGAGGCAGAATATAAAATCCTGATGTACATTGTGTCCAAACTTCAGCCTCATATTCACTATATTCTGGGAGATATGATCCGTCAAAGTTAGGGTTCCAGCCTCCTCCAGAATTCATCCCTAAACAAGACACCTGGGGAAAATTTATATAGCGTGGGATACAGAGGTCCAAATTAAATTCCTAAAGATGTTACAGAAATAGCATAGACTTTAATTTCTGTGGTCCTAATTTCAGAACCAGAAGATGAAACAATGACATGTGGTAGGCTGTACAACTTCGTTGTTCTGAACAGTCCTGAAACAGGTCACCTTGGAAAAATGATCATAAATCCCAATTGGTAAAACAAATTCTGATGAAACTTGTGGTTTTGGATCCGAGACATGATAGGTTACCTTAGTACGAAATTTCAGACATAGAGAATCTGTAATTTTGGAGATAGAATAGAAGCAGTGACAGGAATTTCTACAGAAGAAATTGGAAAACTAGGGCTTCCTATTCCGAGAGCTTTCCTCCACTATTTTCAGAAAAGGAGTACATTGGACAGCTCCATTTGAAGAGATATATATTTCTATCCAATAAGATCTAAAATATTCCAAGTTTTGAAAATTAGGGTTTCTCTGACAAACCCTAGATCAGCCGGCTCCGAAAGCAAGACAGACACCTCAAATCGGTAAGATCTAATCTTTTGCTATTTGAATTTGAGGTTCTCATTTCAAAGTGATATATCACATCATCTTGTTGATAAGCTTGGTGAAGTTGACAACTTTCAAGCATGGAAGTATTTGATCTCTCTGAGGAAAATGAATTGGACACCTACATGAGTAGAGAGGCCCCAGTTCCATACGGAGATGAGGCTCAAAGCCTTACACAAGAAGAACTTGATCAAGGCCAAGAAAATCATTATTGATTCAATCAAAGATCAACTTGTACCACAATTGTCGTCCCTAAAGACACCAAAGATGTTTGATTCCTTGATCAAGCTATTTGAAGATAAGAACATAAATCAGAAGATGGATTTAAGAAAATAGTTGAAGAATGTGAAGATCCAAAATGTAGAACATCTTGAAGTAGTAGAAGAAGAAGCGGAGAATGCAGAAGTGGTGATAGCCACCTTGAATGGTCTCCCAGGATCATGGGATTCATTCATGCTAAGAATGTATGCCAGAAGGAAGTGATTACTTTCAGTTGACTTTGGGAAGAAGAAGAAGCTCGACTCATAAGAAGAGAAGAAGAAGATGGGAGCAATTGAAGATCAAGTTTTCACCATTAAAAGAAGATCCCTCAAGTGATGAGGAATGTGAAGAACTCAATTTTTGAAGAACCTCTTATCCATCTTATCATTTAAATAAGAAATAATGATGTCATGAATGAAGAAGATGATGAAGTAGAACGATCAAGATGGATTTTACACACGAAACAAATAAAAGATAAGTATTCAATTGTCACTTCATGATATTGTTTTGTTATACATTTGATTATATTCAGTTGATGTATTATGCATGATAGATTGTTTGCATTAATGACTGTATACTAATAATATTCATGTGATGGGTAAGTAGCTCATGGTGCTCTCCATTGCTACTTATCTAGAATGAAGCCTCCTTGATGACATATTGGATTAGTGCACAATCTTAATAATGTCATGATAGAGATGGAAGGCATCTAGAAAGTTTATGTGAGATATGGATGAATGTTGTATTGGCTAAACAGTTGCATGATGCATAAGAATTTGTCATTATGCATATGTTTTATGAAATAGTTCTAACCATGCAACTAATGCATTTGAATTGTAGGGACGGTCCTGTACAACCTCCTACAAGAAGAATGAGACTTGTTCTGAAGAACAAGTGATGACAATTCAAGATTCACCGCAATAAAATCTGAAGCTCCCAGGGTCAGAGACACCATGACGGAAGAAAGAGCTTCAGAGAGCGGTAGATCCACCTCAAAGGATGAAGACCACCATGGGTACGAGAGATAACTCAAGATGAAGAAAAGAATGCTATGAAAGAAGCTATGATCAAAGAATAACAGTTGATCATGGGGAATGATGTATACGATATGATTTCGAGACATAAAGGGAAGTACATAGTATCTTCCATATGGATCCACAAGAACAAGTGTACAAAGCAAGGTTTGTGATTTGCCTCAGAAAGAATAGACTATGGCATGACATACTCTATTGACCAGTATATATCAAGCATAGAACCACCTATACAGAATGAAGAGGGAAGATGATACTCCACTTCAGGGGGAGTGACTACAGAAGATATCTGAGTTCAACATGGTACAACATGATGGATAGCTTCGTGATGGATCAAGACTTTACCAAGATTAAAGTGGGTTCCAACCTTCAAGGTTGAATGCAGAAGACTAGGATATGTTGATGACCTGACAAGACGAACTCATGGAAGATGTTATGATGAAAGAATACTAGAATAATGTTTGGATATAGTACTCAAACCAGAAATCAAGAATGTGGTATCTTCCAAATGGATTTGCAAGATAAAATATGTTGATGATAGAAGTAAGGAAATACTTGTGGCTAGAGGTTTCTATCAGAAAGAGGGAATTAATTCTGATGATACACTTACTCCAGGAAGTAAGGTACACTCCCTTTAGAACTATCATGGTGGTTTCTTCCATGATGAAGTAAATACAAGCCTTCCTTAATGGAATGATTGAGGAAGAGTTTTACATCGAATAATCACAAGGATTTGAAGTTGAAGACATATGGACTCACATATGCAAGTTGAAGAAGGCCATCTATGGCCTGAAGCAAGCTCCCAAAGCTTGGTATGGAAGAATATATAGTTTACTGACGAGCATGGGCCTTGCCAAGAGTAAATACGATCCTAACCTTTACTACAAGGTTGTAGAAGATGAACCTGTCATCCTGTTATTATATGTGGATGACTTATTCTTGACACAGAATGAGAAATAGATCACGGAAAGCAAGAAGAAACTAGCAGAAGAATTTGAGATGAAAGATCTTGGGTTAATGCATTATTATATAGGTCTGGAAGTATGGAAAAGTTTAGAAGGAATCTTTCTCAACCAGGGAAAGTATGCAGTAGATATATTGAAGAGATTCAATATGTTGGAATGCAAAGCCATGGCCACACCCATGGACTCCAACCTGAAGCTGTTAGCTGATGACTCATCAGAGTTAGTGGATGTGACTCACTATAGACAGATCATTGGGTCATTGATGTACTTGAAAAATACCAGACCAAACATTTGTTTTTTGTGTAAACAACTTAAGTCAATATCTTGTTCAACCAAGACAGGTTCACCTAGCAGCTGCAAAACATGTGATGAGATATCTGAAAGGGACTATAGACTTTGGTCTATACTATGATGGTAGCCATGAGTATAGATTGTATGGCTACACAGATGAAGATTGGGCTGGAAGTATCTCAGACAGGAAAAGCACATCAGGTAGATGCTTTTGTTTGAGGTCTGCTATGAGTTCATGGTTTAGCAGGAAACAGTCCAGTGT
>LPNX010951935.1:301372-316738 GCA_001517045.1 Pseudotsuga menziesii
AAATTGCTCTACTAAGTTGTGAAGCCATATGGCTTCAGAAGCTGATATCAGGTCTCTTTGACCTGAAGATGGATACTACAATGATTATATGTGATAACCATAGTTGTGATGACAAAGAACCCTGTGTTCCGACGTAACACATAGAAATCCGATATTTCTACATACAAGATAAGATACATATGATGATATTGTAGATGCAGATGATGGTGATTCAATATTTCTAAACTGAATATAGAGATGATGATGTTTCAGTATTCCCATACTGAAGATATAGATGATGATGATTTCAGTATTCCCATACTGAAGATATAAATGATGATGATTTCAGTATTCCCATACTGAAGATATAGACGATATTTCAGTATTTACATATTGTAGATGCAAATGATGGTGATTTCGTATTTCTATACTGAATATAGATATGATGATGCTTTCAGTATTTCTATACTAAATATATAGATGATGATTCTTTCAGTATTCACATACTAAAGATGTAGATGATGATGGTTTGGATGATGATGTACTGACGAAGCCTCTGCCTCGAGTAGAGTTCGAACACTTTCAAGACAAGCTTGGTGTTGTTCAGAAAGACCTTCCTCGAAAGGGGGAGTAGTGATGTTGCAGTGGGATTGTATCATCCCTGGGCATTTGCGCTAAAGTGATCTGGAGACCTCGGTCCTCGAGAATGAAGAGGGATTGTATCATCCCAAGACATTTGTCCACAATAGATCTGATGACCTCGGTCCTCAAGAATGTGGTGGGATTGCATCATCCCTGGGCACTTTCCCTAAAGTGATCCGGAGACCTCAGTCTTCGAGAATGAAGAGGGATTGTATCATCCTGGGACATCTTTCCATAATATATCTGGTGACCTCGGTCCTCGAGAATGTGGTAGCATTGGATCATCCTTGGACATCGTCCTAAAGTGATAGGGACTGATTCTCCCATAATCAATCCGGTGGATTCGGTCCTTGAGAATGTGGTAGGATTGCATCATCCTTGGACATAGTCCTAAAGTGATAGGGACTAATTCTCCCGTAATCAATCTAGTGGCTTCGGTCCTCGAGAATGTGGTAGGATTGCATCATCCTTGGACATAGTCCTAAAGTGATAGGGACTGATTCTCCCATAATCAATCCGGTGGCTTTGGTCCTCGAGAATGTAGAAGGATTGCATCATCCTTGGACATAGTCCTAAAGTGATAGGGACTGATTCTCCTGTAATCAATCTAGTGGCTTTGGTCCTCGAGAATGTGGTAGGATTGCATCGTCCTTGGACTTAGTCCTAAAGTGATAGGGACTGATTCTCCCGTAATCAATCCAGTAACTTCGGTTGTCGAGAATGTGGTGGGATTGTATCATCCCTGGACTTTAAGTCCAAAAGTGATCCAAATACTTTTTGTCTTTGAGTTGTGGATTGCAGGTTGTAGATGATGATGATGATGACGTACTGATCGAAAGATCAGATGTTGCTGATGATGATGATGTTCTCTGATTAAAAGATCAGAATATGATGATGATGCTGTTGCTGATGATGATGATGTTCTCTGATTGAAAGATCAGAATATGATGATGATGATGTTTTCTGATCGAAAGATCAGAAGTTGCTTATGATTATGATGTTGCTGATGATGATGATGTTTTCTGATCGAAAGATCAGAATGTGATGATGATGATGATGTTTCTGATCGAAAGATCAGAATGTGATGATGATGAGATCTTGATGATGATGATGCTGTATTATCAAAGTATGATGATGATGATAGATCAGAATATGATGATGAGTTGATGTTAGAGTATGATGATGTTTGGTTGATGATGTTTTTGATCGAAAGATCAGAGGCTGATGATAATGATGATTCTGATTGAAAGATCAGAGTATGATGATGATGATATTTTGATGCCGATATTTTGATGATGATGATGTTTCTGATCGAAAGATCAGAGTATGATGATGATGTTGTTGCTGATCGAAAGGCCAAAGTGCTGAAGAATATGTTGCTGATCGAAAGGTCAAAGTGTTGAAGATGATGTTGCTAATCGAAAGGTCAAAGTGTTGAAGATGATGTTGCTGATCGAAAGGTCAAAATGTTGAAGATGTTGCTGATCGAAAGGTCAAAGTGTTGAAGATGTTGCTGCTGATTGAAGAGTCAAGATGTTGAAGATGTTGCTAATCGAAGCGGTCAAAGTATTGATGATGCTGAAGACTAAAGATTGAAGATGAAGACTACATGATGTTGAAAAGCTTCCAATGATTTATAGATGTATCACCCTGATGATGTTGATGATGTCCTATATCTCTCTCCTATTATTGTTGTTGTTGATGTTATTATAGAATACCCTTCTCGTTAAGGGGGAGTGTTGAAATAGTGTAACTTCGAAGAATATTCTATATGTATTTATTTGTGGTCCCCGATGGTCCTACCGGGAGAACCACTTGTATTACTTTGTACTCCGATGCTCCTAATCGAAAGAACTAATAAGATTCATGAGGTAGTCCCCTCTAATTGTAAAGGTGGGTCATTAGTACCCTAGTGTGGTTACTTGAGCCTACATGTGTAACCCAAGCCTACATGACAGATGAGTTAACTTAAGTGAACGAATTAATATAAATAGAGGTGTAGTGCTCCTCATTTGTAACACACACTCTCACTTGAGTAGCGCACTTGTGGAGGAGAGAAGTAGCTGGAGAAGGAAGAGGATCAGGCTTTTGATCTCCTTGTTGGTTTTACCTTTTTACCTGTTTGGGGCATCTATATTGAGGAAGCTTTTGCTGGGTTTTTTCCTTTAGGGTTTTCCTAGGATAAATCTGTGTTGTTCTTGTGATACTGTTTCTTTCAGTGATCCTCTTTATATGCTTTTGTTATGAAAAATGAAATGATATACTGATGTCTTAGCTAAGCATATGAAAATTCAACAGAGGATGTCCCCATAACATGGGTCTTCATTAGAGATGACGAATAAGAATTCATCAAGGAGATTGACCGTGATAGGAGGCGAGGTAGACGACGATGGGAGGTCTACCATCAAGGAAGTTAATTCTAAATATTTGGTGCTTTTGGGTGCGACAAAATCCAAGTTGTGCTCTTGAAGAATGAGAATCCATTTGGCAACATGACCTTGGACAAGGAAAAGATTCAATAGATAACTCAAGGGGTTGGAATCATCCACAAATCTAGTTTGTCTCATGAGAATGTAATGGTGTAGCTTCTGCACTAAAAAGATAATGACTAGGCCCTTTTTCTCTTCGTGGGATTAATGTAATGGTGGTCTGAAAAGATTTTGACTCACATAATAGATCACATTGTATTGATGAGAATCGTCGTCTTACACTATGAATCCAGTGATGGTATTTTTAGATGATGATACGTAGCGGATAAAATACTTGGTGAATTCGGGAGGAGACAACAAGGGAGTGGAAGTTAGAGCTTGCTTCAATGCATCTAAAGTGGCCCGCGCTTACTCATCCCACAAAAAAGGAATGTTGGTATGGAACAAGAGTAAGATTCCATGGAATTTTGTTGCATAATCCAAAATACACTGATGAAGGAAATTGGCCTTGCCTTGAAGGATATGCAATTGGAGCAAAGTACATCGAGGGGGGAGATTCAGGATGGCTTGAACCTTCAAGGGATCCATGGTGATCCCATTCTGGGACATAATGAATCCTAATAAGTGATCGACTAGGACAGAGAACACACACTTGAGGGGGTTCAACTGTACCTTATATTTGCGACATCTAAGGAAGACTCATTGTCAGTCATCCAAATGCTAGAAACACTTTCGAGATCAAGCCGTGAGGTTATCCAAATAGACAAGGATAATGCGAACGACGTTGTGGAAGAAAACTATCATCGCTTGCTGAAAATTGGCTCCAACATTTTGAGGCCAAATGACATGAAACAATACACAGAAGTTCCCTACGGGGTGGTAAAGGTGGTTTTATGCTAATATTCTTTGCGTATATGGATTTTATTGTAACCAGAAAAACTGTCCATGAAGGAGAAGACTTCATGGATGGCACATGCATCTATGTTTTGGTCGATAAACGAAGTGGGAAATTTGTTTTCGGGACAAACCAAATTCAAATCATGAAATTCAGTACACACGTGAATGGTTCCTTGTTTTCTTATTAATGGGAATAGGATTGGAATCCCAAGTGGTATACATGATGGGGTATATAAATCCTGCTTTGCATAGTTTTTTTTATTTCAGCTTTGACGGTAGGGGCCTTTGGCCAGTGGATGGGTCATTGATTCTGCAGAATAGGGGAAATAGCAGGCCATGTGTTGATGCTATTTTCAATGATAGACAGATGAAGCTAGGGTATTTTGGTGTAGGACCAAGCGAAAACATCATGAAACCCTTGAAAAGTGTCTTGTAGGCAGTGACTTCCTCAGGAGAGCATGAAGCACCAATCATGGTACTCTTTACTTTCCTAGGTTTAATTGAGATGTCTACTTGGATGGTTGGAAAGATATTAGCCATATTACCTTCCTTAAAATATTCGAGGGCCATGATAGGATTTTTGAACCAATTGAAACTTCCATGAATAAAATATTTTGATTTGATAGAGAACTGATCCAATGAAGAGGAAGTTTAATCAAGGATGAGAAATGAGCAATGGTGCAGGTCCCCCAAGGATTCTCAAGAGTTGTGAGAGCTTCAAGTATCTCTTTGTCATTACAAAACTGATGTTGTGATAGATCAGTGGGATCTTCTGTGGCCAATGAGGGAGAAGGAAGAATGGAAGTTAAGATCATAAAGATGCTGTTGGTGGTATCCAAGGAAGAATCTGAAGGATGGATTTCCTCAAGGAAAGTGATTTCAAACTCAAGTGAGTGCTTATAAAAAATAGTGAGGAGGGACCGGTACTATGCAGGTTTGGGAAATGATAGGAATAATGACCATAGATTCCATAAACTGCACATTAGTGGTTCATACGTAACTATTTGTTCTAAATCATCAGGATGTTTGGTACATTAACAACTTGAGTTTCATTGTCCTCTACTATTTTACGCATGTCGTTGTGAAGAAACGAAAAATTTGGACAATTTTGAGTAGTGTGGTCAAGGACATCACATAAGGCACAAGTAGGAGGTGGATGTGCTTCTGCATGGGATTTTAGTGCCTTGCCCCAAGTCTTCGTAGGAGGAGGGGGTGCAGCAGTGGATGAAGGAGAAAATGGTTGTGTACCAAAAGGTGGTTGTGACACTATCTCAATAGTTTGGATTGGTGTTGCCACAATTTGTGGTGTCGGTGTGGGGTTGGGTAGATCAAAGTACCACACTAAAATTCCCAAAGTTAATCCTAGAAGGTTAAGAGTATCCATGACTGGTTTCCTCACAATTCCAGAGGGTGGAAAGATAAACGGGATGGTATGTATGGGAAATGAACCCCAATAATTCCTCGGAGAAACATTAAGGGTGGGAACGGTTTGTTGATGGGGATACAACTCAGGTTGCGATGACGTTGGAATTTTATTGAATGTGATAGTGCACAAATACGATATTTCATCCGTAGAGGGAGGAGGTGGTAGGGACAAAAGGTGTCAGCCAAAGGAGTGTCAGTAAACAAGAATGAACCAGCGGTACAAATGGAGGGGATGGATACGCTATCGATAGTATGGAGGACATGCTCTGGAGTGGTCAATCCTTTGGGATTGTAGTACATCAATTGTTAAATGGTGACAATTTTCCCATCGCGGGGGAACATCATGAGTTGGAATATGGTTGAAGCAACGAATCACATCATGTACATCTAACTATGTACAAGGATAAGGTTGTAATATAGTTGGGCATTCACAACCTCGATGTCGATCAACACAGCTTTACCTTCCAACTCAATGGGGACATTCGTGAGAACACCTTGTGATTGAGCAGCACAACCATCGTAAGCATCTAGGGTGGTGGTTGAGGGTTGAAGTGTTGGGTATCCTAGCTTCTACCAAATGAAGGTTTACATAATGCAAGTGGATACACCCTCATCAATGAATGACCAAAATATGAACAGTGACAAGAACTTGGAAGGATATGGATGAAGGCATCCAAGGTTCTCCTTGATCCAAGTCGAAAGTGATCAACCTAGAGAGAAAGGGGTCAATGACACCTTAAGAAGATAACAAGGCTTTTCATTGCGAAGGACAATTTCTTAGGACTTTGAGAGTGGACATGGAAGAGGGAGACTAGGAAAAGTCATCAACAATACTGTAACTAGCTGTGGGATTGTTCACAATGCGACATAAATGGAAACTGGGGACTTTGGCAGTTTCGTCCACAAGGGGTCGCAACAAATGCAAGGACATATCAAGAGCAATGGATGTAGATGTTGTGTAGGGATTAATGGTTTCCATGGTAGATCCATATTGGTTGTGTTTAGTCTATAAGTTGATGTGAGAAGACAATGTCATAATATTATGGACACTAGGATTGATGGGTTGACTTGAAGAAGTGGTTGCAGTTTTTTGTTGTAACAATGGTTGGGTTGAAACCGTACCTTGACTCAATAATAGGTTATGCAACACCATAGGAGGAGGACCTTGTAGTGTTGGGCTGTGTCGAAGTGAAAACATTGGTTTCACGTTGATTTTTGGCTTGTAATAAGTGGAAGACTCGATGCATCTGGGGGCACGGGTGTGTATAATGGGAATAAATGTCACAAATGGTTAGACCGTAGTTGAGGTTTCTTCCCAGGTCTAGGTGAATGTTGGGGGTTCTGTGAATTGGATCCATTGTTGTTAGGAGGGTTGGGTTGTTGACCGCCCCCTTGAGGTTGGTTATTTCCTTGGTTCCTACCTCTCTGTATTCTTCTCTTCCCTTGTTTCTTATTGAGGGTCGGTTGATTGGGGAGGTTTAGTTGAGCATATACCTATCCTTGAGGAACGTGAGGATTCATGGAGGTAGAAGGTGTAGGTTGCACAGGTGGTGGGTAGCAAACGGGAACAGTTGGAGAGGATGCAAATCCTATCGTTGGTCCATTACAAGCATGTTCCAAGAAATTCAATCCATGAACATGAGGAACGTGTGTGGGATATGCATATGAAGGTGTGGCACCAGAGTGATCCACTACGCATGAAAATTAAAGGGTGTATATAGGTTGGGAAACACTAGGGGTGCTATCGGAGTGAGGAAACATCGAAGGGGAGGTCGTGTATAGGTGGGGGTGCTTGGTAATGGAGCCAATGACTCCAATAGCAACATGGGATTCCCCCAACATATCTCGACGTGAGGAGCCAACATGGGGAACATAATATATGATGGTGTAAAGGTAACCCAATTGGGAATAGATAAGGTCAAACTGTTTTGTTTTGACTATTGATTTTTCTTTGGTTTGTGGGCACTCAGATATAACATCCTTGGAGATAGGGGGAGTAAGGTATTAAGAAACCAATTAAGGAAGATCCTGTCATTTAACTAGACTTTACACAAACTATGACGATGACACCACTCATGAATGTGATCCGTGATATGGTTAGCAGTGTTTTATCTGTAGGATAATATGATTTCCACATCTTCATCATAACAGATTGGAAGCTGGAAGTATTGGAGGAACATCGAGGATAAAGAGGAAAAATAAGGATAAGTGGCATGGGGCAGCTCAATGTACCATTTAGTTGCAACACCGGTGAGTGTGCACTAGAATACCCATAATTAGATAGAATTGTCCACTATGTTTTTGGATGAACACCATAAGGTGAATGACATGATATGGTTACGAGGGTCTTCTCCCACCTTTCCCTCTAACTTAGGGATGTCTAAAGGGATATTTTAGGAATGCAAGGAAACAATGGGTCATGATGGATGGGGTCATTCATTAATCTCTCTAAACTGGGTAAGTTGAGACTAGGCATGAAGGACAGACTAGGAACTGGACTAGATTTGGGAGAGTCGGCAATGGTTCTCAGGTCGGTGGGCATGTAGATACTGCAGTAAAAGGGGGGTTGGTAGGTATGATTTCCAATAATAGAAGTAGTCACTAGAATGGTGTGAATAACTATAATAGTGGTAGAAGGGCCAGTTCCTTCATGCATGAATGTCAGAATGGCATGAACCATGGTGCATGGAGTGGGGCCACAACTACTAGGTAGAGAACCAACAATAGTGTTTGCGGTGGTGAGGGTCCCATGAGGACCAGGGCCTGTAGGACCAACATAAGGGATATATGCTATGATGAGTGGAGCATTTACAAGTACACTACCAACAATCCCCCTTGGAAGGAGTTCGGAGGTGCATCATCGATTGGGATATATGGGGAAGTGAATAAGGTAGGTTAAAATTGATAGGAATATGAATCTGAATCAAATGCAGTGTGTGGATATGAAGGTGGTGAATGATGTTGAATATGGATCTGGCGATGGTGGTTTAAGGAATTTAATTGAGGGGTATGTCCCCTAAGTCTCTTGGAGTATTGTGGGGGATAATGGTGACGTTTTGGTGTGCTATATTATGAATGAAGGCTCAAGGGTGGAAAACACAAGCTCAAAAATCTAGCACCAGCCGAGTGTGGGGAAGCAGAGTTGATACATTGTGGTACATAGGTCAAAAAGGAATCTCTAAAATTGAACATTAATAGTGTGTCACAACAGGTGATTCTACAATAAAATGACCATAAAGACAACAAGAAACACTACATGTGAATAAAATTATGCACTAACCTATGGGTTATAAGTGCAAGAAATATCCTAGCTACATGATGGAAGCCCCTCACAAATTGTATCCTCTGTTGGGTGATGATATCCATAGTCAAACAACACAAAATTGAAGAACAAAAGCCTAAGAGAATCCAAATACTGAGAAGGACCTCGGGTAAAATATTCCTGGGAGACTGGAAACTAGACTACCTCATTCATGACACATTCGGGATGGTTTCTTGGAACTTCATCCCATTGGTCCTTGACACCTGGTATGGCCCCTCAAATTCATGAGGAAGAATATGAAAAGGTAGCCTTCCATACAAAGTGGAGTGTAGTATTCCAGCCAAAATTTTGGAACCTCTTCATTGTGGATTACCCTTGTAGAGTGGGAGCTCCCTCGATAAACTGGTTGTGACCGTGCCAACAAATACTAGAGGATTTTTGTTCCCTATAAGACAAGAACTATGGCTTAGATGTAAGTGAAAAAGGGGGGTTATTGGGTGCCTTTCCCTAGTGTCCTAACCTAATTACAAAATTGTTTTGGTCCTCAAGTGAGGTTACAATGTTGGTTGAGTTAAGGTTAATTTTAGGCTCAGCTTGGGGTCATGGACGAAGCGTTCAGGTTAAGGTGTGAGATGTGTGCACAAATGGAGTGTGATTTCTAAAACCCAGGTCTCTTTTCCATAGAATAATATGCTGAAAAGTAAATAACAATATTTAAAGTAAATGGTTTTCAACAATTAAAAACTAATCGTTCCAAATGAAATGAAANGCAGATTAGGGACTCTATAGGATGTAGGAAACACACATGGGATATCAACTACCAATATCAACCAAGATAGGCTAAAATACAGGCAAATGGGGAATGAAAAAATACCAAGGGGCTATAAGCAATTTGATATCGAAAAATACAGTCAGGAAAGAGGAAAAACATGGATAGGGGGTCTGGAATGGATCTAAAACACCTTAAATAGTTGGAAAATATCCAAATTGTGCTTTTCGGTGGAACAAGTGCACTCAGTGTTGCACAGGACTGCGAAACATCCACGACTGAGATGGAAAAATAGCCGAAAAACATAGGTTGCACTCAACTAGGGTTTTCGCATGACAAATCACACAAAACACGATCACAAGAGAGACCTACTCGCTCTGGAAGGAAGAAAAAGAGCAATATGGACTCTGGGTCAAGGTTGCACTTAACTAGAAAAAGGTGCGACCTAGGTCATGCTTATCAAGGAAAAAGGTGTGACCTAGGTTGCACCTTTTGGTAAAAAAGGTGCGACCCAGTTGAAACTAAAAATTTTTTGTGGAAAAAGCATCGGTTAGGGCCAGGGGATAGGAAATACAGACATAATAGTTCATATCTGTGATGGCTAAGGGTACCCAAGTGAAACAAAACAACAAATATAAATAATAACCTGCAAAACCAAAGATCCAAGAGGATTGAGCCAATGGGGTCGCCAAAACTATAGTGGATATTTCCATCTGACTATGTGAAAAATCACCTACCTTAGATCAAAGGGATCGAAAGGTATAGTTTATGGTGCAAGGGAAATACTCAACCGTGACTTTCAAGCAAACAACAACAAATATTTTTATATTTTCTAATTTTCTTCTAATTAATAAAAACAAATGCAACATACCTTTATAAAGTGGGTCACTGCAACCATTTGAGGATGTAGTCCGATAACTTCCATGATCTGGTTCTCCAATTTTCTCCACCTATGGTTTTCAATGGGAACTTGAGTTAAGAAATGTATGGAGTAAACTCAACATACAATGTGGAATAATGTGGCTAAAGGTAACAGTGTGAATGAGAGTGATTTCACAATGTGTAAGAAGGGAAAGTGTGACAAAAAGTATGACTAAGACATAAAAAAGTATAACATATAAGACAAAATAAGACAAAGTATGTATGTGTTGGATTTGGTGATGGTGTTAAGGGATAAATATTGTGGGATCCTACTGCCCACAAAATCATCATTAACAGAGATGTTGTATTTGATGAAATGTCACTCATGAATTCATATTTGTAAGATGGTGAAATTAAATAGGCAAAAGAACCACGTATTTAACAAATTCAATTGTAGAATCAGTCATCTATAAGAGAGGAGGATCATGAAGTTGTTCATGAATATTCTCATGAAGATTCTCCCAAAGAAGAAGAAGAAGAAGTAGAGACAGAAAATTTCCAAGAAATTGAGGAATTGTCATAGCTATCTTTGCGAAAGTCTACACGGGTTAGAAATTTTCCAAAAACGTATGATGATTTTTGTACATCTATTGCTTTGATTACTAATGATGGAGAACCTAGTTGTTATCAAGAAGCAATGAAGGTGTCTGAAAGTGACAAGTTGAAATTAGCAATGAAAGAAGAAATGGATGCCTTGGAAAAGAATAAAACATGGGACATGGTGGAACTTCCAAAGGATAGAAAAGTTGTTTGTTGCAAGTGTGTCTACAAGTTGAAGAAAGGTGTTGATGACAAGGTTTCAAAACATAAAGAAATACTAGTGGAAAAAAGGTACTCTCAAAAGGAAGGTATTGATTTCCATGAAATATTTTCACTAGTAGTTAAGCTTGTTTCTATTCAATTAATGTTTGCATTGATTGCTTTACTTGATCCTGAGTTAGAGAAGCTAGATGTTAAAACTACATTTCTACATGGATATTTGGATGAGAACACTTACATGGAACAACCAAAAGGGTTCAATCAAAATAAGAAAGGAAGATTGGTTTGTAAGCTCAAAACTTCATTGTATGGCTTGAAGTAGTCTCTTAGGCGGTGGTACAAGAAGTTTGATTCCTTCATGGCAAGACAAAATTTTACTAGAAGTGAGTATGATCATTGCGTTTACTTTAAAAAGTTGGAAAATGGCATGTTCATTATATTGGTGTTATATGTTGATGATATGCTCATTGCAAGCATGGTTGAGATTAACAAGTTGAAGTATCAACTAGCTAGGACATTCAATATGAAGGATCTAGGAGCAACAAAACTAATCTTAGGCATGGAGATACACAGGGACAGAAAAATGGTAAGTTGTGGTTATCACAAGAGAAGTATGGAGAGAAAACACTTCATAGATTTGGTATGAATAAAGTGAAACCAATTAACATGCCTTTTCCTTCTCATTATAAACCATCTTTAGGTTTTTGTCCTAGTAATGATGAAGAAAAGTAGTAAATTTCTCGTGTACCATATGCTAATGTAGTAGGAAGTCTTATGTATTTGATGGTCTGCAATAGACTAGGAATTTCACATGTGGTTAGTGTTGTCATTAGATACATGGAAAATCTAGGAAAAGAGCATTGGACAACAATGAAATAGGTTCTTAGGTACCTCAAAGGTACAAGCAATGATTGTATCACCTTTAACGATTCAAGTGATGAAGTCTATGGTTAGGTTGATTCATATTTTGTAGGTGACTTGGACAAGAGGAGATCCACTTTAGGTTATGTATTTACTCTTCCAGGTGGTCCTATGAGTTGGATGTCAAAGATACAAGAGGTTCCTTCTTTATCCAAGGTATCAGGTAAATTTTTGTCAAGGTGGAGATTGTTGATACAGATGGCAATCGATTTCTTGAAAAGATAGGAGTTGGCATTTTTTGTGTTTAGCAATAGTTGACTTTTCCTAGTTTATGGATTTAAAATTATCCAATTTTTTATAATTTTATTTTTTGTTTCTTTAAGGTAAAAATTAGAATGAACAGTTGTATATGTCCAGTGTGTAAGTCCATAGAGGTAATAAATGATATTCAATACTTGATGTGAATCTAGAAGAGAATAATAGCTATTTGTTGCTGCAAAAAAGATTGTAATCTCCATCCTTGAATAGCAAGAAGACCGATACACTTACTTTGTGGATGTTTCCATCTCGGGGGTTTTACCACGTTAAATCTTCGTTTTCATTATTATGTGTTAGTCATTATTCTTTGTCTTATTTTGACTGATCTCTTTATTGTTTTAGCTTCCGTTATAACACGGGGATGATCACCCTCACTTGAAAAAACATGGATGGGATGGATGGATATAAACAAGATAGGTGTAAAGGAAGATATACACAACTAGTGGAAATGAAGGATGAACAATTGGAAATCGAAGAGTTATTAAAAGAGTAGGATAAAAGACAACTAAAATGCCTTGATTTTTGGCAATTTTTTAATAAAAACCGATCAAAATTGTTCTTGGAAATTGTTATTTCAGAAATTTTATAATTTCACACTTATTTGTCCTAGACTAAATCCCCAAATTTTAAACTACTTAGATCACCCAAATTACAATTTGAGCAATATTTAGTTTGTTAGATTTTGGCATGTTGGGGGCAATGATCAAATTTGAAGGGTGGGTCTTAATTTCAATTGGAAGGGAATTTATTCTCTGAGCCCTTTAGAGATGAAGGGCAATATAAATAATTGTACTTTAATGGACAAGTATAAATTAACCAAACCCTTTCACACAAAAAAATGCAAAAATCAACTATTGTTCTTTCAGTGCTTGTTGTGAAAGCATGCATGTATGTGATGGAGGGGCCTAAGTCAATTGAATCCTTCCAACTCATTGCATGTCTGAGTCTAACGATCCGCGGTTTAGATTGAAACAGAATACCAAAAGAATTTTAGTAATGGTTGATTTCAGAAAGTTATAGGTGTGAGTAGTTAAGTGCTTGTGGATCTAAAATTTGTTGTGTTTTGTACTAGTCCATGATTCACTGAATCCATAGTCACGGGTAGGAATTTAAATTATTTAATGAAACAAATTAATGTGTATAACCTCTATGTCGAGACAGTTTTCCATGCTGATGCTTGCCACTACCCTCTTTATTGTCTTACCAAAAGGCATGATAATCAGGAAGAAGACCTAAAATTATGGACTTCACCTTCAATGAATGCCTTGCAATCATATTGGTAATAACTAATTTGGTAGTGCTGAGGACAAATGTCGTGAGAAACCACAAATGTTTGGAAGGATGAAGGGAGATAACATCATGATCATGCAACTCATCAAACTGAAGACTATTCTTGAGCCAACAATTGTTTTTTTAATTTTATTAATAACCATTGTTTCTCCATATCGTGTTCCCAATGACACATCTCTATAGCAATGCATAAATCAATTTCTACACAATTTGTGATCATAGCTACATGCCATTATTTGTATTTGCATGACATCGAGTGTTCTTTATAGTTGTCATGAGTCCATGATATTCATGCAAGAAATGAATTCTTGTAGAGGATGATTTTTCAAACCTACCTTTTGAATTTCATTTTGACGAAAAAAAGGTGGACATTGGTAGCGAGGTTCACATATAAGGTAGTAGGCACAAATGTTGGAGCTCGTTTCGGGCATAGTAGTTGCTAACACATTGTCACACTTTAGATTACAGCCCCAAGTGACTCGGGAGTCAGATTAACATCTCGATGGCTAGTGACTCGTAGTCATTAATGCTTACTAGCCATCTTCAACAACTAAGCACTGAGTGCATGACATGAGTGAGTTAGTGATTATAATTTATCATATTTACAATATTTTGAATGATGAGTTGAACTTTAGAGCATAAGAGTTTCAACATCTTGAGATATTTATATGATTGGGTAATTTCAAATGTTGCTCTTCTTTTGAAATGTTGATATAAATTATACCCTTCTTTATTGGAAGGGTAAAATTCAAATTTTAAATTTTTTTTGAAGGGAAATTTTAACTTTACACTTGGGAAGGGCTGTGAAGGGTTCAATTTTGAACGTTGGTTGGGGGCACTTTGGTTGTTTTTGTTTGCATTTATACGACTCCATCAATTGTGAGATTCATGGAGACACTAACCAATTAACTTTATTGGCATTACAAGGTACATTCATTTATTTATGAGATTCAATCATTGTTATGCCATAGGGCATTTTTTGTTTGGTACATGTTATGTTTTTTTTCGTCAAACAAAGGTTGTAAGGAAATCAATAAAGTCAATTTCTTATTTATGATCTAACAAGAAAAAGGTTGTACATGAAACTAAAGTTTGTCGATTACTGTACATAGGATTGAATATCATAAAAGGTGAATTCAATAAAGTTGTTTTGTTATCAAGAGTGAGAAAAATATTGGACTGGACTATAAAGCTGGGTTTTCATTGTTTATTTTTCTACAAGTGTATATGGTGAATTCAATAAAGATGATTTTTTTATTAACTACCACAACCACATATTAAAAGTGGTTGATGTATCTCCAAGAGTTCTAATTTTACTTTCTTAATAATGGTAGTGATCGAAGTATATCAATCACTTTTAAAAATGTGGTTGTGTTTGTTGAGAACAAGTGTACGAAGAAAGATTGGTGAATTATTATTATTATTAAAAATAGAAATAGTTAATTTTTATTAAAGAAACAAATTATATATATATATATAAGTGGTTCACTATGGAAGCTCAATTTTACACCATGGCTACATCCACTCGGGAAAATATCTCATACTCGCTAGGAAAATATACATGAACTTGGGCATCATTAATCACGATAAACGAGTCACCAACCTAATATTTCATTACAGACAAGTGATACCAAGGAGCAAATTTCCCCGACGAGATTCGAACCTGGGTGAGGAGCGCAATAACCAAATCTCCCAACCACCCGAGCTACACCCAATGGGAAATACATGTATATATATGTGTGTGTGTGTGTGTGTGTGTGTATATATATATATGTATATATGTATGTATGTATATATGTATGTATGTATATATG
>LPNX010951935.1:317242-366197 GCA_001517045.1 Pseudotsuga menziesii
ATGTATGTATGTATGTATGTATGGATAGTTAGGGTTTATTTTAATGTTGACAATTTAGTGTTGACTTGAGGAACCTAGGGTTCTATAGGATTTTGATTGGATTGGGTTTCCTTTGAGGGTATGTTGATTTGTTTCTATTATATGACATAAGAGATGTTTTTAGGTAGATGTGATGTACCATCATAGTCATTTGGTTTGTCAATCAAGGGAGGATATTGTCTGAAGTAATGTTGTTTCGTGCGATATTAAGTCTATTTCTACCACTTCGCCCAAAAACATGCTAGGTGTTGATGTTTTTTCGAAAAAGGGTTTTAAGGTTTCTCTGTCGAATATAAGAGAAACCAATGTTGTTGGACTTTCTTTAGATATGAACTCTATGAATGGGAGAGTTTTAAGTAATAAGTCAGTTTTTAATGTAGTTGAAGTGTTTGTAGGTGAAAATGGTTCTTTATATGACCCAAAGGAGAGAGAAAATAAGAAAACTAGTTCTTGCGCTAATCTTTTAAAGTAAAGCATGGTAGAGAGTAGTTTGTGCTTAGGAAGGACATTACTATGAATAGAGTGGAGATACTGTATTTAAGGGTTCTAGTGGGGATACTGGAGTATGTATCAAGGAATAGAGTTGAGGTATTGAAGTGGATTAATGAAGTTTGGAAACGATTGTTAGGTTATTGCCCAAAGTTTAGCTTTCTGAAGAACGGGTGGATGTATTTTCAATTCCTTGATGAAGATGATACAATAGTGATTTTAGAGAAAACCTAGGTGATTGGGAGGGGTTTGCTGGTATAGAGAAAATGACATTCGAGATTTAATTTGCTAAAGGAAATTATTGTAGAATAAATTTATGGTTTCTTTTGCTTATTTTCCCTCTTAAGTTGTGGACCACGAATGTATTAGTGAATCTACCAAATTCACTTGGAGGTAAAAAAATCGTTCGCAGAGGATAATAGAATGGATTAGGTCTTGGTGGAGTTTGATGTGACTAAGGGTTTGATTGTTGAATTTGATATTGACTGAGGGAGTGTAATTTTGTGCAACTATTAGATTATTTGAAGGTTTCTTTTAGATGATTTTTGTTCCATAAGACTGGCCATCTAAGGAATAAGTGTTCGGTTTTGCGGGTGGATCTTCAGAAAAATGTGATAATGTGTTAAAAGAGGTGAATCCTTATTTGGAATTGAAAGTGAGTAAAGGTTGTGGGAGGATAAAAAATATGTGGCATCTAAAGAGAATCTGCTTCGGTCCACTGCTGTCGACTTCGTGACTTTTCTAGGTAAGTTAGAGACTCTATTTCCTTAATTCTATAGTTTGTTTTTTATAAAGAACTTAATTTTCTAAAGGAGGTTGAGAAAATAAACAGTTTTAAAATTTTGTTTGGGGTTTCTATCCCTATGAATAATGCTATCCCTTGTTTGGAGTCCATTCCTATCCCTCTTTTGACTTTGGTTCCATAATCTATTAGGGGTTTGGTTTCTCTCTGGTTGTCAAAACATGGATTTTATTAATTAATATCCATACTCAACATGATTAATTAATAAAATCCATGTTTGACTATGATTGAGAATGTTTGACCATGGTTATTTATAGTTGACTTTTGATGACTATGTTTCACCATGGTTGGATATGGTTGACTAATGTTTGGGAAGGTTTGATATGGATTACTTGTGATTTTTTACTATCAGTGACTTTAGTTGAATATGTTGACTGTAGTAATATTGTTGACCTTGGAACCATCACTTAAAATTAATTAAAATTGGTGTATTATTATTTAATATTGACCATGATTGGCTATGAGTGATCATGTTCGATTATGTTTGTCTATGGTTGAGTTTGGTTGGTTATGCTTGACCATGATTTATCATATGTTACTATGGTTAACTATGATTAAATTAGATCAACCATGGTTTACTATGGTTAAATATGTTTAAATAATATTGACCATGGTTGAGCATGCTTGATCTTGATCAATTTTTTGTTGAATATGTTTGACTTTGGTTAGCTATATTTGACTACAGTTGATTTGGTTGACTAGGATTAACTGTAGTTAACCATGGTTGTCTATGATTTCTCGTGGTTAATAATAATTAACTATAATTGACATTTAGTTGATGATTGGATATAGTTGAGAATGTTTAGATATGTTTGATTATGATTCAACATATTTGACCAGTGTCGATCATGTTTGACATGATGAACATTAGTTAAACATGGTTGACCATGTTTATTTATGATTAAACATATTTGTTTGTGGTTGACTATCGATAAACATGTTTGACTATGAATAATCATGTTAGGATATGGTCAACCATGTTTGACAATGGTTAACCATGATTTGGTGATGTTTGACCATGGTTAAATCCACATTGTAGCATGTCCACGTTTCATTATGGTTGAGCATGTTTAACCATAGTTCTTTATGGTTGACTTGGATGAAGATGGTTGAATAAGTTTGTGATGTTTAATCATGTATTACATGTGTTTTTTTACTATGGGTGACTTTAGTTGAATATTTTTTACTATACTAGTATTGTTAACCATGGAACCATGGTTGAGCATAGTTAACCATGGTATACTATTAATGGCCATGGCTGACTATGGTTGTTCATATTTGATTATGTTTTTCCATGGTTGATTTTTGTTTGTGTATAGTTGGCCATGGTTGATCATGTGTTATTATGGTTGATTATGATTAACTTATGTGTGGTTGACTATAATTGACTATGCTTGAATAATATTGACCTTGGTTGACCATGTTCAATTTTTCTTGACTTTACTTGTATATGTTTGACTTTGTTTGGTCATGTTTGATTATGATTAATGTTGTTAACCATAGTTAAAATTTTCTAACCATGCTTGACTATGGTTGACTATGATTGACAATGGTTAATAATGGTTAACCATAGTTGACATTTAGGTTACCATGATTGAAAATAATTGAGAATGTTTAATAATATTTGATTATGATTCAACATGGTTGACCATGGTTGATCATGTTTGACATAATGGACATCAATTAAACTTGGTTGATCGTTTTTGTTTATGGTTGACCATTTTTGTTTTTGTTTGACTAATATTGACTATAAGTGACCATGTTTGATTTTCGTCTTCTTTTGCTTAAGTAAATTTGACTTAGGTTGTCTCAGATTAACTTAAGTCAACCATGATTAATTATGATTGACTAAGTTTTTATAATATTGACCTTTGCTGACCATGCACAATTTTGATATACTTTTCTTTAATATGTTAAAGGGTTGGTTATGTTTGAATATGATCGATGTTGTTAACCATGGATAGCTGTAGCTAGCCATGGTTGACTATGGTTGACCATGGTTAATAATCATTAACTATAGTTAACATTTAGTTGACAATGATTGACTATAGTTGATAATATTTGAAAATGCATGATTATGATTAAACATGTTTGACATGGTAGACATTAGTGAAATGTTGTTAACCATGGTTGACCATTTTGATTTTGGCCTAATTTTTGTTGAATATGTTTGAATTTGGATGCCTATGATTAAATTAGGGAAACCATGGTTGACTATGTTTGAATAACATTGACCTTTGTTGACCATGTTTACTTTTTGTCAATTTTACTTTAATATGTTTGAATTTGGTTGGTTATGTTTAATTATAACCAATGTTGTTGACCATGGATAACTATATATAACCATGGTTGTCTATGGTTGACCATGGTTAATATTGGTTAACTATAGTTCACATTTAATTACCATGATTGGCAATAGTTGAGAATGTTTAGAAATGTTTGATTGTGTTTTAACATGTTCAACCATGGTTGATCATGTTTGACATGGTGGACATTGGTTAAATTTGGTTGACCATGGATGACCATTTTTGTTTTCTGTTTTACTAAAATTGACCATAGTTTACAATGTTTGATTTTGGTCGACTTTTTCTTGAATATGTTTGACTTTGTTTAGGGATATATTTAACTATGGTTGATTTGGTTGACCTTATTTGATCATGGTTAATAATGGCTAACTATATATGACATTTAGTTGACCATGATTGACTATAGTTGAGAATGTTTGGATATTTGATTATGATTCAATATGTTTGACCATGGTTGATCATGTTTAACATGGTGGACATTAGTCAAAATTGGTTGACCATGGTTGACCATGTTTGTTTGTGGTTGATTATGGATAAATATGTTTGATTATGGATAACTACGTTAGACTATTGTAAAAAATGTTTGAGTATTGTTGAACATGGTTTGGCTATGTTTGACCATGGTTGTTCATATATGACCATGTTTGACTATGTATAAGCATGTTTGACCACAATTCTCTATGGTTGACTTGGTTTACTATGTTTCACCATGGTTGAAGAAGGTTGATTAGTATTCCTGATGTTTGACCATGGATTACTTGTGATGTTTGACTATGGGTAAATTTGGTTGAATATGGTTGACTCTAGTAATAATGTTTACCATGCAACCATTGTCGAGCATAGTTAACCATGGTTTACTCTTGTTTACCATGGCTAATTATGGCGAATCATATTCGATTATGTTTATCCATGGCTAAGTTTGCTCGAGTACAGTTGAGCATGGTTGATCATGCGTTAATATGGTTGACTATGATTAAATTACATAAGCCATGATTTACTATGGTTGATTATGTGACCATGATTGAGCATGTTTGATTTCGGTTGACTTTTTCTTGAATATGTTTGACTATGATTCATTATATTTTATTATGGTTTATTCTTTAAAATAGTTTATTGTTAAAATTATTAAAAAATGTGCCATTATATTTAGGTGTTTTTAAAGATAATTGATGAACTAAGTGAAAATTGAACCATTTTAATAAATATTTTATGGGTTTAAAAAATGGATAAAATTTTGTTGTAAATTATAATAACAGTTATTTGATAGAAATTTTTAACCATAAAATTTTATAAGAAGTTTATTGGTATTCTATATCTTATTATTTGCATATGAGGTTTCTTCAAAGGTTAATATGGGAGAGATGTTGTCATATACACAATGACAAGAAAAAATAAATAATGTTATTAAATAACATATAATAAATTCAAATCCATTATATATGTATTGTATAGCTTTAGCTTGTGTATAATTATACCATACCTGCCTTTGTCATGAAATATTTACATCAAATATGATAATATCATTATGGAAGATATTTAATGAAATGGAAAAAAAAGTTAAAGGAGAAAACATACAAAATTATTATATATTCAAGATAATTATTCTATCAATATATGTTATAGAAAGAAAATAATATGCTTTTTTATTATTATTGATACAATTCTTTCCATAAATTATTATTATTATTTTAACAGAAATGGGTAGAATTTTATATTATCAAAAAGCTTAAATGTAGAAGTACATCAAACCTTTCATTTAGATAAAATTCCACTGCAAACATCACTACAAAGTTGGAATGCTCCACATTGTCTGTAAACTGGAAAACAAGAAGAAAATATATGGTCCTAATAGCTCTATGCAGAAATATACAGACAAGTTGTCCCAAAAGCAGACAAAAAAACATCTCCTAAAACCTGAATATTTTCCTAGGGAGGTCCTTAGTCCTATTCCATTAACAGTGTTCTGGTTGGATTCCACCTCTTTCCAAACTTGGGATTCAAACACCATCATTCCAAGCTGAATTTCCACTTGAATTAGCTTGTTCAAGAGCTCCTGAATGACTTGAGAGTGCTCCTGGCTGCGGCTATTTGCAACCTCAGCTTGTTCCATTTGGACCACTCTAGTTTCATGAATTCCTTCCTCCAATTTATCTATGCGTTCTTCCATCTCATCTCTAAACTAAAGAAATAGACGTTTATGTGATTTTACGCCTTCCTTTATCCTACGCATACGACGACCCATGAATTCCATTTCATGTTTTGGGTAACAAGCACAGCTTTCATTGCTGGAGTCCATACACTTTGACACGCTGACTGAGTATAGAGCCTCTTTGTATCCAAAAATATCATTATGAGCGTAGTGTTGAAGGAGAAATAATAAAGCATGATACAAGATAGTAGAGGCAATAATCCTATTCTTGCATCCATTCCATATAATTAGATGGACACATGCACTAGAATGATTACTAGTCCCCCAAATCCATTCACACATTTCCATGATGAGGTTTGTAATCACTAGGGCATGATTAAAATTTCCAAAATCCTTGCTTCTCTTATCTAAGCCTCTCTTACCGTCATCAAGACTACGAAACGATGTACTACCTAGACAGAGGAGGTGTTGTAGGATCAGAACTCTGGGTAGACCTATCAATTCGACACACTCTAAAGACATGCTCCATCTCCCATCTCATTCTTTCGTTAAACAAGAATTGTAATGCCACCTTCCCAAAATGAGACTCCACATGTCAGGAAATCCACCATTCAACAGGGAGAGGATGAGGCTCCCTTTAGGGAAGTGGGTCCCGCTAGAAAACATGTTCGTTTAGAAAGAGGGTATTAGGTTCCAAGGCCACCGCTCTATTTGTGGCATGATCAAGTTCCTTGTTGTTATTACCGAGCACATGAAAAAAAATAAGTTTATGGAATTTAGAAGATAAATCTTGGATTTCGAGAACTATTTGCTTTAACTAGATGACCTTCATGATGGATTTTCTCACCATAAGACTAATGAGACTTTGTGAGACTCCTATGACCCTTGGCTACATTATTCATTTTTTCTAGAGTTGTCAGAGTCCTTGAAGAAGTGCCAAATATTTTTCTTGGTTATTTGTAGGACTACCTAATCCCCAAGCATACCATAAATCAATTAATCCATCGAGACTGAAGATAATCCCTCCCCCTCCTGCCACCCCTACAAATTATTAAAATTATTACTACTAAGAGAGTAGAGAAATAAAATGAGTATATATATATATATATATATATATGTGAAGAGTAGAACTGATAATTAGGTTTATATAATGAGGGGAAGGGTGGTCTATGGTTTTCTACAGTTTTCTTCAGAGGAATGAGGCGGTCTTGAGGAGAAGCCCTTGGGGGATAAAGGGAGGCCCTGACAGGTAAAACATGGGTTTACCATTTTCTATTTTACTATTTTTACTGCTTCCAGCATGGATCCCAGAGGAAATAGTGGTGAAGACAAGGAACTCTTGGACTTCACGGAGGACCCATGGTAGGAGTTCTCCATTTTCTCCACACCATAACTCACTGCGGTTGCATCTTTGGCTACAGTCCAAGATAGGATGGAACAGTTGCTAGCTGGAAATGAAGCTAGGGTTTTTGGGATTTTTGCACATCTTTCATAACACCTACCATCTGATGATGAAGATAGTTTTATGGGGCATTTAGCAGTTGGTTAGTTAGATCCATCGCTCGGAGGTTTACCCTACACTCTCTTTCCAGCAGGTATACCTACAACTCCTTTGTAGACAGTAGATGCCATAATCATACACAGTGAACCCTTCGCAATAGTTCCTCCAGAAAATTTAGTACAAACTGAACAAGGGTTTCTCAGCCAGCTCGATTTACTGGAAGTGGGATGGTTGGGATCTATACCCACCTTCGATGAACAAACCCCCATCTATCCTATGGATTTTGCACATAGCCTAGAAGGCTTCATTTATTCCTTCTTCCAACCCAGAAACTTCAACGGATCCTCACCTGATTCCAGCTCAGGACACAACAAAAGGGACATAAGAGAGGGCCTGGTTGACAAAATCCCTAGGGAATGAAAAAGTGGCAACAAAAAGTGAAAGAATCGGTGCCTAAACCCTAGTGGAGGACCACTAAATGTAGTTTGTGGGGTTGATATTTCAATTGCTAAAGCAAGGGAGATGGAAAAAGTTTCCCTAGCTGGAAAAATCAGAGGTTGAAACCAAACCTAGGAGGAAATGGGGAATTGGGTCTGAAGAAATTGGACTGAGCTATTGAGATACGAACATAAAATCACACCATTGGCCAAGGTCTGGTTTGGTTTCCAATTTAAATGCAAGGATGAATCTAAGAGGATCCTAGGACAAGTTCAGAACTTTGGTGTGACCCATTTTAAGCTCAAGAAATGGACCCCTTTGTTTGATGCAAACACCAAAATGTTGGATACCATATCGGTATGGGTGTAGCTACCAAGACATAGGAAAGGCATTGGGGACCTTCATAGAGGCAAATCTCTCTTTATTACAAACAAAACACATAATGGTGGCAATAATTCTAGTGTCCCTGAATATACGAACCAACCTCAGGGATCACATCAACCTGATATGGGGCCCGAAAATAAGGAAACAATTGCTGGATTATGAAGGGATTCCCTTCATGTGCCACAAATGTCATGATATAGGGAATTTAGCAAAGAAATTCCCTCTATCCATGTCCTCAACCCTCATGAGGAAGAGATGGATCTCTAAGGAAACCGAGACTCCATTTTTAGAAGGGAAAGTGGCAAGACAGGAAGAAGAAGCCATCCATATAGCAGTAAAGGCACCAGGCCAGCATATAGGGGAAAATGAGGAACAAGCAACATGGCCTCTTCTCCTGGGTCTACTCCTCTAATTCAGGAAGAACCTCAACACCATACTGGTATGCTCCCTTTTCCATTTTTCAATGATCAATTAAATGATTTACAGTTAATTGATAAAACATCTCCCACCCACGGTGAATATGAATGCCCACCCCTATCACCTCCATCCACCTCCCCCTATCCCCTACTATCTAGGCCTCCACTCCCTTTGGAGGTTCCTAGATATTCTATCAGTCAGCTCCCTTAGATTCTCCCTCCACTTCCTCAATACGGTTATGCCTCCGGTCAAGGGATATTTTGAAGGTCCCGATAGCTCCACTCCTCGGACTTGGCACAAATCCTACCTTCCCTGCAAAAGGAAAAGGGATGGGAATACCATCACATATCTTCACAGCCAAGCAAAAAGTGATTAGGGATCTGGAAAACGAAAGGAAAAAAACCCTCTTTGGGGCACTTAAATTAGTGCAAGCCCTGGAAGGGGTTCCAAAATGAAACTTCTCTCCCTTAATTGTAGGGGTCTGGAAAGTACCCAAAAAAAAATTCCCTAAAGAGGATTCTTTCAATCCACAAACAGAATGTCATCCTCCTCTAGGTGATGTTAGGGTTAGAGATGGAAGTGACAAGGTTTTTTACCATAACTTCTTCTTTCTACACTTTCATAGCTCAGAGTGCAAGAGGACACTCTGGTGGGATAGCAATAGGTTGGAATCAGTTCACACTATGCTGCAAAATCTCTTGGGAAGGCCCCTACGACATAGGGATCCAGCTCAATTGGGTTGAGGAAAATATAACTCTAAAAATTTATGGGCCCTACAACAACAGAGTGGAGTTCTGAGAAACTTTGAAAAACTCCAACATCATTCGAAAGGAAAATATGATTATTGGGGGAGACCTGAATTTTACATTAGGAGTGCATGAAATTTGGGACATAAGGAAGAGAAAGGACACTTTGGCCTCCTTCTTTAGCAACCTCCTCCATAACTTGAAGATGGTTGACCTACATCCCCAAAATCTCAAACGTTCTTGGACAAACAGAAGGATGGGAGAGGAATGGATTGCAAAAAGGTTAGACATATTCCTGTTGGAAGAAAATATCCTAGAGAAAGATTTGATGTTCAAACAATGGGTGGACTTAGGAGCAGATTCAAACCACCTTCCCATCTGTCTGGAAATTCAAAAAAACCCAAGAAAACTAGCCAACCCCTTCAAAATTTGCTCTTCTTGGCTAAAAACAGAATAGGTTATACAGATTATCCAAAACATCTGGATACCTTTTCAAGCAGAGGAAGGAACACACGTTGCTATCCATTTTTCACAAAATATTTTCCTCATAAAAAAATTTTTAAAAGAGTGTACTTGAAACAAAAAGATAATGGATGATCAAGGAATCATTCAGATCGAGTAAGACTTGGAAGAGATTCAAAATTCTGATGGGGGAGGGTTTTTCTCTAAGGAAGACAAGGAGAGATTGATCACTCTAAAATCTAACAGAAATAAGATTTTGAAGGAAAGATAGGAGGTATTGAGGCTGAAAAGCAAAGCCATCTGGATGGAATCCGAATATGACTACCAAATTCTTTCAATCATTTGGAAAAGGAATAAAACAACAAAATACCATTTGGGAGCTAAGGAAATCCAACAACAAGGTAGCCTTCTATTTTGAATACCTAACCGAGACAGGGAAGTCTTACTTTGAGAACTTGTTCAAAGCAGACCAACAAGCAACAATTGTTGAGGAAATTCAAATATCATAATTCTTTCCTAAAAGTATCCCAGAGGAAGATAACTCAGACCTGATGGAGGAAGTGACAGAAGTGTAGGTGAAAGCAACTTTGCATAACTTTCAAAAGGACAAAATATCGGGACCAGATAAATAAACTGTGGAATTCTTCCTAGATGCCTATGACATCATTGGTCCTGAAATCTTCCATCTAGTGGAAGAAACGAGGATAAACGACCTTTTACATCCCCCCCTCAACTCAACATTTTTAGGTCTTATCCCGAATAAAGATAATCCAACGATAAAGCTAGAGCTTAAAATTCAATATTAAGTAATGACAAAAAAACATTGATATAGGGTGGTGGATTATAATAAACATGAAATTCAGTGTGTGAGTGGACTATATATATGCATGATTGCATATGGAAACAAAACAAAAAAAAGCATCTTATATGGACTATAGTTATGAATATAATATATTTATGAATGAGTGCATATGAATAATAAAGAAAATAGTGCATTTGTGGACTATAGGTACGAATATAGTATATTTATGAATGAGTGCATATGAAAACAAGAAGGAGAGGAGTATGTCAAAGGTGACCCACTCAAGCTTCTGGACTTTGAATATGGACACCAAGTCATTTCATCTTTTCAGCAAGAATGTGTTATTGCGATGCAATATTTAATATTTTTCAATTCACTGTACAATCAAAGGGACCATGTGTCAAAGCGCAAACACAAAGAAATTGACTGACGATCCAATTTAATTTAAAGAGTATATAGGAAGAGCTCCCTCTCAACTCAACATTTTTACGTCTTATCCCGAATAAAGATAATCCAAACAATCTAGAAGACTACAGTCCCATATCCCTATGCAACATCACATACAAGGTGGTCACAAAGATAATTGCACAAAGGCTCAAAATGATCCTCTCAAAGCTTATTTGAAAGGAGTGGTTTGGATTTTTGGAAGATAGACATATACATGAAGCTATTGGAGTAGCCCAAAAAGGCCTTCAGAGTGCCAAAGTCTAAAAGTCCAAGGGAGCAATCTTAAAAATCGACCTATCCAAGGATTTCGACAGCGTTAGTTGGCTATATCTCATATTGCTCCTTACTCACTCGGGATTTAGCTATTCCTTTATAAAATATTTTTTTTCTTGTATCACAATAGCTTCCTTTTCTATCCTCATCAATGGAGCATCCTCCCCTTTCTTTCACTCAGAAAGAGGCAGTCCTCAAGGATTCCCACTCTCCCCCCTTCTCTTTCTGCTAGTTGCAGAAGGGTTAAGTAGAGCCTTATTGGATGCAAAAAGAAGAGGTTTGTTTGATAGAATCAAGGTAGTTGCTAAACTAAACATCACACATCTTCTGTTCATAGATGACATACTTATCTTTTGTAATGGATCTCTCAAGGAAGGCAGAAAAACTATCAGAAATCTTGCTTCTTTTATGTAAATCAACATGAATGCAGATCAACTCTAGGAAATCCACAATCACTGCTTTCAATCTAGAAGAAGATATCACAAGAGATTTGCTGGAAAATTTCCCTTACATGCATTATACCATGGATGAAGGTCTTAAATATCTAGGCTTCAGGATTAAACCAAATTGTTACAGGAAGGAAGACTGGAACTGGATTTCGGCAAAACTCAAACACAGAGTAAGCATCTAGTGCAATAGATGGTTTTCGTGAGAAGGTGGGCTTATTTTGGTCAAATCGGTACTAGAGGACATTCCATTTTATTGGATAGATCTTGCATGGATTAGAAAATCAATATTGGAAAAATACAAAAGAATTTGCTCAAAATTCCTATGGATATGAAATAAGGAACAAAGAGTTCTTCCATGGGTAAAATGGGGCCAAATTGCTAGACCTAAAGAGATGGGAGGGTGGGGACTCAAAAAGTCCATTTTTTTTGCAAAAACACTAGCGGAAAAAGTGGGATGGAGGCTTATCTCAACTTACGGCCTTTGGACATAAGTGATTACTAATAAATACATTTCCCTGTTGCCTCTAGTGGACTGGATTAGAGACTCTGCCTTCACTAATGCTCCAAATGGCTCGATTATTTAGAAGGATATGTGTAATTATTTCCCTCTCATTCATAGTGGACTAGGCTGGAAAATTGGGAATGGAGAAATTGTTAGAATAGGGGCAAATCCATGTCCAGGAAGTCAACAAATCCATATTCTTCCAAGACTTATTGTCTTCTATTACAACAAAAAGGTTTCTTCCACCTTAATCAAGTGGTGGATCTTGCCTCGACAAGCATCTAGAATCAAGGATGGATGGGAATACATGATCTAGAGATTCCAGACATTTGGTGTGGGGATTGGAATAGTTATATCACAACATTTCCCTCCTCCCACATACGACTCATAAATTCACAAGATGAATTGGTTTGGGAACATTCAAAGCACAGACAATACATCCCAAAAACATGATATCAGCAGATCTATTCAAACCTCTTTCAAGAGGAACCAAAGTGGTGGAAATTGGCATTATGGAAGATAAAATTCCCTCTGAAGGAAAGAATCTTTATGTGGTGCATACTAGCAAATAGAATCCCAAGTTGGGATAGGATTAAAAAATGATCCTTGGCAGGGTCGGGTTGGTGCTCACTATGAAAGGACAATGAAGAGAGCACAAACCACCTCTTTCTAACCTACAACTTATCTACACAAGTCTTTCTGCACTCACAAACTCTTTCAAATCTCAAATTCAATTAGACAAGCCCCTCGGTAGAAGAAGCTTGGAAAGCTTGGTCCTCCAACCCCCTGAATGCTCAGTTTAAATCCCTCCCACTTCTCCATATATGGGGAATTCGGCTAGCCTGGAACAACACCAACTTCTTAGAAAAGGCTTCCTCCCCTGAAGCGGTAGCTAAATAGGGCCTAGAAATTCTCTCCTTCTTTCCGCAAACCAAAGATCATCCAGCTCCAAGGATCATCACAGAAGAACTGATTGACCAATCTTATCCTTGGGATTATTTTGATGGGGCTTCACAAGATAATAAAAGTAGGGGAGGGGCTACTCTCTTCCTCAATCATTCTCACCATTTTCATATTCAAATGGGCCTAGGAAATGGGACACAAATTTTTGTAGAACTAATGGCTCTAAAGCTGCTTATTTGTTTTTCTATTGAAAGAGGTAGTAGAAGAATTCAGATTTTGGAGACTCATTAGTAGTAATAAATTGGATAAACAAAGTTCAAAAATGTCGAAACATAGCTCTCATTTCTCTATATGAAGAAGTTTACAGACTTCTAACAAATCTTGATGTCATCACATGCCTTCATGTTTACAGGGAAAGGAATGCTGAAACATACATGATTTCCAAAGAAGGGCTAAATCTATAGACTGGCACGTGGAAATTTTTGGAACTAAGAGATGCAAAGGTATATGAATTCTATCATAGATGATTCATTGAACCACAACCAAGGATGGGAAGCACTTAAATCACACATAGTGGATTTTATTTGATAGATCATAATTTTTTGGCATTGACTTTGAATTGAAACAGTTTCTCAAGCTCTTTTTTGGATGGATTATTCCACAAGGGATAGAAGCGAAGATGGGGTTTTGCGCATTTCAAATGAAAAGTTGCAGCCGATTCAAGAACAATTTTTCTCCAAACAGGATACATATGTTATATATAGAACACAGTCTATGTTTTGATGTAATGCTACAAGACAATAGTAAACAGAACATACTTGTATGTACTTTTTATCTGATCAATATGAATTTTTTTTTTCATTGGAAATATATATATATATGTGTGTGTGTGTGTGTGTGTGTGTGTGTGTGTGCCTAATGGTACAGACTAAGTGGGCATAACGATAAAGCATGAGTGGGCCTAATGGTTAAGAAAATGTGTTTCCTCCTAGGAGGTCATGGGTTCAAATATGAAAGGGGGGTATGTTATGTAAACATCTGTAAACTTTAGCAGTTAAATCTTTGCATAGATGGGGGGTCCCTTCAAATTGGTGTCTAGCTTTACTATGACCTTAAAATGAGATTATTATTGTTATTGTTATTATTATATGAAATAATAAAAATAGATCTTAAAAAACATAATGTAAGGTCGAAAGTTACTTATGAGCTAATTTTTGAGGTTTGTTTCCCAAAAAAATATTGGTCATTTTCCCTTTTTTTTAATATGATTCGCCCAAATTTTATAGGTTTAAAATTTTCTACTTTAAAAATAGTAAAAATTGTCCAAAATTTGTTTAAAACCTTAAGAAATTTGAATGTTATTTTAATAATATTGCTAAACAATTTATGATTGGAAAATCGATAACTAACAAGATTCCACAAAATTTCTACATTTAAAAAAAAAGTTATGAATTCTTCAATTTTTAAAACTCAAACCTTAAAACATATTAAATTAATATAACAATAAAATACTTTTTAATTAAAAATATTTTTAAAAAAATTACATTATGATTATATTTTTTTAACTAAGAAAATATATCTATTTCAATTTTTTTTTTTAAGAATTTATGGTTAAATATTTACAAAATATTATCATGTGATAACTAATTATTAATTTTTAAAATGTGTGACACATTAATCATAAACACATAAGGTAACTAAAATAATGACGGTTTTAAAATGTGTTATACGTTAATCATAAATAGATAAGGTAACTAAAATATAGACGAGATTTCTTTGGTATTGCTACCACGTTGGTGGTTTTAAAGAAGGAATAGACGAGCTCTAAGTGAAGGTGAGGTTAGAATTTATGATCGTTTTTTTATTAATAATAAGAGCTATGAGGTGGTAATGTCATTGTATTTGTTAATAATTATTGTTATTAAATAAAAGCTATAGAAATGGAAACTATTGTTACTAGACAAAAGCTTAGGCATAGACAAACCTAAGTTAGTGTGTGCTAACGTATCTAGCATAACCTTCCTTATCCTATCATAATCTAAAACTTCCTACCCAAATATAACCCACCATATCCCAACTTGTTTAGCCTAACCCGACCTTCACATAACGTACAATATTATAACCTACCTTAGCCAAACCTACTTTATCCTTTTTAAACATATCTTATCTTAGCGTAGTCTAATGTAATTAATCCCAACTTAACCCATACCTACTTCTTCTAGTCAAATGCTATATCATATCTTAGCCTAAGCTAATCTAACTTATCCTAAACTAGATATTTGAAAGAGACAAAACAATATAAAAAAGAGCTTAACATTGATTACATATAACACAATAATACAACAAAAAATTCATACATTTTATGACATAGAAAACAATAAATAGGTGTAGATAGATACAACCATTAAAAAAACAATAAATAGATGTAGTATGTTTGTTTTGGGCAACCTTCTAAATAAGCTATTAAGCCATATGCAATTATTATTTTTAATTTTTGAAATTGTCAATGATAAAAATTGGGGAATAGGCTAGTAAGACTATGAATACACTCTAGTATGTTTGTTTAGGTCAACTTAGACTTTTACAAATATGTTACCATGAAACACATCATTCCTTAATAAACAAATTACATTAATAATTTTAGAAAGCGCAGTCTTACTGACCTTTTCATGTGATAACTTGGCCTGCAGTAGAGGTTGGCATTTTACTTGAAGGGTTGAGCTGATCCTCAAATGGTTTCTTTTGCGCCTGAGCACTGAAAATTGATTGAACACTTAAATGGATTATCATTCCATTAATAAATAAAACCTGTGAATAAGAAACAAGATCAAAAGTCAAGCAAAGACCATATATATAGAGTCTTTCAGTTGTGTACTTGCCAAATATTAACCAACTCCACTCCTCTAGTCCGTCCCGTCTACGTGAAAAGGTTGACCAGTTCTTCGAGGTGCTAGGATTTGCATAAGTGGTTTTAAGCCAGTCGTAGTATATTCGGTTGAAGACGCTCCACCGTCAATGTTGATAGGAAACCCCACAAACTCGAAACGAAAGAATTTGCCGACACAGGTGTTTCCTTCATGAGATAGGGAGTACAATTAATTGAATGCTTTAAGGGCGCGTGATAAATCTTCGAGAGTCGTTCACACATGACTAAGCAGCTGAAGCAGAAGGACCATGATGCATGCTCCGCCACCAACGATGGGGAGGGAAAATACGAGGCTGACGTCAACAAAATTTAAACCAATCACAGTTTTAATAATTAATTTTTTTTTTAAATTAAAACTTTTTTGTAACTTTTAAAAACATTAGCCAACATAAATTAATTAAAATAGATTTAATTCAACTGCACCATCTATATATGTCACCATGCGGTGACATAATAATAATAATAATAATAATTATTATTATTATAATATGTAAGTATTATGGAATAATATAGGATTATCAATAGTTTTTGAATTAATATTATTTATAAAAAAATTATTTGTTATTTATCTATGAATAAGTAGTTTTTAGGATTTTTAGTTTCTAAGATAGTTAGGTCTTAGGCATTGATAATAATATTTTGCTTTATTATTCCTCGGTGTTAGTTATTATTAATAATAATTTAAATTATTATTTTGAGATTAATTCATGGTTAGGTTCTAAGTATTATGAGTAATATTAGGTTTTAGATATTAAAATGTTTAGATTATATTAATCCTTATCTATTATTATTATTATTAAAGGTAAGATAATATAATTTAATTTTAGATATCACATGTATAATAATTTCTTAGGTAGTGTTTTTTTTTTAAAATAAAAAGTGTATTACTACTTAAAAACGAAATACACATAAATTGTCAAAAACAGGTAGGCCCTGACAAGCCCACCATCGGAATTACCCATCCCAATTACATTCCAAAATCCTCCACCTATCCCACCCATGAGTCGGGAGAGTTCCCTCTATGGAGATCTCAATCCCAGTCTTACTTACAGAGCCTAGCTTCCGATATACTTGTAACATAAGATAGCATATAAGAACTAGAAAAACCAAATAGACAAACAACTACAGAAACTTAAGGGCCGATGACACAACCTCTTGATAACAGACAAAACAGCCTCACACCTCAGGGCAGCATCTAGGAGACTTGAGCCCAGGTCTCTGACAGACTGCACCCTCCCGCCTGCTGCATTGCCTCCGTAGCACTCCCCATAGGAGGGGCTCCAACAGTCCTCCCTCTTGCGAATCGCCCATACCCGCCCGTCGCATGCTGCTCCATTTCTGGGTGATACAGCGCAATCCCCATGCAGGATGCAATCTGGTCTACCTTCCTGTGCATGAGGTGGCAGTCCGCACTGAGGGCTTCGACTTTGCTGAGAATCTTGCTGCATTCCACATTATGCTCCTTCCAAGCTCTAATGGGTTCCTCATCTCCCTCCCTTTTTGCCAGCATTGCCTCAAGCTGCTCACTAATTATGGGCACGGATTTGATGTTCGCCTGGGAGACAAGGTTCATGAGAACCCAATAGATCATCACCAAGAAATCATGAGCCGATGCTCTCCCCACCGTAGACCTGGGGTCGGAGACCCACCCATCCACCTCCTCTCGAACTTCCTCTATTGGTTTCGATTTAACCTACTCCCAGAGGGTCTTCTCCATGTTTTCCATGGCAAGCTTAGAGATAAGTGGGATGCGATCCTTAAACGCCTCCGCAGCAACCTGAGCCTGCAATTGAGCCTGGGTCACCGCCCTCTTCCCTTTACCACCGGAGTCTTCTCCTTTGCCCCTGTGGCCACTCCCACCCTCACTTCCTCGAGTCGGAGCCATTTCCTTAAGCTCAGCTTTATTCTTCATTCTAACAAACACTCCGTCACCTTTTCCCGTCTCCCTAATTACACTTAACCAATAGGCCTAGTGCACTCTATCTAGAACATATGTGTCGTTCATGGCTATCCTATCCCAATTAAAAAGGATAACTCCCATGATTGAATTAGCGTCTTTGTCACGGATCATAATAACCCTGGTCCGACCACCACCCTAATTCGTACCTTGCCTGAGGATCCTCGGTGGAGTCTTCATCACTATTGCATCACCTAACCGATCGTGAATAGTACTACCTATCTCCTCCATTAAACTCTTGTACTTGAACTTAGAGATAAGGGAGAAGCTCTTCGATTGCCTCTATCCAAGACCACCTGCTTAGCGCATGTTAACAGAGGTGACCCATGGGAGGATCTTGCCGCCACCTCCCCCCTCCATGTTCCACATTCATATGATCCTACCTCTGCCCTCTGTCACCCCCATCATGATCCGCGAGATGACGGCAGCAAGGCAACCACTGTTCTCCCTCAAAATCTTCAAGTCATCCCCACTTGAGATCCCTGACGTCAGCGACCCCAACGTTGGCCATTAAGTCTGCCACCCTGTTAGCCTCTTTCTTGACATGGTGAAAGGACAACGCCAAAAAATCCAAAATCAGAACTCGGAGGCCCACCATTCTCCCTGCCAGGTGCCAACTGGATGCCACTTTCTCTGTTGACCTCCCGTTTGCAGCTGTTGAGCCATGTAGATGAGAATTTAGGAGTCCCCTTCTATTATCGTTGGGATCCAGCCATTTCAGACGACAAGATGGATGCTGTGGATCATCCCCTCTAGCTCTGTCAAGTTGTTGGTGTCGAAGCCTATATTCCCATGAAAAACCTGTAAAATTTCCCCTTATGGTCTTGGCAGGCCCCTCAAAATCCTGCCATTCTAGGATTTCCCTTAGCCGCCCCATCAAAGTTAACCTTGAAAACTTGAAGTGCGGGGGGAGACCAGGACGAAGGGCTCTCCGCTCTGCAGACCTTGGGTTTCCGAGGGAGGTCGCTTATGACCTCCTTATCTAGGCCCCATCCCTCTACAACTGATTTTTCCCAACCGATAAACTCTTTATCCTCATTTGACCACTACATGCTGCAAATACTCTCCAGCAAGTTGGAGTAAATGGTTTTCCAAGATGCCTCTATAGACCGTTCTCGATGTCAAAAAATCCTGCTGTTCTGCTCCTTCAAAGTAACCTAGAGAACCATTCTAAGGAAAGCAAGCCATAGAAAGCTAAGAAGATTATTCTTGAAGGCCTTCGGGTTCCAATCCCTAAGGGTCTGAGCCGGTTTCCCTCTGGATCTATTACTTCTTCAAAACATTAGGGCTCCTTTATCCCATAATTCGGCCGCATATGGACACACATCCAGGAGATGGCTTATGGTTTCCTCCTGGATGGCACACAAGACACACCTAGATGGTCCCAGGATCCCTCTTCACGTCAATTTCTCCCCTATTAGAATCCTCCCTCGCACTACAAACCAGCAGAAGATGGCCACCTTTGGCCATGGGTTGGATGTCCAGACCTTTGCCCAAATCTCATCATCCTCCACCTGTCCTCTAATCTTGATGTTATAGGCTTCCTTGATGTTGAACATGCCCTTCTGGGAGTAACACCATCTAAGCCTATCAACCCCTTCCTTAACTCTGATGATGCAGGCATTGAGTTCCTCCTCCAGGGATTTGATGTCTGCTTTCGGGATTTGATTCATGGGAGCAAGCGGAATCACCCATTTGCGCCTGTCACCTTGGGCGTTTCCTTCCCAGTACTGATTCACCTTCTCCCAACCCTCGTCTAAGCATGTTCTCCTTAATTGAAACCATCTAGGATCCTCCCCTATCTTGGGTTGTTGATTCCATGAGTCATCCCACATGTTCGCCAAACTTCCATCCTAAATTTCCTAGAAGCTATGCTCCTAGATTAGCTGCCTTCCCTCCCTTTCCTTCCTCCATATCTGGGAACCTTCGACGTCCCCACTAAAATGAACCAAATGTGAAGCTGGCCATCCCCTTGCATACTTCAAGTGCCATATCTTGGCCCATGACTCCTGTTTGTGGGTGCTCCATCACCACCAAATCTTGGCTCCCTGCACTTCCCTCACTGCTTCTGGATCCCGGAGCCCAAGGCCCCCCAATTTCTTTGGCAGACTCACCTTCTCCCAGCTGACCAGGGAGAATTTTACTTTATTGCCTCTGCCCGCCCATAGGAAATTACGCTGGAGATTCCTGATTTCCTTGAGCACTGACTTGGGGGCCGAGAGCACTGAGAGAAAGTACATAGGCATAGCTTGGATAACCGATTTAACCAGAAATAGTCTCCCTGGGAGATTTAAAGGTCTTATCGCCCAGCTTGACAGCCGACTTTTTATTATGTCTACTAAATCTTGCCAGGATGCATGCCTAATAATCTTCTGGCTTAGAGGGACCCCTAGATATTTAGTTGGGAGCCTGCCTTTCTGAAAAACCAATATCCTTTAGATGTTCCTATGAGAAATAAGCAAGGTATTGAAAAAGAACACCTGGGATTTCTCCAGGTTAACCTCCAACCCCGAGGCTTTAGAAAAGTCTGCTAGATAGGATTTGAAGGCTTGCTCCTCTTGGACTGAAGGGTGCCCCATTAACATTGTATCAACCAAAAATCACTGATGAGTCTGTTTCTCCATGCCGTCAAAAAAGGATAGGCCTCGTATCCTCCCTAGACTTGCCTGAGCCTGAATGAGATGACTCAAGCCTTCTGCCGCCAGGATGAAGAGAAACGAAGAGAGGGGATCTCCTTGTCTAATTCCCCTTGATAGCAAGAAGCATCTGGTCGAGTAGCCGTTCAGGAGGATGGAGAAAAAAGGCGAGGAAACCAACCCCATGACCCATTCTACCCACTCCATACAGAAACCAAAAGCCTTTAGCATTTCCTGCAGGTATTCCCAACTAAGTTTGTCATAGGCTTTGGCAATTTCAAGTTTAATAATCATTCCTGGGCTTCTAGTGCACCTGAGCGAGTGAATAGTCTCCTGGATCGTAATGATCCCATCCAGAATTTGCCTCCCCTCCACAAACCCCGATTGCTCAGGGATGATAATCCCCGGGAGCAGAGGTTTTAGTCTATTAGTTATGACCTTTGAGATAATTTTGTATATCACATTACAAAGGGCGATAGGCCTAAACTTACCGGGAGCATCAACGCCCTCACTCTTTGGGATCAGAGCGAGGAAGGTTGCATTAAAATCTTTGAGCACCCCTTTGATGGACATGGACTCCTCCACTATTGCCCAACCCTCCTCTTTGAGCATATCCCAAAACTGGTGGAAAAAATTGGCTGTGAACCCGTCCGGTCTAGGGGCCTTCCCCTAAGCCATCTGCTGCATGACCCCCTCCACCTCTTGTAGGGAGATCAGTTTGGTGAGGTTCTCATTGTCCTCCCTTGAGACAATGCTGGGGATCAGGGAGATGATCCGATCAATATCCTGACCCATTAGAGGAAATTTCAACTCAAAATGGGCCTTTTAACTTTTTATTCAAATTCCATGTCATCATGTGTTAGCCAATGAAATTGCTTTAAATTTTAAATACCGTATAGGTCTTAAACACTTTTTTAATATAAATTTGGGGANTCTCATTGCTGTCTTCTGTCATGATATCCTTAAAATGATTGACAAGGCCCTCTTCTATCTCGGCCCGAGATCCCACCTGGGTCCCATTGGGGAGTGTGAGGTGGAAGATCTTTGACCCTAAGCGATTGTTGACAGTGGCGTTGTGGAAGAATTTGGTATTCCTGTCTCCTTCCCACAGCCACTTCACCCGAGACTTCTATTTCCAAAATACCTCCTCCTGTCTTTCTCTGGCTTCCAACTGGGCTTCAAGGTCCTTCTCCTTTTCCTTCAAATCTGGATCCCAACCTACTTCCATACCTCTTTGTTGGGTAGCAGTCAGATCCAAGATTATCCTTTTCTTGTCTTCAAATATGTTGCCAAAGTCAGTCTTGTTCCATGTACGAATTTTGGCCTTCAACATTTTGAGCTTCTGCTGAAAGTTGTACATCCTTGTTCCCCCTGAGTTCGTCATCTCCTGCCACCACTGTTCCACCAGACCCTTGAATTCCTTGTGTTCTAGCCAGAATTACTCGAATTGAAAAGGTTTTGGAAGCCAATCCGCTGCACCTTCCGAGCTTAGGCACACGGGCCAGTGATCAGAACCTGCTGTTGGGACCACGTTCGCCCTTATTTTTCCTGCTCCCCTTATTATACTTTCGGTCACCAGGAAATGGTCTAGCCTTGAGGCCACCAAGTACTCACCACCCCTTCGGTTGTTCCAGGTGAACCACCCATCCCCAGTTTCTAGATCCACGAGGGAGCTATTGACTAGGTTTCCCTAAAGGCCTCCTGATATTTGTCCAGCATCCACTAACCTCCCTTTTTTTCCCTAAGCGAAGTTATTAGATTGAAGTCACCTCTGATTACCTAATTTCCCGATGATGCCGAGGCACTGAGCCATACAAGATGATTGACAAACTCTTGTTTCTGTGGGAAAGCACTCAGCCCATAAATGTTCACGATCGTTCCTCTCAACTCTAAGCCCCAAATGTGGAAATCCGCTAATAGAGAAAAACGACCCACTCGCCACAAAATAGATATCCCTCCTCGCATACCATCTGGTTCTACAGCCATGACCTGGCCACCTTTCCAAATATTCTGCCTAATCTTTCGCATTGATTCAAAACTGCACTTAGTCTCCTGTAAGAAAAGAATATATGTTTTTTCCTGCTGATCTTTCTTGCAAGAGATCGAATCTTCCTGGTGTGATTACAACCCCTAATATTCCAGGTAACGATCTTCATTGGGAAACCCTACTTACCTCAGAAAAGGCCGCTTTTATTATGGGATATTGGCCTGATTCGATCAGCATGACTCCTATTTCTGTTATTCTTTGCTTGTTCGACTTCCTCCCCCATTTCTGGTCTTCCTCCAGAGTTTTCCTTTTGCTTCCTTTTGGCCCTTCTGCTCTAAGCCCCAGATCCTTGTGTGCTTTAGAGTGCAAAATTGCTTGCTGCAAGAGCTCAATCTGTTCTTTGGGAACGTATCCTGAGCTGTCTTTCCTACACTCTGCTTCTAGGGCATCCAGATCCAGCTCACCTAAGTCCATGTCCTCCGCTTCTTCCACTTCCATGGCTACCGGACAGGTTGTACTTTTATCTGCATCTTCCATCCCCATCATCTCAACTTCCAAACTTCTTCCTGTGCCCTCGCCCTCTTGTGGCTAAACCTCTGCTATTTTTCCCAGGACCTGGAAGGGGTTAGATGATCCCTTTTATTTCCCCACTTCATCCTTACGATGCTTCTGCCCGCCCGAACCCCTACTCCTCCTCCTGCTCTTGACCTGAGTGAAACCCTCACTCCCAGGCACTTCTCCCGAGGCCTGTTTCATCTTCTCCTTATCTTCCTTGGGGAAATTCCTCCCGAAATGGCCGTATTCATGGTAGATCCTGCACTTGAAGGGTAACTACTCATAGTCAATTTGTTGGATCCATTCCTCACCATCCCAATTAAGCTGGATTGCCTCAGGGAGGTCCTTCGAGAGATCCATATAAACACAGATCTGAGAAAAGGTGGTATACCTTTGGAGGCGGTTCTGCTCAGCGATTTTCACAAATTCCCCTAAAGAGTTCCCAATGTCCCGCAGAATCTCCATGTCCCAGTATTCCCCTGGAAGCCCTACAAGGCAGATCCACACTAGGGCGACAGTTATGTCCTCCGTATCTGGGTTGAATCGTTCCTTCGATGGCCTCAGATAGAATCCCATGGAGAAGAAAAAATATGGCCCCCCTTCTAGAATCCTGTCCCGATCCTCCTAGTTGAAGAAAATGATGGTAAAAAAACCTTTGGCTCCCAACTGAAGGTCATAATTCCCTTTTGGGCACCAGGTGCTCTGGATCCAGTAGACCAAATCTTTCTCCCTCTGGTAGACCCCTACAAATTTCCCGATTAGGTCCTTCTCCTTCCACATCTCTATCTTCTCTCGAATAGACTCTGAACGTATCTGAATCGATGGAATTGATTGGGCTTTCAGGAGATAGCCCGCCACCCCAGCTCTCTTCCCTTCCCCAGCTTCATCCTTGCCTCCACTGTTCCTGGGCACTCCTCGATTCCTGGCTGGGGCCACCGCCATGCATGACCGAGGGGGTGCATAGACCCCACCCCACCTGAGCCGCGCGAGAGGGCTCCTTCCTCCATGCGCTACTGCCTACGCCTGGACCGAAACCCTTCAAAATCCGTCCGCGATCACATTACTTCTTCCAATCAATGGATTAATTCCTATGTGCTCCTTCCGCCACACCTTCTTAGGTAGTTTTATTAGTATTAATTTTATTACTTGTATTTTTAGTATTAATACTATTAATAATATCAATGGACATTATGTTTAATATTAACACTATTAGATATGTCTAGGTGTGATTATCACCTTTATAAGCATTCACTTTTCACCTAGACTATTTTTAGGGTTTCTAAAATCCTAGTTGAATGCTCACAGAGTTTCTTGTCTCTCTAAGAAGATTAAATCATATTAATAGCATATTGAATTGATTCTCAAACTCATATATGTGTCTAGATGATGAACCTTGATATAGGTTCGAAATGTAGAAGCTCAAAATGACCACGTCGATGAACCTGAAACCATATGTGAGATAAATCCAATTTCACCAAAAATTGACAATAACAATGTTGAAGGTTTTTCCTTGGAAGGAAGCATGAACCATTCACAATCACGAAAAAGGAAAAAAAGGCAGTGGGACATAGGGAGACAATTCCAACTAGAATGGGTCTCAAAAATTTCATTTCTTGAATCAATAACTCCAACAAATGAGAAAGATGCTTCATGATAAAATAGATGTATTACATGTAGTTGGAAACTTGGAAATGTAATAAAAATTGTAGATTAAGTTAGATACAATAGAGAAACATGCGATACAGGCATATGATAGAGAAATTGTAATGATGGAAAGGATATTTTATGTATTATTAGATTGAAATATTCTAAGGTTCAATGTCAACATGTCAAATATGAAGATGCATATAATAAATACTTAATAAGTAAGAGAAAACTTGAGGCATGTGGAGGAACCATTAAATATCTATTTGGAAAGACAATGGAAATAAATTTGTTATTTAAGATGATGTAATTGAGTATTGTATTTAACATTTTATCTAGAGGTCATCCTATGAAAAATTATCTAGATTACAAAAACTATATATATCTTCTTGAAGTGTCGAACTCTTCATATTCTCATTGGTCTATAATGAGTGCTTGGGAATGGGAAATATATCTATCTCAAATACAAAATGATGATTTGAAAGATAAATTGCAAATTTTAGGTTCTTTTCACTGTCTTCGAATGTAGTTATAGCTATTAATAATACTCCATTCATCTACATGAGCATTTATACGGTCTATGATCATATTTGGCATTCATATCTACCTAGGATACATAAGATGAGGGAGAATTCTGCAACTGAAACGATTTATGAACATGCTATTAATAGTTTGAAAGAATTTGGTTGTATGAATGATCTAATGATCACAAAAATGTTGGTACATGTTGGATCATATGGAGCATTATCCATTCAAGGACAAATGAATGGTTTTTATGTCAAAGTATAACTATTTGACTCACCATTTATGGAATCATGTCTATATTTTATCTCTAAGGAGGATTGAAATTAGTAGCATGCATGTATTTATGATGAGTAAAGTTAGCAAATTATCTTGAATTTTGATTACAAGGTGTTCTCGTCCAAGATTACATGGAAAATCAAATTTCAACCATTTTGTCGAGAGTTCAGAAGGTTTTATAGTTCAATGAAATATTCGTCAAGATTTTGTAATTCGCCAAAACTAAAATTGAGTAATAAAAATCCAATAAATATATAACCCTCAATTAAGTGACCCCATTTGCATGAATATGGCATAACAATAAAATTGTACCAACCATATAATGTGTAAGGTAATAACAATTTCAAAGTAATTAACATCCTTATTTCGTGAAGGATATAGATATGAGGGGCTAAGAAAGTATGTTCCATGAAACTCAATGATATAAACTATAAAGGAATTACATTACAATTCATACAAGAGAATTCATAGATTGGTGCATTCAACAAATCTAAATACTATGTCATTCATTCATGGAATATGTGTATGTGTATTGATATATAAACCAATACCATAGAATTACTAAACCCTAAGTTGTAACAATATGTTAGGGTTAATATTTTAGTAATAAGCTCGTTAATGAATTAGAGCTTTCCACATTAACAATAGACCTTTCGGCGAGAGATAGTACCGAACTTCCTCACTTTTTAGATATAATATTTATTTATTTAAATTCTTAATTCAAATGAATAAGAACACCGTTTCAATGGTAATAAAACATTTGGTTAACCAAAAAAATGAAATAAATACAATGCAAAACTTTTCACAACCATGAATTTCAGTTCAAAATAACTATGAACAAGATCAACAAAAATCAAGTTGTAACAAGAGGAGAAACAATTATCGATAGGATTTTCAAACTCACTTTTCCCTCCAAGTGATCCAGATCGTTTGAAGTGAATATTAAGATTTGCAATTTGAGAATGGGATATTTGAATTTCAAGAATTGAGTTTTGATGAGGAATACAGCTATGGTGAATGGTATTTTCTACCTTGAAGTTCTTGGCGAGATTTTTGAAGGGAGAATATTAGGAAAGCAACATAGGGAGAGCTTCTGAAATAAAGCTCGGAAAGAAAGAGAGAAATCCACATTGGTACATTTAGATCTATGTGGTTTCATGAAAACTTTGTCTTTTGGAAAGGCAAAGTGTTTTCCAAAATTTATTTATAAGTCTTTTATTTTTATAGGAAAAAAACTTAGAAAAAAATAGAATCCTTTTTCCATTTTTGTTTAGTTTAAGGAGTTGGTTGAAAAACAAAATGGCAAGAAGATTCCCACACTAGATTAGATGATAGGTGATAATAAAAATATAACGAATTTATGATTTTTTTTTCTAGATTATTGGTTTAAGAAGATAATTTACCAAATCATACAGTCATCATAATTTTTTTTTCACAAATGGGAAGGTTGAGACCATTGCTGAGATGTCAAGAAGTAAGTTGAAAATAAACCAACTTGACTAAGTTAATGTTTTTGTTGAAGTAATTTGTACAAAATTATATATTTTGATTGGGTGTGCTACAAAAGGAGTTTTGAATTTGATTATAGGGAAAGCATGTTTAAGGTACAAACTTGGTGTTGCATTGATAGTTTGTTTATGCATTGCATAAGGATGTGTCCCTAAAAAAGAGAGGAAACTAGATGATAAAAGAATTAAATTTACTTTTATTGGGTATAGCACAAAAACAAGTTACATATTATTTGATCCATAAGAGAAGCATATTATAATAAGTAGATATGTTGTGTTTAATTAGCAAAGAATTTATAACTAGAGCATGTTGAGATTGAATTACTAAAGGGTGATGTAGTCATTGGTGATGGATCTATCTCTAAATTAGATAATGTGTCTAGTCCGAGTTTACTCCGAAAGTAATATGTTTGATATAAACTTTGAAAGAAGATTTATTAGATCACAAAGTTGGATTGTGAATTTTTCTCTTATGACTCAAGTAATGAAGATGGATAAATTGCATAATTATGCCAAAGCGTCAAGAAAGAATGATTGGAATGAAGCAATGGAAGCATAATTTAATGCCTTGGTGAGAAATGATACTTGGGACTTCATCATATTACTTACTCAAAAGGTATTATTGATATTAAATGGGTGTATAAGAATAATTATAAATTAGATGGTACAATTTATAAGCAGAAAACACATTTAGTTGCAAAAGGTTATGCACAAAAGGAACAAAGATATATACAAAAACCTTTCTCTAATAACAAAGTTGGACATAATTAGTATTGTACTTGCATTAGTGTTGCAGCTACAACAATTGCCCCTAAAAATTTGATTTTTAGGGTCCCCCATTCTATTTTTTAGTATCTAGACGGAATAGGATTGTTTTAATTCTACCAAAGTTTGCCCAGGGCTCAACTGTTTTTTGAAAGAACTTAGTCTTTTTGCATGTCCATACCGAATGTCTAGTTGACTAGTCTTCCGATACAGCGAAGGCATAATCCACTATCTATTAGATGTGTTTATCGAAAGCCTTCCGAGGTCTAAGCTAATGTATCGGGAGTGAGTTTATCTAGGCTCTCGGTTGTAGTATTCCGAGGTTCTGGCGTCTTAGTATAAAGGGGATCTGATGGACCAGGTGTCCCTTCAACTATTGTTTTGTGATGTCTGGTGAAGTTGGTATTTTCGCCATCGGTTAGCTGTTACAGAATGAGCCGAGAGTTTTAGCTCATCCATCATCCGACATTGTGGAGGGATAGTATTGAGTCGATATGAAACTTCATGTTTTCCTCTCCGATTCCGAAGAGGTTAGTCCTGCAGGTTTCCGATGTGTTTTTCTCGTGCGATTCCCGGGTTGGTAGAGCCATTCTCGTCCGATGTTGCAGATGTCTTCAGGAATATGTATCAGATGTGTGGTTAAGATATTTTTTTCCCCGCTAGTGTTTCACACCCGGTCGAGGTTTATAACACCACTTTAAGCCTATGACTTGTCATTCTAATGGTGGTAGCCATCAGAATCGATTGCACGCAACTGTCAGGTTTTAATACGTTCTCCTCTATGCCCATGAAACTTTTCTCCTATCGAGGTCGCCCACATCTCCGTTGCTAGGTAGGATCCATTCACGAATTTGTTTTTGCTTGGTTTTGTTTTGTTGGTGTTTAAGCCACCAAGGTGGATAGGGTTAGGTTTCCACGGTAGGGTAAGGTTTTTTGCATCTCTGTGGTTTTCTTGCAGAAAACTCCTTTTATTTGGGATGTAGCTTGCTCATCTTTGAGCGTTTCCATTTTCGGACGGTTAGGTTTTTCTGTATCTGCCACTGTGCAACCATGAATACATTTGTGGTAGTTTCATTTGTTGGGAAGATTAAGGCATGGCACAGACAAGCGTTTTGTTGTCTGCACCTCCGTGTCCATTATGACCTTGTTTTAAATCCTAATTCGCTCGGCCATGTCTCCTTTGACGTTAAGTTTCCATGGGACGTAGGTGGACCGCGAGTTTGATAGGGGTTTAGGGTTTTGTGTTGAAATAGACAGCGGCGTGAGCTTTTTCCTAAGGAGAGATACACATAGATTTTTAGGACATTGGGAGAGATTAGGGTTTTTGAGCTAGCAAATTTTTAATAGGTTTGGGGGGCGGAAATATTTTGCAGCTTCTTTTTGTTTAAGAAGTCTCTCATTGAGAGGAACTATGGGATAATAATAATTTTCAATATGCATATTGATGAAATGGTAATATTTGGTTGCTGTAGTGTTTTCTCATTACAACTAATTGCTAGAGATAAATAGACTGAGATCTTGTTGTATAATGGCTACAGGTAAATCATCAACACAATAATATGTTGAGAAAACAGAAGAAGAAAGCCCAAGCATCCAAGGAGGAACCTGAAGTGGAAGTCATCTATGAAGATACTAAAGCTATTATTGCAGTTGAACCAGAATAGAAAGGGGGAGAGGTGTATAGGATGATTTCAAGCCAGACTATTCCAGATGCTTGTTTCAAAGATATGCACATATATGCAAATATTGAGAGGTCATCCCTTATGAAAGTGGCTACCAGACCTAAGTTGTTCCCATGGGAAGAGGTGATAGGGTGGATTCTGCCTAGGGCAGATGTTACAAGGATGATATTGGAAAATACAGCAAAGTAGGGTTATGCTGCATATAGCCCAACTTATGTATCTATGGCGTATAATTTACCATAAGCACAAACTTATTTGACCGAAATTTTGTTAAAGGAGTTGAATTTAAACATGGTGGATACAGTCAAGAAGATGATGATACCAAGGAAAAACGTTTTCACACAGTCTTCTGGAGAGTATGAGACATCGACTCTCCATACTCCATATAAGTTCATTACTTTAATGCTGAACAGAATCTTTGGAAGAGATAATGGGAAAATTTTTAAAATGGGTTGGATACCAATTATATATTTTGTTTCTACACAGGGTACGATTTTAAACTGGGCAAGTATAGTATCCAAAAGTCTGTCAGCTGGTATAAGCACGAAATTGGGAGGAGTGTCCCAAAAGAAGTCAGAATTTTACATGAGTTCTATTTTGATTGATTGCATTCTGTGCACTCAGCCATTCCCAGCCTTAAAGTGTCATTGGGATAAGGACCGAGCTCCAGTGTATGTGTCCTATAAATTATTTTGGGCCCACAAATATTACAGCCATTATAGGGAGATTTGCGAGCATTAAATCATGCCATTATATACTTTGATTTTCTTGGTCGAAAGCAATTGTATGTTAGAAGAGGCTTTCAAAGTTGTGCAAGAATATGAAATTTATTATCTAATAGAAGAAGGCATATACTTAAGAATGTATGTTGGTTTGAGAGCCCCTTCTCTTCTGCCAAAATATGGCACAGACTATGTAATTCACAAGGAGGTTGTGAGGCAGTTGTATATTGATGGGATAGGAAGCTTCCTTTTTTAGCAGAAGAAGGAAGTCTACCCTGCAGTGCCCTTTTTTTTTGGAAGTTACAAATTTTCCAGGGTGAAGAATACATCTGAGTTTGTCAAGGAATTGAAGTACTTTCATTTCGATGAAATGAATTTCCACAGGAATGACTCCGAGGGAAAATTCGCTGATTATTGCACAGAAGATGGAGTGCATTTCGAATATACCAATTTCTGGGATAAGGATGAAGAGACCTTCTGAAATGCTAGGAACATGAAATATTTAAGGAAAAGGTTCAAACATAAGATAACTACCATGGGTGGTAAAGAAAAAATTGTTGATAAGCAAAAAAGGAAAGAAGAAGAAGAAGCAAAAAAGAGGTAGGAAGAAGCTAATAGACTAGTGCAGGAGGCAGAGAACTGGCTGAGAACAAAAGATGAAGAGAAGAAATGAGATGTTGAAGAAGCAGCAAAGAAGATTGAAGAAGAAAAGAAAAGAAAAGAAGAAGATGAAATCCAGAAAAAGAAAGCAGAAAGTGAAGGGTTCAGATTAGAAGGTGTCCAAAAAGAGAAACATCAAATAGAAAAGACAGTTGAAGGATTGAGAACAGAGACACTAGAAGGACAAGACCCTATGGAGCAAGGAAAATCTCAGTATGATATTGACCCATTAGAGCCTCTTGTTCCTTCTAATAGTATAGTAGGAGAAGGTTTAGTGTCAACTTCTGGAGTTGAGTTAATTCCTTTCATGCCCACTGAAGGGGAAGAGGTGCCATATTTCAACACTATCTTTTACGACAAGGAAAAAAAGAGGATTGTCAAATGAACAGAAAAGAAAGTGAACACTGGGGTTAAACCCAGTATGATGGTGACAGATAAAACAGTGGTTCATGGTACTAACAAAGATCCTTGATTAATAGCAAGGGCTAGGGTAGCTCTAACCCTAGCCACTGAAGCTAATGTAGATAGAATCATGACAGATCAAGAGCAGTCTCAGAAAAGGGTCACACAGCTGAAAGAGACTTTGAAGAAATAAAGGAGTGAAAGCCATAATTTGAAAAGAAAGTATGAGGATATGATTAGTGAGGAGGAGATATCAAAGGAAGAATGTCATACTTTACAGGCAGACAAGGATGCCTTTATAATATATGCAGGAAATATAGAGAAGAATTCCCATACCACCTTGACAGAGTTGGGGAAGCTACAGCAGAAATATCAGAGTTTGGAAGCTGAGAGGGATGAGCTTAGGTTATCTGCTGAAGAATGGAATAAGGAAAAGGGTAGATTGGAAGGGAAAGTGACAGAGTTGGAAGTGTAGAAGACCACTGCAGAAGGTAAGGCTAAGCTATATGAAACTCAAATAGTAGCCTTGGATGATCAAAAGAATTCACTAGCATCTTCACTAAAGACATCTATGGAAATAAGGTTGATATTGAGCCTTTAAAGAAGCATGCCCTTATGCTTCGAAATAATATTCATCAAATGTAGCTATAGATGGTTAAAGAAAGATTTAAAGTTCAAAAAATCGACATCAGATTAGAGGAAATTGTAAGTACTATTTCTTATTTTTTGGATAGAACACAAGCTATCTTGGAAACTTTGTAGGGAAGGATGACATGGTTATAAACAAACAAGGAATCTCCCGCAGATATGGTTGTCAAAGATCTGGGTACGTTAAAGCTGGAATTCGAGCTAATCGAGTTTTCTAGCAAGGCAACAAAAGAATTAAGAAAGACAGTGAAGAAAACAAAGCATGCCTATGCTGAATTTTGTAGGAGAGTGCTCCTAACTTATAATCATTGTCAAACCTCGGCTATAAAGAGATTATAAGTGCTTCCAAAGCATGAAATGTTTTTGAAACAATTACAAGAGAGATGCAATGCAGATGAACAGATCATTCATCAAGTCAAGGAGTTAGATGAAAAGATACTTAAGACTGAAATAACACATGCAACTGTGAGCATCCACTTGTTGGAAGACTAGATGCGTTTGATTCATGCTAGGATAGTGAGTGTAAAATCCCAAGCTGCACAGCACGAAATTACTATCAAATTTAAAGAACCTTCAGGTTTTGAGAATATAGTAGCAGAGGAAAATGTGTGGAGAAAGTTTATGAACGAGAAAGCTGGACCCTCTTAGGTGGACTGTCTAGCACTTTAATAAAGAATGTAATATATTGTATTTATCTTTTTGTTCACAAGCTAAAAGACAAAATTTTGAATGGTAAAGGTTGAGGAATCCCAAAAGACAATGAGGGAAGCTCAAGAGTTTTTTTCTTTTTGTATAAATATAGGCAAGCCTGATGTATGAAAGGACCTTTTTTCAGACTATCTTTGTGCAAAATTATTGTAAGAAGAACTATTTCATCTTATAATAAAGAGTTATATTTTTTTGACTAGAGAAAGCACTGTAGGGTTTCAAATGTTTGACATGGAATTGTTGGGTGTGAACTATTTATGTTTCAGATTGTTTTCATGAACTGTGAGATCATTATAACTTATGAACTCTTTCATGTTAGGAATGTGCTCCTGTTTATTTCTGTGAAATTTCCACAATCATATTTGAGTAATGGATGCTTTAATTAACAATGAGCTATCTCTTTGTTTATTTGTCTATTGATATTCATGTATTCAGAAATATTAACAGCTACATGTAAGTGTTCTTAATGCATGATATACAATACATTACTCAACATTAATTACAGTATTTCTCCCTAGGGATAGGTTAGCGAGTCTTAGTTAGTTTTTCTTTGTTTATGATTTAGAAACAAGAGAGGTAAGATGAGAGGTAAGAACCTGCGCATCACATTGTGACACTCCTCATTATCTCTATCATCTGCATTTAGTTAGGCACTTGAATTTCATACATAAACATAAAACTAAAAATTACACATAAATGGTGGACCAGGCCACAATTGGTAAAAGAAGCTTTAACCATTACTTGACTTATGGTAGTCGGACCGTAAAACAAACAGATTCCCCATACCAAACAATAACGAGCTAAATGGGAAATCTTGTTGGGGAGAATCCCTACTGTTGTTACCTGCGATTTTCCAGGCCTCAACAGTTTTGGTGCTAGAAGGAGGGCCACCAGTGCATGGTTGGATGAGGAAGTCCACTTTCTCTAGATTTCTCCACCAGTGACAGTTCTGAAACTAGTTTGCCTCAGAAACCCACTCTTAATGAAGCATGAAAGGGGTATCTCTATCCCATTGATAACGAAGTGGTTGAATATTTAAGGCAGATTACCAGGGCATATGAGAAAAAGATTGGAGGGTTATCTATAATATCTGTTCTACCTAGAATAGAGTATCAGAAGAAGGACCATCCTTAATTGGAAGATTCAGTGTTGGTAGAAGATCTTGAAGAATTGGTAGAAACAACCTTACAAGAAGTTGACCAACCTTTGGATCAGTTGGGACAGGATTCCCCTCACTGTTCACCTTTCCAGACCCTTGTTCAGTCCCCACCTCATACTCCACTCAGAATTATGGCCAATGTGAATTCCAATCAGCCACCTCCATAGCTTGATTGGAGAGATAGATCTCCTTTAAACCTGACACCTCCGTTGCATGATATGCCTCAGATTTTTGACAAAATTTTACCCAAGTTTGAACCCATTGAAGGAATCCTTGTAGATGATCACTTGTAGAGTTTTTATCTGGCTTTAGAAGGTCTACAAGTAACAGAACATGAAGATGTAGTTTGCAGATTATTCCTGCACACCCTAAAAGGGAAAGAAGCTTCATGATATTTTCCTCTACCTGCAAATTCAATCACAAATTGGAATATTTTTGAGAGACTGTTTAGAAACAAATACGGAATCTAGAAAACTCACACAACTTTAATGAAAGGATTGATTTCTTTAAAGAAAGAAAAGAAAAAGAGGGTGCATAATTTTACTTAGAGGTTCACTGCCTACATGAATAACTTCAGTGCGGCTAATAAACCATCTGACCATGCTCTAATTGAGTAATATACCTCAGCTATCAGGCCTGATCTAGCCATGTTTTCCAAGATATCAATTAGGCCCACTTTGGTAGATACTTATGAAGAAGCTGAGAAGGTAGAGGCAAACTTGGAGAGTATATAACACTATCCTACACAGTCAGATGAAAAAACTTATGGAAACAAAAAGCCCCTATTATTAACTAAACTTAAGGATGAACGATCACAGGAGTTAGATGGGGTAGTGAAGATGATGCAGAAGTTATCAAACAGGGGGATTGATTTGGAAAAGGAAAAGGAGGCTCACAAACAATACAAGCCTTATTATAAAAAGAGAGAGGATAACAGTCAACCGAAGCCTCCTCCACACAGTCCTTCAGCAATGAATCTGACCAATGTAGGAATGGATAATTTTTTCACTTTCCATCAGCAACCTCATTTGGAAAAAAATTGACCACAATGGATTAATTCTATGACATTAGTAATGAACCAATTATTGGATTCCAAGTTGACACAAACTGAGGAAGAGAAAGGGAAAGATCACGATCCTACAGAAACACAAGAGGAAGACACCTTGGTTTTATGAGACTATGGGTCTATGTTTAACATAGAATATCAAGATCTCCCTAACAAAGAAGAAACATCAGAGACAAATGTCACAATGAGAAGTCATAATCCATTAAAAGAGGATAACTCGATACTTCCAAAGATCAGGAAACTACAAGAGAACATGAAGAAAATGAAGAGTAATACTTCAACTATTAACATACCTGAGTTTGTCATTTCAAACTAGAACCATAAGAAAGTCAATGCACCTATAAATCTTGCTGAAAATAAAACGGAAAATGTCAAGAAGAATCGGGATGAACATGAGATGGGATACGACATTGTGGAAGACATTAAAAAGGCTAAATCAAATATCTCATTGTTTGAAATGTGCAATCTACCTCAACAGAAAGAAAAACTTTTGAAAGCACTTGAGACACTAGAGAATGATCCTCCCATTGACAACCAACACGAGGAAGAGATTGGTGAGGTGATTTTAGGAGGGAAATCTAAGTATAAAACTCCAACATTTCTTCTAACTTTTGAGATTTTCAACTATAGTGTGCATAAATATTTAGTGGACTCAGGGGCATCAGTCAATGTCATGCCACTTTCAGTTTGCAAGCAAATCAATGGTCAACCTAAACCAACTACTGGCTTAGTTCTTCAACTAGACAGAACAACAGTAAAAGTAATAGGAGAAATGGAAGATGTTCTGATTCATTTGTCCACAGATGAGAGGGTATGTCAGTACATAAACATTGTCGTAGCAAATATCCTGAATGCTTATGGTTTGGTTTTGAGCCGGGATTGGTCAGCAAGGTTATAAGGATATTTTGCATCAGATTGGTCACATTTGTGGTTTCCTTTTAAGGGATGTCAAAATCAGATAAAAGTGTTAAGAGACCCTCAAATGAAATATAATGTGACTTAGTTGGAGGGAAAAAATGAACCAGTAAACTCTGTGTTGGGATATTATTTTCTTGAACTGGAACCCATAAATTACCAAGCTGAAGAAGCCAGTAGTATACTTGATATCCAGCTTGATCTCCTTCAATTTTCATGGGATGATGAGTTCGATTGTAACATAGTAGATTTAGTTTTGGATGTAGTTAGAAATTCAAATTCAGTAGGAGTAGAAAGTTTTTGGATTCTTTATTTTGATGGTTCTAAAACATTGGAAGGATCAGGACCTGGATGTGTCCTAATTGATCCAGAACAAAATAAACATTTTATTTCAAGTAGGTTAGAATTCGAATGCACAAATGAAATAGCCGAATACAAAGTGCTAGTTCAGGGACTTAAAAAAGAAATAGAATTAAAAGTAAAAAATATGAAACTATATGGAGATTCTGAAATTGTTGTTAAAAAAATTCAAAACAAAATACATTGCATTTCACTGCATTTGAAAGCTTACCAAAATGAAGTTTGGGATTTACTGATAAATTTTCATGCATTCAATATTGTGTCAATTCCTAGATTAAAGAATGCAGCAGTTGACTTATTAGCTACCTCAGCTGCAAGACTAGTACCTTCGAATAATAGATGCTCTATTGAATTGCTTTCCAGGCCTTCTGTTCCATATAACATCACAAATATAAGGGTTTTTGACAATGATCAGCAAATCTTGGAATGTGTAATAAATGATGATACTTTCAAAGGGGCAATAATAGATGACGAAGAACATCAAGCATAATTACAGTACGGAAATTTCATTCCAAAAGGAGTGAGGACTTTGGAACAGATGTTTGATTTAGACAAAAAATTCAAAAAGCTAACGAATGCCAAGACTCATAGCTCATCTTTACAATTCAAACTGATAAATATAGCGAGAAAAGCTAAACCCAAATATATGAATTTGGGGAAATGTTGTTCACCTAGTGAGAGTAGTAAATTCATCAGCTTATTCAAACAATATAAGGATGTATTTTCTTGGACTTATGAATACCTAAAGACGTATGACACTAAATTATATAGCATGTGATTCCAATCAAGGTTGGAATCAAACCTTATCAACATCCTCTGAGGAAAATGCATCCAAAGCTAGAACCCCTAATTCAAAGTGAGGTGAAGAAACTGCTAGATGCTAAAATCATATTTAAAGTTAGACATTCAGAATGGGTCTCTAATTTGGTACCAGTGCGGAAAAAGTCTGGAGAGATCCGACTTTGCGTAGATTTCAGAAATCTTAATCATGCATCAGATAAAGATAATTATCTTGTCCCACCCATGGAACAAATACTACAAATGGTCTCAGGTTCCGAACTGTTTTCTCTATTGGATGGATTTTTCGGTTACAATCAAGTATTAGTACCAGAAGAGGATAGGCTCAAGACCACTTTCAGAACCAAGTGGGGAACTTTTGCATATAGTAGGATGCCCTTTGGACTTATCAATGCTGGAGCAACTTTCCATAGGGATATGGATATAGCTTTCCGCGGTCTAATTGGTTGTAGTGTTGTGGTTTATCTAGATGATGTCACAATATTTTCAAAGAAGAGAGAAGAACACGCTTTTCATTTGAAACATATTTTTGAGCGCTGCAGGAAATATGGCATTTCATTAAATCCTAAGAAATGTGTGTTCGTGGTCACATAATGAAAGCTACTGGGTCATGTCATTTCTAAAAAAGGGATCTCCATAGACCGAGAGAGGATTAGAGCCATAGAACAGATCCCTTTAACCCATAAAAAAAGGTATGCAATCTTTTATGGGGACAATCAATTTTGTGAGAAGGTTTGCACCAGAATTTGCTCAAATCATCAAACCTTTGCAACAAATGGTCAAACAAAGTGTGTAGTTCAAATGGACTGATGCAGATAAGAATGCATTCAGTAAGATCAAAACATTTGTTGCTCATGCACCATCACTCAAAAGTCCAAATTTTGAAAAGGATTTTATTCTATACACTTTCGCTTCCGATGATTCGTTAGTAGTTGTGCTTACACAGAAAGAAGATGGGGGAGCTGAGTAACCCATATCATTTATGGGCACTAGTCTGCAAGGGGATGAATTGAATTATCCTACGGTTGATAAACAAGCTTATGCAGTTTTTAAGGTAGTAAATCAATTTAGGCCATACATACTTAAGAATCTCACCAAAGTAATAGTCCCACACCCAACAGTACGATCCCTTTTTGTACATAAAGAAATGGGAGAAAGAAGAGGTGACTGGGTGACTGCTTTACAAGAATACAATCTTGAATTCAAACCAGCAACTATAGTTAAAGGACAAGGACTTTGTAAACTAATGACTAAGGCTCAAAACAATGAAGATAAAAACTAGGATCATGAAGTTGAACTACACATGGTGGAGGTATGTCCCCTATTCATAGCTCCAGACTCCTGGTATCAGGATTTGGTCCATGATCTTCAAGAAGGGTTTTTACTGGAACATTGGAGTCCCAAGTAAAGAAGAGCACTACGTTTGAAATCATCCTTATACCAGATTATTAATGGAGTGTTGTTTAGAAATAAATACGATGGAGTCCTCCTCAGATGCTTGGAACAAGAAGATGCAAAGAAGGTTGTAGCAGAATTACATGATGGACCTGTTGGAGGTCACTTCTCAGGAGACACACCAACACATAATATTCTCAGAGCTGGATATTATTGGCCAACATTGTTTAGAGATGCTCACTCTCATGTTAGAAAGTGTGATATTTGCCAAAGGAGTGGTGGGAGACAAGCTAAAGCAACATGACCATTGAAACCAGTGATCATCTCGGAACCCTTTGAACAATGGGGAATCGACATTATCAGATAAATAAATCCAAATTCCTCATTGCAGCACAAGTATATTATGATAGCAACTGATTATTTCACCAGATGGGTAGAGGCCATACCGTTATGGAAAGTAAACGAAGATGCAGTTATGGATTTCTTGCAAAACCATATTATGACCAGGTTTGGGGTTCCAATTTCCCTAGTTTTTTATAATGCTTCTTATTTTTCATCTATTAGATTAAGTACATTTGCTAATGAAAGGGGAACTAAGCTGCACTATTATGCAAATTAATACCCACAAGGAAATTGTTTGGAAAAATCTACAAACAAAAATCTGATTAGAATTTTAAAGAAAACTGTGATAGAAAAGCAAGGAGCTGGCATCTAGCTTTACCTAATGCACTCTGGGCCGATAGAGTCACACCAAAGAACTCCTTAGGTGTGTCACACTACACTCTTGTCTATGGGAAATAAGTTGTCCTCCCTCCTAATATTTTGTTGTCATCTTCCATACTAGCCCAAGAATCTAGGGGTACTGATAATGAAATTCTGCAAATCCGAATTTATAATCTGCTGAAGTCAGAACAGTCTAGGTCCAAATCCCAGGAGAGTTTTAAGCATCAACAAGAAATGGTGGAGCGTTGGTTTGACAAACACAAAGCTGGAAACAAAGAATTCGAAGTAGGTGATCTGGTTCTTAAATGGGATCACCTGTATGATGAAAAGGGAAAGCACACTAAATTTAAGAAACTATGGGTAGGCCCTTTTTAGATTTCAGCAAAGATAGGCCCCTCGACTTACAAGTTGCAGGACTTACAGGGGTGGGAAGAGAACTTACCAATAAATGGTTTAGTTCTCAAGCCTTATTTTTCTTAATGGTTTTTTATTTTGTTTTCTTGTACATAAATAAATGATTTGATTTGTTTTCTTACGTTAGGTTAGTTTTACTTGTTTTCTTTTACTTGCTTAGAGTTTGATTGTTGGTAGAGTTTGGGTTGTCTATATTTCAAAAAATCAGCATGGCTGGTTTTTGGAGTTCATCAGAGTTCTAGATAAACTAAAATCTTTGGTCAAAGACTATCTATTATTTACGCATACAATGCTTAAAGATTCTTCAAGACTAGCATATTTTTCTAAATTGAGTATGAACACATTTGAAGTCCTGCTTAATCCCTGTGAAATAACTAAGGATAGAAAATTCTAGAGTACTATTTTGAGGCTCCATTCATCTCACATTAAAATCTATCCTAGCGGGGTAACAGAAAAAGACCCATGGAAAGGAAGCAAGGTAAACATTGTATTATATTTAAATAATCCTATGCCATAAATTGAAATCCAAAAGGCTAATGAGAGTCAAAATCTCCTAAAAGGCAATATGTATCAAAAACACATACTGAACCACATCAGTATAAATGAGATTGCTAAAGCTCTTCTCTATCCGTGAGTTAAAATTAAAATATTTCTCACACAAAAGGACACTATGGATAGAGGAGCCTGAACTAAAATTCAGAAAGAAAGCAATCAGGAGGACTCAAAAGGACTAAAGTACATAAGCATGAAAAAGTGAAATTTGGCATGGGAATGAGGAACAAACGAATATATCTATTTACCATATGTTACGATCCTATGTTGTCTAAGTTGGAAGCCACCCAAAGGAAGAGGGAAAATAAAACTCATATCTTTAGCCTCAGAAGAGTTATCCAGATTTTGAAATTCTGGTTCCCCTTTCTAAACTTGGACTATCATCAATGACTAAATTTCATAAATATTTCATTTTGGAATCCAAATATCTTGAAGAAACCTAATAAAATGATATCACCAAAATAGTCTGTTATATCAAAGAATAGGTTGTTCAGAGATATGTGTCCTCCAGGTAGTCGCCAATTGTTGCAGCTGCAACAATTGCCCCAAAAATTTTGATTTTTCTGGTCCCCCCTTTTATTTTTTAGTATCTAGATAGCCTAGGAATGTTTTAATTCTACCAAAGTTTTCCCAGGGCTCAGCTATTTTTTGAAAGAACTTAGTCTTTTTGCATGTCCATATTGGATGTCTAGTTGACTAGTCTTCTGATACAGTGGAGGCATTGTCCACTATCTATCCGATGTGTTTATCGGAATCCTTTCGAGGTTTAAGCCGTTGTATCAGGAGTGAGTTAATCTAGGCTCTTGGTTGTGGTATTCCGAGGTTTCGACATCTTAGTATAAAGTGGATCCAATGGACCGAATGTCCCTTCAACTATTTTTTTCCAATGTCTGGTGAAGTTGGTACTTTCGCTGTCGGCTAGCTGTTTCGGAATGAGCTGATATTTTTAGCTCATCCGCCGTCCAACATTGTGGAGGGATAGTATTGAGTTGATATGAAACTTCATGTTTTCGTCGCCGATTCCAAAGAGGTTAGTCCTGGCAATTTTCAATGTGTTTTTCTAGTGCGATTACCGGGTTGGTAGAGCCGTTCTCGTCCGATGTTGCGGATGTCTTCAGGACTATGTATCTAATGTGTGGTTAATATTTTTTTTCCCGCTAGTGTTTCACCCCCGGTCGAGGTTTATAACACCACTTTTATCCCGTGACTTGTCATTCTCACAGTGGTAGCCATCATACTTGATTGTGCATAGCTGTCAGGGTTTTGACATGTTCTCCTCTACACCCATGGAAGTTTTCTCATGTCCAGGTCACCCGCATCTCTGTTGCTAGGTAGGATCCATTCATGAATTTATTTTTGGTTGGTTTTGTTTTGTTGGTGTTTAAGCCTCCAAGGTGGATAGGGTTAGGTTTTTGTGGTAGGGTAAGTTTTTGAGTATTTGTGATTTTCCTGCGGTAAACTCCTTTTATTTGGGATGTAGCTTGCTCATCTGTGAGCGTTTTCATTTTCGGCTGGTTAGGTTTTTTCGTATCCACCATTGTGCTGCCATGAATACGTTTGTGGCAGTTTCATTTGTTGGGAAGATTAGGGCACGATGCAGACAACCGTTTCACTATCTGCACCTCCCTGTCCATTATGACCTCATTTTAAAGCCTAATCCACTCGGCCATGTCTCCTTTAACGGTAAGTTTCCATGGGACACTGGAGGACCGTGAGTTTGATAGGAGTTTAGGGTTTTGTGTTGAAACAGACATCGATATGAGATTTTGCCTCAGGCAAGATACACATATAGATTTTTAGGATGTTGGGAGAGCTTAGGGTTTTTGAGCTAGCAGAGTTTTAACAGGTTTGGGGGACAGAAATATTTGCAACTCTTTTTTGTTTAAGAAGTCTCTCATTCAGAGGAACTGTGGGATAATAATAATTTTCAATATGCATATCGATGAAGTGGTAATATTTGGTTAATGTATTGTTTTCTCATTACAATTGATTGCTAGAGATAAATAGACTGATATCTTGTTGTATAATGGCTACAGGTAAATAATCAACATATCAATATGACGAGAAAACAAAAGAAGAAAGCCCAAGCATATGAGGAGGAACCTGAAGTGGAGGTGATAACCAGAGTGGAAGTCATCTATGAAGATACTAAAGCTATTATTGCAGTTGAACCAGAATAGAAATGGGGAGAGGTGTATAAGATGATTTCAAGCCAGACTTTTCCAAATGTTGGTTTCGAAGATATGCACATATATGCAAATATTGAGAGGTTAGCCCTTATGAAAGTGGCTACCAGGCCTGAGTTGTTCCCATGTGGAGAGGTGATAGGGTGGATTCTACCTAGATTAGATGTAATAAGGATGATATTGGAAAATACAACAAAGAAGGGTTATGCTGCATATAGCCCAGCTTATGTACCTATGGCATATAATTTACCATCAGCACAAACTTATCTAAGTGAAAGTTGGTTAAAGGAGTTGAATTTAGACATGGTGGATACAGTCAAGAAGATGATGATACCAGGGAGTTGAATTTAGACATGGTGGTATAAGCATGACATTGGGAGGAGTGTCCCAAAATAAGTTAGAATTTTACATGAGTTCTATTTTGATTGATTGCATTCTGTGCACTCAGCCATTCCCAACCTTAAAGTGTCATTGGGATAAGGACCGAGCTCTAGTGTATGCGGCCTATAAATTATTCTGGTCCCACAAATATTACAGCCATTATAGGGAGATTTGCGAGAATTTCATCATGCCATTATATACTTTGATTTTCTTGGTCGAAAGCAATTGTATGTCAGAAGACGCTTTCAAAGTTGTGCAAGAATACTGAAGTTATTATCTAACAGAAGAAGGCCTATACTGAAGAATGTAGGGTGGTTCGAGAGCCCCTTCACTTCTGCTAAAATATGGCCTAGACTATGTAATTCACAAGGAGGTTTTGAGGCAGTTGTATATTGATGGGATAGGAAGCTTCCTTTTTTAGCAGAAGAAGGCAGTATACCCTGTAGTGCCCTTTTTTGTTGGAAGGTACAATTTTTCCAGGGTGAAGAATGCATCTGAGTTTGTCAAGGAATTGGAGTACTTTCATTTCGGTGAAATTAATTTCCACAAGAATGACTTCGAGGGAAAATTCGTTGATTATTGCACAGAAGCCGGAGTGCATTTCGAATATACCAATTTCTAGGATAAGGATGAAGAGACCTTTCGAAATGATAGCAACATGAAATATTTAAGGAGAAGGTTCAAACAGAAGATAGCTACTGTGGGTGGTAAAGGAAAACTTGCTGAGAAGCAAAAAATCAAAGAAGAAGAAGAAGCAAAAAAGAGGTAGGAAGAAGCTAATAGACTAGTACAAGAGGTAGAGAACTGGCTGAGAACAGAAGAGGAAGAGAAGAAACGAGGTGTTGAAGAAGCAACAAAGAATATTGAAGAAGAAAAGAAAAGAAAAGAAGAAGATGAAATCCAGAAAAAGCAGGCAGAAAGTGAAGGGTTCAAATTAGAAGGTGTCCATAAAGAGAAACAACAAACATAAACTTACGGCTGAAGGATCAAGAACAGAGACACTAGAAGGACAAGACCCTATGGAACAAGGACAGGATCAGTCTGATATTGACCTATTAGAGCCTGTTGTTCCTTCTAGTAGTATAGTAGGAGAAGGTTCAGTGTCAACTTTTGGAGTTGATTTAATTCCTTTTGTGCCCACTGAAGGGGAAGAGGTGATGGATTTCAACACTATCTTTTACAAAAAGGAAAAAAAGAGGATTGTCAAATGAATAGAAAATAAAGTGAACACTAGGGGTAAACTCGGTATAATGGTGACAGATAAAACAATGGTTCATGGTACTAACAAATATCCTCGATTAATAGCAAGGGGTGGGGTAGCACTAACCCTAGCCACTGAAGACAATGTAGAAAAAATCATGACAGATCTATAGTAGTCTCAGAAAAGGGCTACACAGCTGAAAGAGACTTTGAAGAAAGAAAGGAGTGAAAGCTAGAATTTGAAAAGAAATTATGAGGATATGATTAGTGAGGTCGAGATATCAAAAGCAGAATGTTAGAATTTACAGGCATACAAAGACACCTTGATAATATCTGCAAGAAATATAGAGAAGAATTCCCATACCACCTTGATAGATTTGGGGTAGCTACAACAGGAATATCAGAGTTTGGAAGCCGAGAGGGATGAGCTTAGGTTATCTGCTAAAGAATGGAATAAGGAAAAGGGAATATTGGAAGGGTAAGTGACATATTTGGAATTTCAGAAGACCACTACATAAGGTAGGGCTAAGCTATATGAAACTCAGACAGTAGCCTTGGAGGATCAAAAGAATTCACTAGCAGCTTCACTAAAGAAATCTATGGAACATGAGCTTGATATTGAGCCTTTAAATAAGCATGCCCTTATGCTCCAAAAGAAGATTCATCAAATGCAGCTGCAGATGGTTGAAGAAAGATTTAAAGTTCAACGGATCGACATCTTATTAGAGGAAATTGTAAGTACTACTTATTATTTTTTGGATAGAACAGAGGATATCCTAGAAACTCTACAAGGAAGGATGACATGGTTAGAAACGAACAAGGAATCTCCCACAGATATGGTTGTTAAAGATATGGAGATGTTAAAGCTGGAATATGACCTAATCGAGTTTGCTATCAAGGCAACAAAAGAATTAAGAAAGACAGTGAAGAAAACTGAGAATGATTATGCTGAATTTTGCAGGAGAGTGCTCCGAACTTATAATCGTTGTCAGACCTCGGTTGTAAAGAGATTAAAAGTGCTTCCAGAGCATGAAATGTTTTTGAAACAATTACAAGAGAGATGCAATGAAGATGAACAAATCATTTAGCAAGTCAAGGAGTTATATGAAAAAATACTTAAGACTTAAATAGCACATGCAGTTGTGAGCATCCACTTGCCGAAAGACCAGATGTGTTTGATTCCTGCTAGGATAGTGGGTGTAAAATCCCAAGCTTCTCAGCATGAAATTACTATCATATTTCTTGAACCTTCAGGTTTTGAGAATATAGCAGCAGAGGAAAATGTGTGGAGAAAGTTTATGAACGAGAAAGCAAGACCCTCTTAGCTGGATTGTCTAGCACTTTAATAAAGAATGTAATATATTGTATTTATCTTTTTGTTCACAAGCTAAAAGACAAAATTTTGAATTGGAAAGGTGGAGGAAGCCCAAAAGACAACGTGGGAAGCTCAAGATTTTTTTTCTTTTTGTATAAATATAAGCAAGCCTAATGTATGAAAGGACGTTTTCTTAGACTATATTTGTGCAAAATTATTGTAAGAAGAACTATTTCATCTTATAATAAAGAGTTATATTTTTTTCGTTGGAGAAAGCACTGTGGGGTTTCAAATATTTGACATGGACTTGTTGGACGTGAACTATTTATGTTTCAGCTTGTTTTCATGAACTGTGAGATCATTCTAACTTATGAACTCTTTCATGTTAGGAATGTGCTCCTGTTTATTTCTGTGAAATTTCCACAATCGCATTTGAGTAATGGATGCTTTAATTAACAATGAGCTATCTCTTTGTTTATCTGTCTATTGATATTCATGTAATCATAAATATTAACAGCTACCTGCAAGTGTTCTTAATGCATGATATACAATACATTACTCAACATTAATTACAGTATTTCTCCCTAGGGATAGGTTAGTGAGTCTTAGTTAGTTTTTCTTTGTTTATGATTTAGAAGCAAGAGAGGTAAGACGAGAGGTAAGAACCTGCGCATCACATTGCGACACTCCTCGTTATCTCTATTGTCTGCATTTAGTTAGGTACTTGCATTTCATACATAAACATAAAACTAAAAATTACACATAAACGGTGGACTGGGCCGCAACCGGTAAAAGAAGCTTTAACTGTTACTTAACCTACATTAACTGGACCGTAAACCGGATGGATTCCCCATACCAAACAATAACGAGCTAATTGGGAATGCTTATTGGGAAGAATCCCTACTGTTGTTACCTGCGATTTTCCAGGCCTCAACAATTAGCAACACAATATAAGTGGAGATTTTTTTAGATGGATGTAAAGTCATCTTTTTCGAATGGCTATGCAGGTGAACATGAAGAATACAAAATTGCAAGTAAAGAAAATTTTATAAATACAAAGTGAAGAATGTACTATATGTTCTAAAACAAACCTCAAGAACATGGTATTTAAGGATTTATAAATACTTTCAGGATCATGATCTTGTTAACAGTTATTTGAGTCCAATATCCCTTCGTCAACTGCAACATGAAATTCTCGTAGCTACATTAAATGTTCATGGCCTAAATTATACAAGGAACAATCACTATAAGAACATCCTATGCCATAACGTCTATTTTGGCTCCCTTTTAGCATCCACTATCACTTTTACTGTATTTTTCATCATTTTTTGGACAAAGTGGGTTCTTTTCCACGACATGGAGCTTTTCATGGCATTTTTTTTGTTCTTTTTAAAAGTGGCCTCTATTTTGGACGTTAATTAAAATCCCAATTATCATCCCAATTAACATCCCAATTAGCATTCCAATTAGCTTCCATAATATCATCCTGGGTAACGCTCAGAATAGCCTCCAAAATAACGTCCAGAATAGCACCATGCATAGTGCTATGTATAGAGATAGAGATTGTGCCAAGAATTTCACCATGAATTATGCAAGGAAATTCACCATGAATTTCACCATGAATTGGGAGCCCTTGTATGTAATGAAATATTAGATTCGATCTCTCAAGGGTTGTCGTTTCTCATTCATGTATACTTTCCAAGCTAGTGTAAGAGATATTTTTTTGGGTGGATGTAGCGAGGGTGTAAATTGGGCTTCCACGGTGAGTGTGGGTGTTGGGGTTAGAGAGAGAGATTTGAGGGTGGTAAGAGATTGAAGGTAGATAAATAGGGGGTGTTGGGAGATTGGAAGTTAGTGGAGTAGGGGAGAAAGAGAGTGAGATAAGGGGTTAGTAAGGGTTAACGAGATGAGGAAAAGGTTGGGAGAAATATATAGAGTAGGGAGGAGGGGTGTTAGCAAATTTGGGGTAGAGATAGGGGTAGGTGGAGTGTGTGGGTGATTAGGCGTCGCGATGTATTCGAGACTTTGAGTGGGAGGTTGGGGGTTGTTATGGAGTTGGAAAGGAGGTCTTGGGGGGTTGTGTGGGGAGAGGTGTTAGGGAGTGTAAGGGGCTTTGTTTGGGGAATAATACATGTTTTATGAAATGTGTATGTGTTTTGGTTTTTTAAAACGTAAACACAAACAATTTTTTCTCGTAGCCTTCCTGACATCTCATTTGGTTTCCTTGAACTTTCCCATTCATGTGTTTTATAAACACATATACATTATTAAATTCTACAACAAAAACATGTTTTGCAAAACATGCATTCCATCTTAAAGATACTCATCTTTTTGGTTGGACCCATGAAAAAGAGAATGCAATTATTTTTTGTTTTATTGAAAATGAAATTATGTTAACCTATGTAAATACCTCCTATTATATTGGCCCACAAATATTGGCCCACAAATGAAAAAGAGAATGCAAATATTTTATGTTTAATTGAGAATGAAAATATGGTAACCTTTGTACATACCTCCTAATATATTGTGTTTTCTCTTCGTGATATATTTCTCTTATAGAGATAGAACTCATATACATTGAATTAGTATTATTACCGTTTCCATATGTTCATTTTTATCTTAAATATTCATACCAATAATGAAAAGTATGTGAAGATAGGCGCGATTGAGTTATAGCAATTCGGGTGAGGCACATGGCATTTAGTATTATAATTATAACCTGGCGTGCAAAAGAGTTATTCTTTAACGAGGCACATCGGCCATTTATGCCATCAACCCTTCGGCTTGCCTCCCGTTTAAAGCGTTGTGTCCATTTCCACTACATTGACATCGTCAACAATGTCTTGAAGCAAATGCTTAACAAGTGTATCATACTTATCCATAATCTCGCTTCCAAGAAAATCTTCAAAAACTCGGACTACTTCGTTTCTTCTTCCACTTCCACCGCCTTCTTCTTTATAAAATATTGCTCCGATTTTTATAGCTAATCTCAAATGAGATGACCAAAGGTAATTAAAACCAGCAAGGACAAGTTCGAACATTCGGACGATTACTCCTCCCATGTCCGAATTTTGCAGCTTCTCCTTGGACTGAGACAAAATATCTTCTTCTCCCTCTTCAGGGGTTGCTGTGATTAAAGAATTAATTAACCAAAGCCCTCGGTCAAGTGCTCCACTAATTAGACTTATATCCTTTTCCTCTTCATCATCTTCAGTGGTGTTACGTCTAGAAATAGGGTTTGCACTATCAGCGATAGCGGCAGCATGCATATCTTGGAAACGGGAAATGCAAATACTTACTACATTAACGATAATGTCAACGTATTCGAAATCTTTGACGCAAATGTTTCTGTTTCTTATCCAAGCAGATTTGAGGACTGCCATTCCATTGTATAGGTCTTCATTACATATATCTCTAAAATTCTCGCGCCCCAATACATAGAGAGACATTTGAACTGTACAATTGCACATAATCTTTTTACAATCGATATGGCAGTCGTAAAACATCTGACGAAAAATTCTCAAAACCATAGTATGAATTTTCAAAACATGATCGCATCGAGCAGCAAGGTCAGACAGAATATGTACTAACGCAGACAAAAAGTCTTCAGTCAACATCAGCAATTCACTCTCTCTGATACCGATGACATCCACAATCCTGGCCACTTCTTTGTACATTTCCTTTGTATCATCACACAAGGAGTAGTACTCACTGCATAGATTAAATAAGCGCTCATCAACTATCGGTAACAAGTAGGCATATCCTCTGATCGTAGAAAACA